>VKON01002018.1:363810-417717 GCA_009741485.1 Malurus cyaneus samueli
GATTGAAAATTGCAGTTGAGCTGCCAGAAAATCCAAATGTTAATGGAAAGTTGGATCTGCTCTGGCTGCGCTCAGCACAGACAGACGAAGTCGACGCAATGGATTCAGAGAGGGCTCAGGCACAGCCCTGCAGAGCAGCATCTGCTACTGCTCCCCCTCAACTCTGCCCCAAAATCCCAGCCAGGAAACCGGGCAGGTCTGGGCTCTCCCTCTGGAAAAGTCAAGACAGGACAGAGTGATCAGAACTCGTCGGAGCAGCTTCAGGCAGGAGCCCACCAGGCTGCTGGAAAGATGCCAACCCTCTCTGAGGCGCCAGGGCCCACTCCATGCATTTTTAGGAAACACCCTTTGGTTTCCCCCTCCACTATTAATGCCCACAAGTGTTCCTGAAGCTTGGGCAGCGCTGGGTTTCATATGCTGGAAGAGGATAAATGAGTGGGATGGAGGTGGTGGAGGCGTGGGTGTTCCCCTCCTTCCCTGCCTCCAAATCGCAGCTGCCCCACCCCAGAGAAGGTGCCAACTCACAGAACTCGCTGGCTCCTGCCCCATCCATAAATCTTTATGCACAATCTGCAAATTCCCCAGGACTGCAGGTCTCAGTCCCACCTGGCTGCCAGGGGCCACAGCTGCCTGCTCCCAGCCACACAGGCTGAGAATGTTACCCCAGAAAATGTTACCCCAGAAAAGACTTTGACATGTTTACAGCTTGGGAACCCGAGGCAGGAGTGGCAGCATGTGCCATGGAGGCCTCTGATTGCTGGGAGGACCCAGAAAACCTTCTATGCCCACCTTGGACAGGCTGCTCTCTGTGGCACTGCCTCCAGTGCCAGGGATCTGTCCCAGGATCACCAGAGGTGTCCCAGGGATCTGTGCCCCATCCCAGGGATTGCTGCCCCATCCCAGTTCTCACTGCCCCATCCCAGGGATTGCTGCCCCATCCCAGTTCTCACTGCCCCATCCCAGTTCTCACTGCCCCATCCCAGTTCTCACTGTCCCATCCCAGGGATTGCTCCCCTATCCCAGGGATTCCTGTCCCATCCCAACTCTCGCTGCCCCATCCCAGTTTTTGCTCCCCTATCCCAGTTTTTGCTCCCCTATCCCAGTTTTTGCCTCCACTCCTCCATCCCAGGATGTCCTTGCTGCCCCATCCCAGTTCTCGCTGCCCCATCCCAGGGATTGCTCCCCTATCCCAGTTCTTGCTGCCCCATCCCAGTTCTCACTGCTCCATCCCAGTTCTCACTGCTCCATCCAGTCTCACTGCCCCATCCCAGTTCTCACTGCTCCATCCCAGTGCTCACTGCCCCATCCCAGTTCTCACTGCCTCATTCCAGTTCTCACTGCCCCATCCCAGTTCTCACTGCCCCATCCCAGTTTCACTGCTCCATCCCAGTGCTCACTGCCCCATCCCAGTTCTCACTGCCCCATCCCAGTTCTCACTGCCCCATCCCAGTTCTCACTGCCCCATCCCAGTTCTCACTGCTCCATCCCAGTTCTCACTGCTCCATCCCAGTGCTCACTGCCCCATCCCAGTTCTCACTGCCCCATCCCAGGGATTACTCCCCTATCCCAGGGATTGCTCCCCTATCCCAGGCCTTTCTGGGATAGGGAACTCTTTCTCCATCCAGAATTGTCCCCCCATCCCAGGGAGCAGGGCCCCACAGGACAAGCAGCAGGGACAGCACAAGGAGAGGCGGGCCTGGAAAACCTCTGCAGTGGGGCAATGGGAATGTGGCAAAGCAGCTTCTCCCAGCTTTCTGACTCATCCGTGCCGCAGCAGCTCTGCCAAATCACCAGGATAAACACGGGCTGGTCTCCTAGCAGGGGAGCTGGAAATAGCCAGCGTGATGTATAGAGGGGACAACATCTGCACGGAGCCGGCATCCTGTTGGGCACCAGAGCCCTGCCAAAGGCAGCTCTGCACGTGGATGCACGGAAACAGCTTCATTTTGCTGGCATCAGTGGTACCCGAGACCTTTCCTGGTGCCAGGGTTGGTGCCAGCCCTGCCACACACTCCTGGCATGCTCATCCATAGGGATGAGGGCGTGCCCAGCTCTTCGTGGCCTCAGCAGAGCAAAAACAGCTCATTGGCAATCAAAAGCTGGATTTCCCCCTCTGGAATTGGGATCTGGCATTTTTTTGCATGTTTAAAATGAACCAGAACCACTGCTTCGTTTGGAACAAGGAAAAAAAGCCTTTCATGGGGATGCAAACGGAACCCCCAGCAAAGGATTCCCCAAATCCAAGATGTTCCTGTTCCTCCACAACTCCCATCACCAGGAATTGGGATTTGGAGTTTCCTTGCATGCTTAAAATGAACCAAAACCACTGCTTCGTTTGGAAGGAGGAAAAAAAACCTTTCATGGGGATGCAAACGGAACCCCCAGCCTAGGATTCCCCAAATCCAAGATGTTTCTGTCCCTTCACAACTCCCATCACCAGGAATTGGGATTTGGAGTTTCCTTGCATGCTTAAAATGCATTTGGAAGGAGGAAAAAAAGCCTTTCATGGGGATGCAAATGGAACCCCCAGCATAGGATTCCCCAAATCCAAGATGTTCCTGTCCCTCCACAACTCCCATCACCAGGAGCACAGTTGGGAGCTGTGGGCACACACAAACTCGAGTGTGATGGAACCTGAGCACACTGATACCTCCAGGAATCAGCCACACCTTCCCCTCTGAAGGCTCGAAGGAGATTTTCTCCTCCTGGATACTCCAGAGCTAAATCTTGTCACCCTTCAGCCTCCCCTGTCACCACAATCCACTGATGCAGGCAGCTGCAGCCCGGACCAACGCTGCTCAAGAGCTCCGAGCACATTTCCTTGAATAAATAGAGTATCAATTGTTTGGGATGAACAATGTTACAGCTCGGTGCTGGCTGGGGAGCCCCAGTGTCGCTCACTCCCTGTCCGGGCTGTCACGCCAGCTCCTGACTCATCCCAGCAGCTCCCAGTGGAAATCCTAAATCACCAAGTGACGATTGTTTGGGTTGAGTCCCCCATAGTAACAGGACAGTCCGTGGATATGGAGGGGTTTCAGTGCTGGAAAAGGGGGTTTTGCCTTTGTGCCATGTGGGAGTCATTGGGAGAATGGGAAGGATTTGGTTTTCCACAGCCTGTGTTGTGTTTTTGGGGGAGGTTTGTACCAGGAATAGATTTATCCTCCATGGACAAGTGCCCCAGCTTGGAGCATCACAACACTCCACATCCCAACACTCTGGCTGCCTGGGACACCCCTGTCACCCGTGGGACCCCATCTGCTCCCTGTTTACCCATGGAACTTCTTTTCCCAGCTGCCTGCAGCTTTTCCAGGGTGCAGCAAGCTCCAGGGGACAGATGCAAAGAGGATGCAAAGCACAAAGAGGAGCAGCCACTGGAGTCCCCAGCACTGTTTGTGGCTGAGCAAAACGAGGTCAGGATTTCCCTGTTGGGATCCCTTCACCACCAAACCCCATTTTCCATTACCTGGAAAAAGCCTCCAGGCTGGGGTGACATGCAAAGTGCTACCAGTTGAAACTCGATTTTGCAAACCTGGCCCAGCCCCAGGTTGGTTGCCACAGCTGCTCCTGAAGATTTTGGGAGTTGTCTGCATGGCACTGGGAAAACCTGGCTGGTGTCCGTGCAGGTCCTTAGATTGGGGTTTACAGAGGAAGGGCAGCTTGTGCCTGAAAAAACTTAATTTTCCACTGAAAAAAGTCACCAAACTCTTCAACAGGAGTGGAGGTGCCATTCCTGGAGAGATTTAACAGACATGTAGATGTGGCATTTGGGGACAGGGCTTAGTGGTGGCCTTGGCAGGGCTGGAGGAACAGTTGGACTCGATGACCTTGGAGGGCTTTTCTAACCTGAGCTCTTATGTGATTCTGTCTCTTTATAAATCAGAACTGCTCAGAATATATATACATAAATAAATAAATAAAATCTATTCTAGATATATAAATTATTATATATTATATGTATACAATAAATGTTTATATATTAAAATATATATTAAAATGTATATTTTTAATATATATAAAATAATCAACTGCTCAGGACACCCCAATCATTGGCCAATCCCCACTCACAGCAAAGGCTGGGCACAACCCAAACCCATCCTTTCCAAACATGCCAGCCTGCATTTTCTTAGCTTCCCATGGAATCTTGAATTGGGTTATCTAAAAGATACTCGATGGCCTGGAATTGAACCATCCTAAATATAGATTAAAGCAATAACACCCTTTCTTAAGAAAAAAGAAACTTGCTAAAAAAGGCTTGGAATTGCGCTGGAAAGAGAATTTTTTAAGCTCAAGTCAAATATGTCAACAAACTACTTTCCACACTGCTCAATTCCACCTTCTGATGGCAAGGTTTCAGGAGGAGAGATACAAGAAAAAAGCTTTGAGATCATGGAATATCCTGAGCTGGAAGGGACCCACAAGGATCATTGATTCCAACTCCTGCACAGGACAGCCCCAAAAATCCCACCATGTGCTTGAGGGGGCTGTCAGCTTATTTTCCCCATCCAAAATTTACTAACAATTTGCAGTGTTGCCAATGCCTTTGGGAAGAGGAGGGAAAAAGGAAATTCCAAGTCTTTATGGCACTACTCTGAACACTCACCATGGTAACAAGTTAAATTATATGTAATGTAATGTAATGTAATGACAAATTAACAATTAAGTTTTGGACTGGATGAAATTTAAGGAGTTTTGCCCAGCCTTGACTATCTCAGACACAGCTAAAGCCCAGTTTTTGAATAACTGGGTTAAAACTTAAAGGGAAAGTTGTGGCTTTGGGGGTTTTTTTGGTTTTATTTTTCCACCTAGAACAGCTCTGAGCACTGCACCTCCATGGAAACCCCAGAACATTCCATTCACTTCAGCACATCCTTCCCCGGATGAACGAGAAATAAACCCCATAAACCGCCACCTCAAAGGATGAAGACAAAGCAGAGATTCCCGGTGTTTCCCTGGGAGATTGGGCATGGTGGGATTACAAATGGAGTTAAAAACAGGGAGCTGAGTCACTGGGATTAGTCACGTCTTTGGGACTGGGAGCACTGGGGAAATAACGGCCATAAACTCGTGTTTTGGCAACACCACCAGGATGTGGAGCGTGGAGAAGGAGCAGGGATGCCATCCCAGCCCCAGGAGTGAGGAAACACACTGCCACTGTGCAGAAATGGTTATTGCTCCCTTTTCCTCTGCTCCTCTGCAGTCCCTGAGCACAAAGGGCTGGTGAGAAGGGATGAGGAGGTCGCACTGTACCTACTGCAAAAAACAGGGTCCCTCTACAAGGTGGGACAAGGCAGAAAACAAAACAGGGAATGGGTTCAAGGCCTCCTTTTTCTCTCCAGCAGCAGCAGCAGCTCACCCCATTTTTCATAAACCGGGTACGCAAAGCTTCCGGCCAGCAACATTTGCTTAAGAAACAAAGCGGAGGATTGTTGGATCCAGATGCCGCAGATATTCCTGGGAACAAAAGGGTTTGCTCTCCCGGCCCCGGCAGCGCAGATAAAGCAGACGAGGTGTTTACACTGCCACAAGGTCTGTTTGCGTGCGGCGCGGGCTGCGCCTGTTTGCGCGCTCCGACGCCGTTCCTGAGTCACCGCCGCTCTCGGAGCGGCTGTGGGGATGGGCAAGGACAGAATGCCAAAGGAAAAGCGCAGCTCAGCGCAGGGATGAGCAGTGACCAAGGGAATGCCCGTGTTTTGCCGTGCTGTGCCATGTGCGGAGATGCCAGCGCACCTCTGCCTGCTTTCCCTGTGCCAGCACGCACAGAGCCCAAACCTGCCTGGCACATGGGCAGGAAATCACCACTTCCTTGGAGTGAGGACTGCACATTTGGCATCCCTAGAAAGCACAGTTCAGCCCCAAATTGCACAGAGCTGCCTGTGAACAGGACCACCTTGAGACGTTCCAGCCTCCCTGGTGTGCCCGCACCGCACTCACCACCAGGTAAACCCCAGCCTGGTGGCTTTTTGCGCTGGAATGGCTGGCTTAAAGCAGCCTCTCTGCCCTGAAATGGGGGCCTGTCATCTGCCCAGACAGCAAAGCACGATGCCCAGGGGCAAGGCTGCTCTCCTCAGTGCTCCTCTTCCCCGCCAAAACCCACGGCAAAAAAAGGCTCAGCTTAGCAAACTCCCCTCATTTCTCCCAGCGCTGCCTGGTGCCCGCAGGGGAGCATCCTCACAGCCCGTGGATGGTGCCAGGGAGCGGGGAGAGGGTTATCTGCCCTCACGCCAGGAAGGAAGGGGCAGAGCGTGACTGGCGGGGGGCCCCCGAAGCGCAGCCCTGCTGTGCCGCACCCTGAGACACGAGGCTGAGCCTGACTCATCCCCTGCTCTGCCAGGGCTGATCCAGAGCCTTTCCACAGCCAGGAGACACCATGAGAGGGGACTGGGAGCTGCACTGGGGCCACCCTCAGCGCCCACGGGTGCTGGGGACAAGTTCCCTTTGGGCTCCCACCCCTCTGAAACCCACGTTACACACCCACATGTTTGTTTGTTTGGGCTCACACGAGCCAGAGATGGGGTTTTAAGGGAGAAACAGAATCTTTAAGCTGTCAATAAATAAAAAATCCAACAAGTTGTGAGCTCCACTTGAGCACTGCGACTCAGAGACGCCGAGCTGTGCCCAGTCAGTCCAGCTGCACTGGACTGGAGGACACGGGCGTGGAAAGCAGCAGCAGCCAGAACCAGTGGTGGGAGATGGTTTTTGTTGCAAGAGGGAGGAGAGACTTCTATCAGAACCTCAGAGGTGCTTCTGAGCCACTCACAGCCCCGACACAAGAATGCAACAGCTTCAGGAGAGCCCGTGTTTGCTCCTACCCTGGCTCCACCAGCTCTCCACAGGGACACAGCACCAACGCCTGCAGTGGTGCAACCCCGTAATTAAGGAAGGTACAGCACAGACAGGGCAGCACCCACCTTGTCCCCCCGTATTGGGGAACTTTGTCCCTGCTGCTGTTGCAACTCCTAGCTCTGCTAACCACAGGAGGCAGAAATAGGGCAGTTGTTGCAGCTCGGAGGACACCACAAACCAAGGGCACGTTCACCTTGGCTGTGTAAAGGTAACTGGTTTATGATGGAGAAGGTGAAATGTTGACTCAGCCTTGCCAGGAGCGGAGGTGTCCCAACCCCAGCTGGGTTTTGTGGTATCTCTGTGGGCTGAGTTCAATGCACTTCATTAACCAACTTCCACACCCTTTGGCTTCCCCCAACACCCACAGCCCTGGATAAAACCACGGTTCAGGGCCACGCTGTGACACCATTCACATACCAGGACAAGGACAAATGCAAATATTTTATTATACTTTTATCAAAGACGTGGAGTGACGGGGCAAAGCAGATGGCTTTAAAGTGAGGTACCAGGAAAAAGCTCTTCCCTGTGAGGGGGAGAAGTTGTGGTTGCCCTACCCCTGGGAGAACAGGGTGGCAGACAGCCTGGCTGTCACACAGATGTCCCTTCAGTGTGTCAGGGCTGCAGCTGCCACTGCACCAGGTGGGGCCGGGGGGCTACAGCAGCTCCCCACAGTTGTTCAGCTTCACACTGGGGATATTCAGCCCTGGGCAGGGAGGGGAAGGGAGCAGAGGCAGCTGCTGTGGACAGAGACGGGTTTTACACAGCACCAGCCTCAGCTGTTTGGGACCCTGCTGAGCTGGTCACAGAGGAACAGGCTCAGCAAACAGCCTCACAAAGAGCCAGATGGCGAAACAGGTATTGCAGCCAGAGGTGGGACAGCAGAAGGTGATTCCCAGCTCATCCCGAACCCACTGGGCTGACACTTCCTGGGGAATCCTCCATGCCAGTCCTCATTTTGGCCAGGACCAGAGGTAGAACTCTGCTGGCTTCCTCTTTTCCTGGTTGCCAGCAGCACAAAAAGGAAATTACAGCTCCCAAAGGGCACAAATTCAGCAGACACAGAGCTGGCAGCCGCCCCAAATGTCCAACCCTGGCTGTGCCACCCTCCCTAAGCACACAGGGAACGACTCCCCATCCTCTGGGCTCTGGAGCTTGAGGGGATTCAGACACGTGAAGTGACACGTGTGAGGCTCAAAAACACTTGTGACAGCATGTGGGACCGGGACAGGCTGGGATGGGCTGTCAGGGATGGATCCCTTCCCACACCAAGCTCTGATTCTCTCTGCAATCGCTTCTCATAAATCCCCAGATCCAAAGATAAGGACATTAATTTACCAGGGTGGATCCCATCGTCATCAAAATATATAAGGCAACAGGATTTCCTCTCACTCCCCTCACCCTGGGGAACAGAAGACACTGGCAAACACAGCAGTGGGAGCAAGGTCGCAAACCAAAAGTGCTGGAGCATGTTTCTCTGCCACGATTTTTCTTGGAAAAAAAAGAGTGGCTGCATGTTTGCACAGGCGAGAATTCCTCCCCACTGGGAACAGCTAATGAAAACCTTCACCTCGAAGACACGTTTTGCCATGGAGCCCTCCAGCCCCGTGGCGTGCCAGCAGGGCTGGCTGCAGATGGAAATGGTTTTTGTGTTCTTCCAAGGGAGAACCAACGAGACCACGAGGCAGGCTGGTGTGTACAAGAGGGTCCCAGAGTCACGGGGGGCTGGACCAGCCTGGCTCTGTGTCACCAACTCCCCCAAAGTATTCCCCAGCTGCACAAGCTGCTCTTTGTTTGCTAGGAAAGGGCAAAGCCTCCTCCCAGCCAAAGCATTCCCTCCCTGGCAGAGATTCCAGGAGGCAGACGGGGGAACAGCCCCGGAGCCTGAGGTTTCACCCCACGCAAAATGTTCCAGGCTCATCGCTGCCGAGGCAAGCGCCTGGCCCCACGGTGGCAATGAGCCTTAACTCTTTTTCCTCTCCTTTTTTTTCAGCTAAATGGGTTTCATTTACCTGCTCCTGCCTGGAGGGTCATTGCTGAACAAAGCATGGGGTAAAACCCCGCTGGGCTGGGGAAGGGTTGTGGGGTTCATCTCCTGGCACCTCACTGCTGCCTCTGCTGCTCCACCCTCGGCTGCGCTTTTTCTCTCCCCAACAACGTTTGGGAAATAGGAGATTTGTCCTCATTAGGGCCAGGGATGAGATCTGGGCCCCGGGAGGAAGAGGCGCTGCCAAGGCACTGGCTTAATCCAGTTAAGAGCTGCAATTCAGGAAGGCATCGCTCATCTGCCATGGTTCTAACGAGGGCTGGTTTCTGTCTTGGAGAAGGGAGCTGGCCACTGCATGGCCACCACATGGCCACAGCACGGCCACTCCCTGCCCATGGAGTGGGCACTGAATTCCTCAGGGGGTTTCTCCCTTGGAAGGAGCCCAAGGGACCAGGCAGAGCATCTCTACAGCTCTGTTGTCATGCTGGAGAGCAGGTGTCCTCTAAAAACAGGGACAGGAGCTCGAGGACTGCAGGGACAGGGGCGTTTCAGCATTTCAGACTAATGCTATCTCTCCCTGTGGCCTGGGAGGGGATGATGCCGGTGCTGCCAGCACTCCTGAGTCACCAGCCACCCTCACCGCACCCTCTGCTTTGCCTCAAGCGTGGCTCCGGCACTGCCAGAGGAGCAATGGGGACACGTGTGGCACCAGGACAGGCAGGACTGCCCAGAAGGGTCCCTTGTCGCAGGGCACAACCAGTGCAGGCTGCACAGGGCTGAGTGTCCCCGTGCAAAGAGCTGGGTGAACACTTTGGGAAACCCCTCCTGGATCACCCCTGGAAGCAGATCGAGCTTCAAAGGGAATATCCAGCCCAAAGGGACGAGCACTTGGCCAGGGACAGAGGAGTGGCAGGAGGCAGAGGGCACACAGCCATCTGCACTCTCACCCAGCTCTGCCCAGACCCTCCTCCACTCGTGCGTCGGTACTGGTTAGACTGGTCTCCTGTCGGCACACCCTGTCCCCCTCAGTCAGCACCTTTTTCCCCACCCCAGACAGAGCACCCAGCACCCGGGACCATGTCCCATCCACCCACATCATGCCCTGGCACCCCGTCCCCCCACCCTCCCTCTGTGCTGCCGAGACAACCCCTGGTCCGGGCAGCGGCGATGCTGCGGGCGCTGATAACGCGGCCCCCGGGCGCCTGCCCCGCGGGAGATACCCGGCACTTCCCCAGGCCTGACGGGCACAGCCAGGCGTGCAGAGGGCTGCCAGTTAGTTACTCATTAGCCAAACTGTCACTGTGGCAAGGACAGTGAGGTGGCTCCAGCCCAGGTGCTGACCCAAGGGCTCAGGGTGGGTGGGGAAAGCCGGCAGAGCAGGCACATCCCCGGCAGGGAGCAGAACAGCGTCCGAACGGCTCCTTCCTGATCTTCCCAACAGCTCCGAGCCCTCTGCAGGGTGGGGCTCGTGGCTGCTATTCCCTCATCCCCAAAACATTCGGGACACCGAATCAAACTGAGCCCAAGGAGCGGCATCGCAGCTCAGCAGCCCCCCGCGCTCCTGTCTGAGCGGCCCTGCCACACCGAGCAGGGGCACCCACCGCTCTCCAAACCCCGCCGAAATCCATCTCCTAACAAGAAGCTGCTGTTTGGGAACCCCCGCGAGTCACAGCACTTTTTCAGGGGATGTGTCAACGCTCGGGAACAAGCACAGAAAGCTCCCGGAGCGCAGCCCCATCGCAGGGAAAATTCCACATCCATTTTCCGCACGGCCAGCTCCGCAGCGCAGCCAGCTCCCAGCTCCCCTCCCAGCCACGGCTGCGGGCCGGGCATTTTTTCCAGCCCTCGAAAGATCGCGGCCAAGATAGTTCTGGGTTTGCATAAGGCACACAAAGCCTTTAGACAGCTCCGCTCCTCCTCTCACCAGCGTCCGGATCCTCGGGATCCGGGAGAAGGGTTCTGGCGAGCAGCAAAGCCGCCTTGTCCGAGGAGGGAGCTGCAGCAGCGCACGGGAAATAGAAAGCTAAATATAACCGCACACGGCTTTGGGAGACAGCTGTAACAGGCAGCACATTCCCCCCGCTATAACCCCCCCAGGTAGAATATTTATGGCATTGACCAAGGAAGTTAATTTTAGCCTCATTTGGTACAGGCTCAAAACCAAGCGTCTAGAATAAGGGGCGAAAGATCAGAGGGAGGAAGAGGGGGCTGTCCCGCCACTGCCCAGCCCGGATCCGGCTGCGAGCCAAAGCCGATGACGGAAAGGGATCCGCTCGCTCCTCCCGTGGAGCGGGATTCGGGCAAGCGAGTGTTACAGGAACACGTCCCGACGCTGCACGGGCTGGCAGAGCCCGGGGGAAGCCCAGTGCCAGCCCCTGCCTGGCCAGCAGTGACATTGGCCAGAGAGCCCCGTGTCCCCAGGAAGCCGCATCCTCACGGGACCTATGCTGGTGACAGTCCCGAGTAGAGGAGGGCACAAATGCCCAGTGGCAGCAGGGAGGGGTCCACGAGGGGGGCATTTCTGATTGCAGGGAGGGAAAGAAATGAACCCAAGGGGAAGCGAGGAGGAATTCGAGCTTCCATGAGGGCTGGGAGCACATCACCCAGTGACAGCTGGTGGGAGGGGGACACGGGTACTGCCCGCACACCGCTTCCCCCAAAGCCAGGGACCCCACAGAGTGGGAGCAGCTCGGCACGGGGAGGGTTAAAGACAAACAAAACCTGGAGCAGGTTCTTTAGCCGGTGCCAAAGACAGCAAAGGAAAATAGGACGAGCAGGCGAGATCTGTGGGCAGGACAGAGCCAGCTGGCTGGCACGGCTTCCCGGGCTGTGCCGGAGCGTGTTTAGGAATAGCTCCAGAATGACGAAGGCAGAGGGGCCGCCAGCCCGGCGCTTGCGCCCCGCGTAACACGGACCCTTCTGGGGGCCCAGGGCATGTCCGCTCAGCCCCAGCCCCAAAAAATCCCCAGCCCTGCTCCCAAATCCCCGCTCCAAGGGCATCCCGGCCAAAGATGGCGCTTGGAGGGAGAGCGGGAATGACGAGAGAACTCCTGTCCTCACTCGCTCCCCACCACAGACACTCCTGTCCCGGCCAGGCCACGGATTTTTCCTCTCCCTGCCTCCTCCAGGTCGCTCCTTCCTCCCTCCCGGCTCTCTGCCAAGCATGACGACAGCACCCGTCCCGCTGCGGTCCCCGCCATCCCCAGGGCACTCACCGGGCTTTCAGCTCCTTGTGCTCCTCCCGGACTTTGCTGAGCTCCAGCTGCAGCCGGGCTCTCTCCTTGGCCACCGAATCCAAGGTCTTGCGGGCGTCCGCCAGCTCCGACTCGTAGGCAGCCTTGATGCCCGACACCTCTCGGCTCACCACCTCCTCGGACTCGGTGATGCGGAGCCGCAGGCCGGCGTTCTCCAGCTCCAGCGAGCGCACCTTGTCGATGTACACGGCCAAGCGGTCATTGAGCTCCTGCAGGTCCTCCTTCTCCTGCAGCCGGGTGATCCGGGTCGGGGACAAGGGGGTCCCCGAAGCCCCACCGCGGGTGCTCCTTTTCTGCGAAGGCGTCGCCATGGGGTCCCGGCGTCGAGGCGAAGGACACGGCACAGGTCACGGCGCGATGTCCCACGCCACCCGCCCAGCTGTCGCGGCAGCTCCTGTTGCCTGAGTGACTTGCTTATATCCCAGCCGGGCTGCTCACTGAGAGGAGGAGCTGAGAGGCGGCGGCGGGTGGAGTTATCCAAAACCTGGGTGGAGACAACTCGCATCAGTCCCAGCCCTTCCTTGGGAAAGCATCCCCGGGTAAAGAGGCGTCTCTGGGGGCACAGTCCGGGGGAATCCCATCCCACACCCTTTTCTAGGGCGATTTCCCCGACAGAGGATGGATTGCAGACTTGGCCAGGGGAAAGTGCACCCTGAGAGGGGCTGCAGTAAGGGGGTGCAGCCAGGCACCCCCAGGACAGATCAGACAGCATCCCTGGCACATCCTGAGTGCAGGAGTCACAGGAGTACCCGAAACTCTGGGGTCCAGGGACCCAAATACAGTCCCAGGTCACCCAAAACACCCTGTTCTGGGTTCCTGAGGCATCCCAAACACAGAGCTCTGGGGCACTAAAGAAAGCCCCCACCTCCCTGCCCACCTCCCCGCTGGCTTTGCCCAGTTCTCTCAGCACTGATTGTCCCCTTTCCCAGCTCTTCCCAGTGACAGCTTCGTAACTCCCCAAATTCTGAGCCCCCACCCCCATTCCTTGCACCAGCTGTTTCCTGATCTCCCACCTCCCACTTCCAGCCCCTCCTAGTGCCACTCAACCACCCTTCCAGTATCACCAGTTCCCAGCAGGGGTGATTCCCCGTCCTCCCAGCACATGTGGGGTGCTCTGTCTCCCCCGAAGTGATGCCAGCAGCTCGGGATTTCCAGATCTGCCAAATGCTCCCAGACACCCCCAGTACCACCTTGGACTTCATCCCTCTCCCCACGTTGTGCTGCAGAGCCAAACCCTCCCGTGTGCGAGAAATGGGAATAAAATTATAATAGGAATGGAAAAGCAACCCTTTTACCCTAGAAATGAAGGGTGGGCGGGGGCTCTAGGGGCTCCAGCTTCCTCCTTGAGAGCTCCTGCTTGAAAAGCTGGGCTCTGCGGCAAGGAAAGCTGGAAAGGCAGCGGCTGGGAACGCAGGCGAAGAGCCGGAGCACCCCAAAGCACAACCTCCCCCAAGCATTCCCTGAGAACAGAGGGGTCCAAGGTCAAGGGCACAGCCAAGCCGAGCCGGGGCTCCTCCTGCAATCCAAGCTCAATTTGCTTCCCAGCTCAGGGAGCGCGGCGGAGGCCCAGGCAGGCTGAGAATGACTCACACAGCAACGGAGCAACACACGCAAAACACACGGAGCACACACACAGGACACACGCGTGTGTCTCCCCCTCCGTCAATGATTAATTAACCCGCTGGCAGCCGCTCCGTCCCGCCTGCCGAGCACGGTAGCAGGGTAGGGAAGGGACCCCGGCAATTATCCAGGGTCAAACTTTCAAAAAGTCTCACATCAGCTTCTCGTGGGGCAGTTGGGAATTGCCCCGCCTCACCGAGACCGCGGCCTCGCGCGGGGGAAACGACGGCCATCAGAGGAAAGGGGGGAAAGGAAGGGAAGGAGGGGAAAGGAGGGGAAAAGGGGGGGCAGCTGGGCACAGCCCTCCTGGCACTGCCACGGGGACGGGGTGGGGAGGGGGTTGGAATGCGCTCTGCTCCCCTCCGGCCTCGCTACACCCCCTTTCCCACCCCGACTCGCAGGAGAACCCTCTCTGCATGGAGAAGCCGCCATCAGTGCTGCAGGCGAGGGGTCACTGTACCCCCACCCATCCCTGCAGCACCCCTTTGTTCCGTCCCAAATTCCCCTTTTCCTGCCTCTTTGCCTGTCCCGGGTTGTTTTTCCTTCCCCACACCCTTCCTCCAATGCGCGCAGCGGGGACACCGCCGCCCTGGGAACCCCAGCGGGTGTCACACACCAAGGCAGGCGACAGCGTGCGGGACAATGTGGCCCGGCCATGGGGTAGGGAACAGATATGGGATGGCAATCCCGGCCCCACGAAGGCACCGGGCCGAGCGTGGCTGCGGAAGGCGGGTCCCGGTGGCGCTCGGTGCGGTGGCGGTGGCGCTCGGTGCGGTGGCGTTGCCAAAGCGCGGGGCACTGTGGGACGAGCGGAGCCGCCCGCCACTGCGCGGCTCTGTTTTGGTTTAAAAAGTAACCCTTGTGTGGGAGGGAAAGAATTCGTCCGTTTGGCCTGAGGGCGCTCCCTGAGCGGGAGGTGCCTGCCAGGGTCCGGAGCATCCGCGGGGATATGGACCGGAGCAATCACAGGGACACGAACTGCGGGGCTGAAACTTCCTTGGATTAATGTGGGAAACAGCATCCAGGGTAAAGGGAGGAAGGGACGAGCTTGGGCAATAGCTGGAAATCGCAGCTAAGGGTCACTGGCACAGCCTGTCGCTGCTCTGGCACTCCTGGCACCTCCTGGCTCCTCATGCTCCTCAGGAGCGGGATCCCGGCTCAGTATCCTGCCCGGGGGATCAAACCTGAGGGCTCTCTCGGGTTGGGTGAGCAGGACAGAACAAGATCTGGGGGATCCTGCTGGCTCTGGAGCCCCAGGGGTTGCTGGCAGCCTGAAGAGCCCTCAGGGAGGGTCAGACTTCAGCTCCTCTGCAGAGCTGCTCCAGACAAAACCTGCCCTCACACTGCCCCTCACCCTGGACACAGATAGCTGCTCTGCTTTCCCAGCAGCCCCCAGGGACAGGAACATCCCAACCCAACCTGGGGATGGGGAGCTCACCGCCAGCACAGCCCCGAGCTGGTCACTGGCTCTGGCAAAGAGCACCCGGCTCTTGCGCAAGGAACGAGGATTTAATTCAAACCACAAGAGCCAGGAGGGACAGGCTGTGCTCCACAGCTCTGAGTTTCAGCCCACGAACACGGATTTCTCCAGGTTCCACGGGCACCGAGGGATCTCAGGGTGCAGAACGTTGTAATGGAGGGGTGAGGAGGAGGCTGAGGCTTGAGGAGAGGCTCTCAGCAGAGGCTGAATCTTCCTTCCGTGACTCAGAAGGCAGAAAGCAGATGCATCCCTGGAATTTCAACGCCCTTTAAGCTCCAAAAGAAGCCCAGTTTTGGGGCCTATAAATGTGGTACAAATGACTTGTGGGCAGTGATGGAGCTGGGGTTGGGAGTGTTGAGAGGAACTGCAACTCCAGGGATCCCTCCCTGTCATGGAGTGGCGCAGGAAGGGGATGTGCCATGGGGCCGGGCACTGCTCCTGGCTGGCTCTTCTGGTGGCTTTTCAGCTCTTCTAGGCTTTTCACAAGGACCCTGGGGTTCACTTCCCAAACTGCAGAGCTTTTGGCAGGTGCTTTTGCAGGTGCAGAGCCATCCCAGTCCCCCAGATTCCCTCCCCAGCCAATGTACTCCCCCCACTCCTGCTCCCAGCACAGGACCATTCCTCCTTTCCAGGGCAGACACACCCCATCTCCAAGTGGGGGTTTTCCCTTTAAAACCCATTCTTCTTTGCCAACAAGACATAGCACCCTTAGCCCTACACCCCTACCCACCTCACTACCAGGAGGAGAAGATCCCAGCCTCAAAGTTTTTTCCCATCTGATCCCAGAGAGCTGAAAGTTTCTGGGTTGGATGTGTGCAGCACATCCCTTATGTCCCTGGCTAAGTGACATGCCCGAGGATGAAGAGACAGAGATGGTACAGGCAGAAATGGGACATGGAGAATGGTGAATGGCTTTGAACTGAAAAACAGAAGGTTTAGATGAGATTTCTTCTGCTGGGAAGAATTTGTTTCCTGTGAGTGTGGTGAGGCATCAGCACAAGCTACCCAGAGAAGCTGTGGCTGTCCCATCCCTGGAATTGTCCAAGGCCAGGCTGGACAGGGCTGGACAGGGATAGTGGAAGGTGCTCCTGCCCATGACAGGGGGTGGAATGAGATGAGCTTTAAGTTCCCTTTCAATCCAAACCAAGCTGTGATTCCACGATCTCCCCATCCAGTATCCTGACCCATCACATCATGCCGTGCATCATGCTGACCTCAAACCCAGCTGCAATGGGCTTCCAGTTCCCCCCATCCAACAATCTGTGCACATAAGGGGGTTTGGGGCGTGTGCACGGAGGAGTTTTAATTAGCTAATAATCTTTAATAGGGTTTAATCGCCTTGTTATAAAAGGTAATTACAGCAATACATCAATTAGAGCTGTAAAATTAATAGATTTACCAGTTGTATTTATTGAGGAGCTGCGACTGGCAGCCAGGGCAGCGTTGGTGGTTCTGTTCTGATATCCAGCAGTGGGAAGGAGAGTGGCTGCCAAGCCTTCACCCAGGACAAACCAGCACCAGCAAACTGCCCCATGACCAGCAGCCAAACAGATGGACAGACAGACAGACAGGCCAAATGGGAAGATGAGGCTCTGCAGGCTCAGGCTCACAGGGGACATTGGAACGAGTCACCTGTACTCTGCTGGGGATCTTAAGATGGGAGCAGCTCTGTCTGCGGGTGCTGGGGCAGATCCACATCCTCCCACATTTCCAGGCTTCACCTTCAGGAGAAAAACCATCCCTATAATCCAGTGTGTGAATCTTTCTCTAGAAGACCTGTGGGTGCAGGGATCATGGGTGCAGTAGCAGAGACAGAAGCCCACCTGGAGTGCCAGGCAGAGGGGAGTGTGCTCTGGGGTGTGCAGCCTGCTCCAAACTCTTCCAGACTCTCCAAAACCCTGAGTCTGGGTGCTGCTGTTGAGCTGCCAAGTGGCAAGAGGTGACCCAATGGAAAATGCATCTCATGGCTTCCCACAAGGGGAGGGCTTTAAAGAGAAAGCTCTTCTGGTGCTGTGTTGGCTCTGCAATCCATGGGTTAAGTTCATGGGGGATCAGGGATGAGCTGCTGAGCCCTCCTGCCCCTTTTCCAGCTTTGCTGATCCTTCTATCGAGCAGGATCAGCCCATTTTCCATGAAGTCAGTCAACCGCACAAACATCTGCTCGAAATATCCCATTTCACTAGAAGAAGAAGTGAATTTTGGAATATAAGATCCCAAACAAGCCAGTTTCCCGCTCCCACAGCCCCCAGCGCTGCGGGGTTGGGTCACGCTCACATTCTCATGACCAGTTCTCCCAAAGCAGCCAGCCTGGTGCCCTCAGGAAAAGCCAAAAGACAATGGGCTGGCACCAGACCAGGCCAGCATGGGGCAGAGGGAAGGGGGGGTCATATGCACACTGGGATGTGCCCCGTTAAATGCCACTTTAGAACATCCCCCAAACCCCTGGCTCACCACCATCAATCCTGAGCGGGGACTCAAAGGAGTTTAAAAAATCCCATTGCGTTTGCCCGGACACCTGGGGCAAATTAGGGGAACCTCAGCAGAGCTGGAAATTAATCTTTGCTTCCCACACTGCAACAGCAGAGTCATCTCAGCCACGGAGAGAGATGGGGATCTCCAGCAGCGGGTGCTCCCCTGGAGAAAGAGCAGGGGCTGGGGGCTTCACAAATAAACCAGCAGAACCACAAATAAACCACCAAACCTGGTGATTGCTGCTCTCAGGGTGCACCAGAAAAGGTCTAAAGCAGCGATGTCTCTTTGGAAATTGCCAGGCAGGGATAGGATGTCCCTTGGGATGCTTGCAGGCAGGGATGGGCTGCTCAAAGCAGGGGCTGGGAGCGCGTCTGGAGCTCCCCTAAAACATCCCTCTGCAGCCCGTGGCATGGCTGGGGATGCCAGGATGGGGCTGTGGAGGTTTTCCTGCTGCAGGTCCAGCAGCCAGCACCGGGACAATGTGTGGCTCTGCCTGCTCTCACCCCAGCCAGAGGAATCCCCGGCTCAGCAGGGCGGCAGCTCACCCATTTCCTTGCAGGCAGTGGAGGTGCCGAGGGGATGTTTGTGCAGAACGGAGCTGGAGAGGATCCAGGCTGTTTGCAGGGCTCAGCCCTCCCCAGTGCCATGGGGATAAAAGCCATCCTGCCTCTCACCACAGCATCACCAGGATGCCAGCCCAGCCCCAAATGTGGCCTGAGGGCCCAAGTCCCAGGGCTGGCAGGGCTCCCAGTGCCTTCACTCTATCCCGGGGAAGCCCCATGACACCTTCTGATGTTGAAACAACAGCTCTGAGCTGCTGCTGCTCCTGTGGAAAAAAAATCCACCAGCTCAAGGGTCTGCACTGCTTGGGGTTTTAAATATCCCACAGGAAAAATAATCACACCTCTAGAGAGACATCTCCCAATTCTACACTTTGCCCCTGTGCATGATGTCCAGCGCTGTCCCTGCAGGGATTAAACCTCATTTTTGACTGGGGGATGTGGTGGGGAGCAGCCTCCCTCACTCCTGCACCCTGGGGAAGGGATGGGACAGGATTCCCAGAGCCCTACACTGGCTGTGCAGATATTCACATCTCTTTTCACTGCTTTTAAAAGGCAGAAAGGGGGAGAGGCCTTGGCATGTCCATCCTGGGATCCTCGGGGCAGAGGGGACAGTGCAGACACAGCAGCTTTGATGCTGCTCCAATTCCTCAGGTGGTGCCACCTTCTCTCTCCTTGGCAGCTCTTCCAGGGAAGGGGCTGTGTCTCCAGATGTCTGTGACCACCTGGGAGCTGAGCAGATGGACTATTCCACACTGGCAGAAGGAAATCAAGCCCCAGGAAATGCAGCTACCAGCATCTTGAGTTTCTTCTTATGCCAGAGATGTTTTAAAGCTCGTTGCTCCCCCAAACCCAATCTCATCCCTGTTTGTGCTTTGGCCACCCTGGATCTGACAGCAACGAACACCTCAGTGTCAGCACACACTGCCAGAAACATCCCAGACATTTTCTCATATAAAAAATGGTTTAGTTTGTTCCAGCTCAGGGTGACAGGGACATGGAAGTGTCCATTCTTTCATTCATTCCTGCCTAAATCTGCCACCTTTGCTGCTGTGGGGCAGCAATATTAACGAGCTCAGAAAGCAGGATTCCATGAGAAAAACCGTAGAATTATGGAATATCCTGAGTTGGAAGAGACCCATAAGGATCATGAGTCCAACTCCTGGCCCTAGACAGACCCCAACACCCCCACCCTGTGCCTGGGAGCGCTGTCCAAATGCTCCTGGAGCTCCCTCAGGGCCAGGACCATTCCCTGCCCAGCACCCCTGGGGGAAGAATTTTCCTGATATCCATCCTAACCCTTCCCTGGCACAGCTCCTGCCATTCCCTCATGGATTTCTCTCCCTGTGCACTCAGCATGTGGAGCATCCCCAGCTCCTCCCAAGATGCTCAGAGGAGCCAGAGCTCAGCACTGGGGCTGCAACCTCTGGGGAGGGACCTGCACTGCCAGGCAGTGAAGGACACCAGAGCATGGAGCACTTTTCCTCCTCTCAACCCTCTGTATGTCCTGGAGATGCACCATCACTGCTCCTGCTCCATCAGCAGGGAAGCTGCACCAGGCAAACCCCACCACCCCCGAGAGGTTTGTCCACTGCCACTTCCATCCTTCTCCCTGCTCAGAGCATTCTGCATCATCTCCCTGTGTGCACCAGAGCTGTTTTCCTGCTGTTCACTGCACCTCTCCCTCTTGGCCCCTCTGTTCCTGCTGGGGCAGAGGGCAGCCCAGTGGAGGTGCTTGGTTCTACCACATTTACTGATGCAAAAAGCCAAATTAAAAAAAAACAAAACCAAACACACTAAAAATAGCACGAAACCTAACCACTGGGGGAGTCCCTCAGATTAAAGGAGAAAACGAAACAGGTTCAGTTATAGAAATTAGAGCAGGGCTTGGCTCAAAGTCAGAGCACGATGCAGTGGGGGGATGCAGGACTCACTGTCACCCCTGCACCTTTAGAACACCCCTGAGGCTGCCAATCCAAGCTGAGAGCTGGAAGTGCTTTCCCAAAGCAGGGTGAACAAATCTGCCCCGTGGAGGAAGTTCTGGGTGTTGGCTCTGGAGCAACAAAATGTCCTCAATGAGACCCTGAGTTGTGGTTTGCAGGGGGAATCTGGAGCTGGAAGAATGGAGCAAAGGCAGAGCAGCCCCATGTCCAAAACTCTCCTGTGCTGCTCGTTGGAGCTGCTCCTGCAGCGTCCCCAGGCCAGGGAGCAGAGGAGCACTGGGATTTTTCTTAATGGGGTTTGGACATAAAAGGCAGTAGAGGCTGGAGATGAGCAGATTAACATCAAAGGGAAAAATGGGATGAAAAATGCTTCATCCCAGTTTGTCCCAGGCTGAGTGGCCAAACACGCCCTGCCGGCCTCACCATGAATCACGCTGTGGTGACGGAGCCAGCGACGGGCTGTTTGTTTGCCTGTTGCCAAGGGCCCCATGGCTGCAGCTTGGGATATGAGAGCCCTGTGGTTTAGCCACTCTTTCAAGAGGTTTTGAGATGGGGAAGCCAGGGAGATCCCTGTTGTGGTCTGAGGGCAGAGCTGAGACCACAGGGTGGGGTTGGAGTGGGCAGGACAGAGCCTGTGGTGCTGGTTGGAGACCCCAGCTGCTGGAAAGAGCAGTGGGATGGAGCTGTGGGGCCAGTGGCAGGAGCAGAGGGTGCTGTGACCCACAGCAGCCCTAAGAACCACTCTACAAGAGGGGCTGGAGGACAGACCCCACAGGGAATGACTTGTGGACAATCAGAATCACTCGTGGCTCCAAGGACAGAGAGCACCAAACCATCCTCCTGTTCCATGCTGGAGGTGAGTTCCTCCTTCCACTGCCTCCACTTGCACCTTTCACACTTCTCTGTGCAAAGCCTGGCTGCACTCATTGGCTGCTCACATCTGCATGGCCTGCAGTGCTCAGCCCATGTCCTAAATCATCCACTCCACCCTCTAATGAGGTATGGGGTCTTCAAAGCTCTTCTGTCAATGCTCCATTTGCCAGGCTGGGTTCAGCACATTCTTCCATTTTTTCATTCTTTTTCTGTCTTTACACCTGGGCTGACAAGGTCTCGTCATGCATATGGAATCTCAGAATCACAGAATGGATTGAGGTGGAAGGAACCTTTAAGCTCATCTCATTCCACCCCCACTGCCATGGGCAGGGACACCTTCCACTAGACCAGGTTGCTCCAATCCCCATCCAACCTTGAACATTTCCAGGGATGGAGCAGCCACAGCTTCTCTGGGCAAAGTGTGCTGGGGCCTCACCACCCTGACAGGAAAAAACTTCCCAAAATCTCATCCAAACCTACTCTTTTTAAGTTTAAAGCCCTTGCTACTTGTCCTCTTTCCATGATCCCCGCTCCTGCTGCCTGTCCATGTCCTTCTTGCC
Organism: Malurus cyaneus samueli; assembly: GCA_009741485.1. Taxonomy (NCBI): domain Eukaryota; kingdom Metazoa; phylum Chordata; class Aves; order Passeriformes; family Maluridae; genus Malurus; species Malurus cyaneus. The sequence continues at coordinate 385,400 of VKON01002018.1, forward strand.
CTTCCAGTTGACAGCAGGTCTCCACTCAGTCTTTTGCATTCCTCTCCTGATTTCCTATCCCATGTGGATTGAAAGTTCTTGCACTCTATGAGACTCTGTAAAGACCTGCTGACTCTGTTCCTCCCCCTTGTCCCCAAGGGCAGTTTGACCAACTCCTTGAACGGCTTGCACAGTGCTTTCCTAAAATTCTGGGTCCCAATTTGAATCTTTGCCTGCCCCAGGTGGCTCAGGGCTGTGAACTCCACTGGTCACTGCGGTCCAGGCTGCCTCCAGTCTTGATGTCACTAAAGAGCTCACTTGCACTGGTGGCCCAGGGACACATCCTTGGGACACAGTCCCTCGCAAAGCTGAGCCCTGCTCTGCTATGAGATTGCTGGAAATTACCATAATGGAAATAAATTAATGTATTATTAATGATTGTACAGCGCTGCACAACCCTCTGCTCTGTCAAAGGGTAGGAGGAGGGTGGTGAGGCCCTGGAACAGGCTGCCCAGAGAAACTGGGAATGCCCATCCCTGGAATTGTTCCAGGCCAGGCTGGACAGGGCTCAGAGTAGACTGGGCTAGTGGAAGTGGAACCACGGCAGTGGGGGTGGAACGAGATGGGCTTTAAAGTCCATTCCAGCCCCAGCCACTCTGTGATTCTGTAAGCCCCAGGGTCTGACCACGGCGTGATTTCACACACCATCCTGGTTCCCCTCCCCTGGGCAGTGAGAGGCCAGCCCAGGCACAGTCCCAGTGGGACTCTGCTTCAGCAAAGACACAGCCCCAAACCCTGGGTGTGGGTTCACGGCGTGGCCTCGCAGCCGCAGCCCCTGCCCTGCCTGCTGCACGGGGTGGCGATGCCAAGGGCACTCTCCTGGGCTCCCCAGCGGGATGACCCGGCCAGTTGGGGGCCGAGGCTCGGCTGAGCGCAGCCCGGAGTCCCGGCAGGGCACAGGAGGGATCGGCAGCTCCATCTCGTGTCTGCCGCCCGTAGTACAGAGCGGGGAGCCCAACCCCGGCACGGCGCTGGCCCCGGTGGTGGCTCCGCGTCCCGCCCCGTGTCCCGGCGGGTGGGCTCGGGGGCCTGCCCTAACCCTCTGTGGCTGCTCAAGGAGGTTGGCACTCGGGACTGAGGTGTCACTCGGCTCTGAGAGGGGTCAGCCTGGACACCCAGAGCGGCGTGGGGATCGTCCGGCCGCTCCCAGCCGCCCAGGGTGCTCGCCCTCGGGGATGTCACCCCCTCGCTGCCCCGTGCTACCCCTCTCCACAGACCCCTGCTCCGGCCGCAGAGCACCGAAAGCACAAGCCCAGATTCAAGCCCAGATTCATTTTTACAGGCACGGGGCCAGGGCTGAGGGGCTGCTTCTCATTAGGGAAGCAGAGCCGGGAGTAAACGATCCCGAACTCCCCCAAAACCAGGCTGGCGCCTTCCCAAGGGGGTGAGGAGAGAACGCACCCCTCGCCGGCAGCATTTTTCCCTGCTCACCGAGCACCCAGCGTTGGGGGGAGCATCCTCTTGATGCTTCCGTGGGGAGGAACAGCCGCGTCCTGACCCAGCAGCGGGAGAGCAGCGGCAGCACATCCCACTGCCCACTGCATCCCAAGCACCCCGCGCTGGCCCGGCTCTCCCTCCAGGCTGTTTGCCAACAGCAAAGAGAGGAGGGGAAAGGCTGGCGGACAGCAGATAGTCCCGGTGAGCCCGCCAGGAGACGGGACAGGCTGCCAACAGCGCTGCTGGGTGGAAGCAGCAATCAGAAACCGGCTGCAGCCCCCGCACGGAGCGAGTGGAGAGAGGGGGGGGTGGGGGATGGGATGGGATGGGGATGGGATGGGATGGGGATGGGGATGGGATGGGTGGGATGGATGGGATGGGGATGGGATGGGGATGGGATGGGATGGGATGGGATGGGGATGGGATGGGATGGATGGGATGGGATGGGATGGGATGGGATGGGATGGGGATGGGTGGGAGGATGGGATGGGATGGGATGGGGGTGGGAGGATGGGATGGGGATGGGAATGGGATGGGATGGGATGGATGGGATGGGATGGGATGGGTGGATGGGATGGATGGGATGGATGGGATGGATGGGATGGGATGGGATGGGATGGGATGGATGGTGGGTGGGATGGATGGAGGGGATGGATGGAGTGGATGGGATGGGATGGATGGAGGAGATGGGAATGGGATGAGGGATGGGATGGGATGGGATGGGATGGGATGGGATGGGATGGGATGGATGGGATGGGGATGGGATGGGGATGGGATGGGGATGGGGATGGGGATGGGGATGGGATGGGATGAGGATGGGATGGGATGGGATGGATGGGATGGGATGGGGATGGGATGGGATGGGGGATGGATGGGATGGGATGGGGATGGGGAGGATGGGATGGGATTGGGATGGATGGATGGATGGGATGGGATGGTATGGGATGGTATGGGATGGGATGGGATGGATGGATGGGATGGGATGGGATTGGGATGGGATGGGATGGGATGGGATGGGATGGGGATGGGATGGGATGGGGATGGGGATGGAGGATGGGGATGGGATGGGGATGGGATCGGGATGGGATCGGGATGGGATCGGGATGGGATCGGGATGGACACAGCGCCCTGAACAGGAGGACACTCGGTCCATCGGAGATGAGGGATGTAAGCCATAGTTCCTGCATGCCTGTGTCTCTGAACACGCCAGACACACAGCCAGGCTCCCGGCTCCCTGCTGCTGGGACAAACCCACGGCCCTCGCTGCCTCCCGCTGCCCTTCCAGCCCAGCTGCACAACCCCAGCATCCTCCCCCGAGCACAGAACACTCCTCTGCTGCTGCCGGCACATCACTGGCGCCGGGATCTCGTTGCTCCCGCGGCAGAGCGCCAAGCGATCGGGACGGGAGCAGTCGCAGGCTGCGCTGCAGGTGTTGGGCTGACGGCAGCACCTCCCACTGCTCGGGGAGCTGGCGGGGCAGCGCCGAGGCTGCTCCGGTTTCCAGAAACAAGATCTCCAGGGAGGCTGCTGGCCCGAGCACCAACTGGCAGACGTGGCAAGCAGCGAGGTGCTGCTCCGCCTGCCACAGGGCCGTGGCTTTTGAGCACCCCAAAGGACGGAAATGAAGACAGGGATTTTGGTGTTGCTTCAGCCAGGCTGCTGGCACTGACTCGGGGGCAGCTCCAAGGAAGGGAACAGGTCCACGGTGCCCACTGCATCTCCTGATACCAGGGTCTGGAACAGGGCCCCGTGTGTCCTGGAAGGGCAGGACAGGGCTCAGGCAGTTGAGGGGTCTTTTCCCAAACCCTGAATTCCTGCCATGTGCAGGAAACCCCTCCCTGCACTCCAAGGCAAAGACAGGGTGAAATTTGAGGTAGGAGCAAACCTGGGATCAGCATTGCTGCCCTGGGTGCTATCCCCTCTCACAACCCACTGCCTCCTCCTTTGGCATGGCACAGGGACAGGGTGACACTGTCCTGAGCCACCTCCCTGCCTCTGAGATGCTGGAACTAAGGAGTGGGAGGTTCAGCCACTATGGGGGGCAGCAGGGATCTCCTGGAATTGCAAAAGCAGGACCAAGGGCTGTCCTGTGCTCCATAAAGGGCTCTGAGCCCCCCGAGGTGAGACACCACAGCTGGGGCAGTGGAAACCTCAGGAATTGCTTCCCAAACCCCTTCCCCTTCCTCTCCTGGCTGTGTCTCCATGACAAACCCAGTGCCTGACGGGTGGCTGGGACTCGGGGAGCTCCTAAAAAGCAGGAGATGTTCCCACAGCCGAGGCAATCCCGGCATTTTGGGCAGTCTGCAGCTCACGCTTGGATTTACACTGCTTGGATGGCCCTTTGCTGCTCGCCGAGGATCCGGCCCCTTGGCAGGCTCTGAAATGATCCCGAGCCCCCCTGCTTTGTTATTAAATCAAATCCATCTGGCCTCGACCACGGATGGCTGTTATTCGAGATCCCTCTCCTAGAGGAGCTGGGATTAGCTCTGGGCATGGGGGATTCTCCCTCCCTTCCCCTCTCCCACCACTCCCAGCCCTCCTGCCTCTCTCTTTTGTGTTTCTCCACTTCTCGAGGAGCAGGGGGAGGCGCGGGCGTGTTCGGCAGCTTTTGTGCAGCACAGAGCCACACGGGTGTCACCGTGCCCAAAGTGGGTCCCATCCAGACTCACCTGCACCCCAGCTCCCCACAGCAGGGCAGCCGGGACCCCCAAACCCTGGGAATGCCACAGCTGCCACGGGGAGGGGGTGACAGTGACACGGGGCTTTGTCCCAGCCACGTGCCATCCCCATTTTTGACCCTCAAGCAGCTGAAACGCTGCCAGGAGCTGGTGTCCCCAGGGATCCCAGTGCCCCAGGAGAGCAGGGTGAGCTGGAGTGGAGCTTTTAGCTTTACAGAAAGTGCCTTGAGTGCCTGGGTGTCACTGCTGCTGCTCCTTAAGGCTGCAGCTTCCAAACTCCACTGAGGAGCTGCTGCATGGAGCCTTTGGCTGGAACCTTCACAAAGACGAAGGATTTCCAATGCTCTGACAGCACAGAAAGCAGCAGGGAAATGGAATTGGGGATGACCAGTGTGGGGATGTGCATCTGCTCCCAGTGCAGCCCTTGGGGCCACCTGGACCAGCAGGGACACAAGGTGACAGCATGTCTGGCTCCAGCCCTCCAGGGACTCGTTGAGGCTGGGCAGATGGAGCTGTACTCCCCATGGATCTCTGGTGCTGGGCCCCGTGTTCTCCCTGCCAGCAATTAGTGTTCCAGCTCGTTTTGGAATGATCACAGGGCCTCCCTTTTGTGGGGCTGAGCGTCAGAACATGCCCTGTCCACTGCTCCTGGATGAGCCCAACCTCGGCCTCCTGCAGCTCCTGTGCTGTGAATTTGTGTCCCAAGGACACAGCCCAAAATTCAGTATCTCCACCACTGATGGGGTGAATGACACCCCCAGCCCCTCAGCCCCCAGAATGTGTGTGTGGGTCACATTCCTCCTGGCAGTGTGGGGCAATGCTGGGCACAGTGTGAGAAGGACATGACATGTCAGAGACTAACTTTAAACATGGGCTCAGCATTTTAAACCCAAAGCAGTGTGCTCACGTTGCCTTCCCAGCCTCGGCAGAGCCTTGAACTCACCCCAGCAGAGCCAGTGCCAATCCCAGCATTTCCCTCTCACCTCAGGGATCCTGGATCTTGTAGACAGCCTGAGCCTGGGAGGTGGCACCTGAGCATTCTGGATGGCCCTGGAACTGCTGTAGAACCTGCTGAGGCTCAGAGCTTCCTCACCTGCCAGCAGCAGCCCCAGCTCACTGCAGAACTCTTGGGGATTTGGCATCCTGCAGCCAGGGAATGCCAGGTCTTCAGCCTGACTTCCAACTCCTGCTCCTTCTGCAGCTGACTGGAAAACACAAAAGGAGATGAGGCACGTTGTGAGGGAGAGCTGGAGTGCAGGGAATCAGCAATGTGGGAATTCACAGCATTGCCTTCACTCCTGGGTCACACAGAGGTACAAACATTAACGCACCTGCTCTGCTCTCCCGGGGCATCTGCAGCATTTAGGCACAAAGTCTGTGTCCCACAGGAACTTTTTAATGGTACGAGGGGCCCTGCAGGGATGGAGATGGTGTTCTCATTTTTCCTGGATGACCCTGCTGGTACCATCCCCACGGGGAGCAAAGCACAGCCCCCTCCATCACCCTGCCAGCCCGTTGGGGAAGAGATGGGAATGTGCCCACTTGACGTGCCTGAAAAGCAGCACACATCTCCCCGTTGCCATGGAAACACTGCTTTTAAAGCAAATTAATAATAATAATTAACACGATCTATTAAATAATAGTAATAAAAGCATTAGTAATGACTCCTAATTGGTAAAGCACTTGGAATAATACAAGCTCACCCTGCGACCTGCTCCCAGCACAGGATCCAGGGCTGGGGGCGGCATCTCCCACCCGCAGGGGAGCCCCGGCTGAGGGCGAGTGCCCTCTGCCTTCAGCATTGCAAAGGCAGGAGCTTAGTGGGATTCAGCGAGGGATCAGACTTTTATCTGGATAATGAGGATGTCTAGACTGATAAGAAGAAGGGTTAAATTGGCTCAGGGCCTGATTCTGCCTCGCCGTGGCGCTTGGCACAGCGGAGCGCTGCAGTGCCCAGGCAAAACTGGTGTGGGATGAGACCTGTCTACACCAGGCTGGGTAAAACCTTGTTCTTCCTGGTGTTTAAACCTCCCAGGCAGAGTACTGCCAGGACCCTTAACACCTGGGGTGAACAGAACTCTAAAAAACCTTTAATGTGCTTGAATTCCCTGGAGAAGAGAAGGCTCCAGGGAGACCTTAGCACTGCTTTCAGTGCCTAAAGGAGTTCCAACAGAGCTGGAGAGAGACTTTGGACAAGGGACTGGAAGGACAGGATAAGGGAGAATGGCTTCACCTTGCCACAGGGCAGGGTTAGATGGGATATTGGGAGGAAATTCTTCTGTGTGAAGGGTGGTCAAAGCCTTGGCACAGGGTGCCCAGAGAAGCTGTGGCTGCTCCATCTCTGGAAGTGTCTAAGGCAAGGTTGGACGGGGCTTGGAGCAACCTGGGACAGTGAAAAGTGTCCCAGGGGCTGGGCCTGGGTGAGATTTAATGTCTCTTGGAACTCAGTTGTAGCCAAGGCAATGGGGCAGCCACAGCTTCTCCGGGTCCCTCTGCTCTGTCTCACACACACCAGGTCCTTGTGTCCTGCTCAGTAACCTACACCACCAAAAGCAGTGTCCAGAGCAGAGCAGTGCAAGGCTGAGCCCAGAGCCGTGATAAAACACCCTCTTTTCAAGCTGTGAGATGCTTCCGAAAGGATCTGGAATCGCAGGGAGAAAATAAATGCAAAGACCTGACAGCATCACCTGCTTGTTTGTGCCCTGGGTCCCTTTGCTGACAAGCTCTTCTCTGCACAGAAGAGTGAGGACCTGCTCTCTCAGAATGGCTCAGTGCTCCCTCAGGAGCCTGCCCAGACAGGCAGAGCCAGGAGGGGAACGCCTGGGAAAACCTGGCCCTGCTTTAGGAGCCTGCATGAGACTCAACTATTGGAAAAAGCAGCTCCCCACTGTCCGTGCTGAGCCTCTGGAGAGGCACCAGCCATCCCTGGACTGGCATAAGCAAGTGCAAAACAGCAAAAAAAGCTCTGAGAAAGTGTTCTTTAGACTTTTCCCAATGAGAAATGCAGGCTGCCAGGCCATGCAGGATGCTGGAGCAGGGTTGGGATTGCAACACACCTGCGTGGCTCAGCCCCCATCCCATCCCGAGCACCCGGCAGCAACTTCCACCACCAGACTAAAATTAGCACCGACAGGAAGAGCTCTGGAGCACGACAGGATGATTAGAGCCTCCCTGGAAAGGAGGCATCACCTGCAACGTAATGACTTTCCTCATCTCTGGCAGAATGTGCAGCAGCCCTTGTGGAATATGATGGGGAAAAGTGAGAGAGGGAGACAGGGGAAGGTGATTCCACAAAAATTTGGAGTGATAGTGCTTGTCTGGAGGAGAAAAGCCAGGACTGGACTGGACCTGCTGCATGACTTTGGTTAAATTGCTTAGAAGGACTCAAAAAACTTAAGGAGCTCCATCTGAGATTTATAAACAGCAAGAAAACACTCAGATAAAAGGTAAAAAAAAAATCTCTTTTACATGTATTGTATGTGTTGTCAGTGTGAATAATCAGTGTCACTGTTCTCCAGCACAGGTGATGGGGAAGAGGCATCGATCCTTCACTCCATGTGCAGATATTCAAATCCATGCTTCAAAACTCTTTGTTGGCCTTCTTTGGCTAAAAATATGATTGTGGTCAGCCCACACCAGCATGCATGTTCCTGAAAGAATGGGATTTCACTGGGCATCGCCCCTCCTAAAAGCTTGCCCTGTTTTCATTTAAAACAACTTGTAACTGGCAAGAGCATTAAAAATGGGTGCACTGAGCCTCCAAGCATGAAGATGTGATGTGACTGTGCTGAGGGAGCTGGTGTAGAGCTCAGGAAAATGCCACTGCCCTTCTGGTTACACCTAGAGTAAGTTGGTGTGACTCCGTGACTCACGTCCTTGTGTTGAAGCTGGAAATCGCAGAATTATGGGATCATGGAACGGTTAATATTGGACAGGACCTTAAAACTCCTCATGTTCCATCATCCCTGCCATGGACAGGGACACCTTCCACTATCCCAGGTTGCTCCAACCTGGCCTTGGTCACTTCCAGAGATGGGGCAGCCACAGCTTCTCTGGACAACTCATGCCAGTACCTCACTACCCCGACAGGGAAGAATTTCCTCCTAAAATCTAATGCAAATCTTCCCTCTCTTTGGTTTGAAACCGTTTCCCCTTGTCCCTGGAAAGTGGCCCATCCCCCTCTGGTTTGTCAGGAAAACAGGAGACAGGTAAGTCCCTGGGATGAAGCTGCTGTATTTCCTTTCAAGATTTCCTGGACGGAAATACGCACACATGCGCCGCACAGCTTGACGATATACGCGCGGCGAATCCAACGCATCCTGGACGTGTTGGATTTGCTGGGCACACATGGACCATCTGGCCAACACATGGGCTTGAATTTGACATGTCCAGGAAGCATCTGACTGGCGACTCCAGTGGGAGCAAACGCAGGAAAGCAGCCCCAGCACCGCGGTGGAGTTGGTGCAGCGCTCACGGAGCCCATCCATGGCTGAGCAGGGATTTCTGGGCTGATGGACACCCAGACACAGGCAAGTGCCAAAACCCAAAACCTTTTAAACAAAATTTAAAAGAGGACATACCCAGGGAAATGTAATCCTAACATTCTAGAAATTGAAGTTGGTGAACTATCTACTTGCAGAAGATGTTGTTCCAAGGGGAGCAAAATGTGTTCCTTGAGAAATGAACAATGTGTGTAAATGGCAGGAATAAAGGGAGTGTGACCTTGAAATCCAACACCCCCTTTTGATACCAGGTCCAAAGTTATCCAGATTTCAGCAGAAACTTCTTCAGCAACATTGGAGCAGTTTTTATAAAAAACCCTCGTGACCAGAAGTCCAAACCCTCCACATTGTGAACACCACCAAGCCTGCCAAGGGTGCGGCACCCGCGATCCCGGTGCCAGATTGTCCCTGTAGCTTAGCACCCATCTGCAGCCAATATGCTGAGCTCTTAACAAAATTGAGGGGTTTTAAAATCTAGTCTCCTGGGCCTGATCCCATGGACCTGGGCTCACCAAAACCAATGGACTTCAAGGAGCTTTGGATCAGGCTTTGTGCTAATTTACTTATCTCATAGAAGAGCTTAATTAACAAATGTTTGCAAAGCACTTTAGGATCCCTGCACGGACAGTGAGACTCCTCTTGCTGCTGGTCCCATTGACAAAGCAAAGAGGTTTAACATCAACAAGCAGCAGGTGAATTGTACGGACAGTGGTGGCCACAGAAAGAGATGCAGGGATGTCCTGGAGGGATGGACCACCACGGAGGGCAATCATCTCTGAACCACATATCTCAGAAAATGGCCAGCAGCACATGGGACTCGGAGTGGAAGGGAGCTCTTCCAGCTTTCCAGCATTTGGGATATTCCTGTTTCACATGCAGCTGAGCAGTTCTTGAAATGAGCTGCCCAAGGACAGGGAGATGATATCTCCAAGCACGCATGGCTATGGTACCCCAGCTCGATCCTTCTAACTCGGGATATTCTATGATTCTATGCAAGATGAAAAAGAAGAAAAGCCTAGAAAAGGTGTCTTGGTTCCGAGCAGGTGTTGCTCCCTGTGTCCTGCCCATCATCAGCTCATCCATCACCTCAGTCTACGGGACATGGGATGCTTTCACAGCCTTAAACCTTTCCCAGCAGCTGCCACCTTCCCCCTGGACCTGGGTTATGTTGGGGGGCAGAAGGATGCAGCACTGGGAAGTGCCAAATTCGGCTTCACACTGATGACACAAATTCATCCACAAAGTTTCTCTCCGCGTTCTCTCTCGATGGTGACTCTTAAGTCCCTGTTTTGCTTAAGGACGGGCTGCTGGCACCTCCTCAGTCAATGTCAGCTTTATTCCTGCCTCCCACAGAGCTTTCTGTCACCAGCCGTGGTGCCCGGCCACCCCTCCCCAACGGCTCTGGCACCGGCAGCAGCTGCATTTGCAGTTTTTCCCTTTTCTTTGATCATTCTGCAGCCTCCTGCCTCGGGAAGGGGCGAGGGGCACGTGATGCTGCTGCCTGATCCCGACCTCTGCCGCCATCCCTGGCTTTAATTAATACTTTTTTTTTTCCCCCCTCTGACAGTAATTCGGGGGTGAGGGTTTTTAAAAACATTTGGAAATACCCACTTTTTTTAACTAGAAACACTGTGTTTCTGCCAAAACCTCGGCTGGGGTGTTTGGAGAGTGGATGTAGCTGTGCAGAGACTACACCCACAGCGAAATCCTCACTCGCAATCCGGCGCTACCTGCACCCAAAAAATAACCTTTTACCCCTGTATCCAGGGATTTGGGAATGATCCAACCCCCAAAAGCCCCACAACATGAGCCCCTATGACCTACTCCAGCTCATCGAGCTGGTTCAAGCCACCTGGCAGAGCTAACTTTAACCTGAATTACTCCTGAAATCCAGCTTCCCCAGAGGCAGCGATGCCAGACGGGAGGTAAGATCATTCCCAAGCAGCTGCTATCACTGGGAAGAGGATCAAAGTCTTGGTTAGAGCCCAGCTACGCCCCCAAAATATTGTATGAACTGAGAGACGCTGCTATCAGGGACCCATCAGGATTAGTCACTGCCCGTGTTGCCAATTCCTGTGATTTTTCTACGAGCGTTCCTGGTTGCCTTAAATTCCCAGCTCTGTGAGTCATGTGAATCTGCACGAGTATGAATTTTCGTTTTTTTAAAGTATGTTTCTAGACCTTGTGCCTGTGCAGAAAAGCAAGGTGATGTAACCAGAGTGAAATCCGACAGCCCCAGGAGACGGCGAATGAAAAGAAACTCGATTTTCAATATTTTTTTCGTAGCCACAGAAACTTTTTAGTCAGTTTGGTGATTTCTGAGCCTGGCTAATGCTGCTGGAATGCTCAGAGCTGGAGCTCCGCAGTTTCTCCCTTTTTTTTCCTTTCACTTTCTGATTTCCAGGAGCACTTTTTTTCTCCTGAGAGGTCCGCGACGGGACTTAAAATGGAGTTGGAAGCAAAACCACGTCCCTAAAATGACCTGCTACCTCTAGAGCAGGCATTTCTATCGGCCTCACGCATGAGATCCGACTTGGACAGGTGAAAACTTCATAATTTACAGGGCAGAACACGATAGTTCCCACCACCACAACCACAACATGCTGTCGGCATGTGTGTTCCTGCACATGGGTGCACACGCCATCCTCACCCATGATGTGAACACCCCCACATGGAGACGCCTGTGCACGCAAAGAGGTGTGATTTATGCACGTATTTCCATGTATGTGAATGTATGTGGTGTTTGCACCTGTAACACGTGTGCTCACACAGACACGCACGAGGTTTTCACCTGGTTGTAAGCGTGGGCTGAGCCACAGCCAGCACGTGTGTGCAAAGTAACCAGCAGTGTTTGTGAATGCCCACGTGCATTAAATGCACATTTTTGGCCGTTTAATATGTTAAAAACTCGTGTGATGTGTGCGTGCCCTACGGAGCCACCATCCATCACATCCCAACACAGACGCCGCCTCCTAGAAGAAGGGAAATCCCAAAGTGCCACGAAGGAAAACATCCCAAACTGCCACTCTCAGGAGTCCCATCACCAAACAAAAGTGAAAAAAGAAACAAAAAGAAATAAGGACACTGTTCTATAACCATGACCAAATCAAGCCACATGAAACACCGCAGTGGGTGGGTTTTCCTGCCCTTAGTTTTACTTTTTTTCCCCTTCTTTGTGCTCACCTACAGCACAACCACCACAATCTGTAACCCACAGCCGTTCCATGCCACCAGCAGCCCCTCCACTGGTGTCCCAGCATCTCTCTGAGTTTGTAAAACGCATCAGGAAACCTGGATGCCAAAACCAAACTGAAAGCAAAAATTTCCCTTCCCAAAGTGCCTGGGCAAACTCACAGGGAAAGCTCCAGCAGCACCTTACCGGCTGAGTCAGTGGATGAGCCATCTCCTTGTGCTGGGTGCCCCATCTGCCGAGTTTAGCCGCAGCTGAGATCTGAGATCTTCTGCTGGTAGACCCAGGAAGGGGAGGGGGAGAAAGGAAAAACATTCCTGCAAGGATCCCAGAGCCAGAGAGAGGAAATCGGGATACAATGGGGGGTAGAAAATTCCAGCCCCGGCGACGAGGCACCAGTGCCACCACCCCCCAGCAAAGCCGGTGCCTTTGCCAGAGCTGCAGCGCAATGTGGCTCGGTGGGAGTCTCGCATCCCTCCGCATTGTCTCTCTCCAGTGCGAGCTCCGGCAATCTCATTTCATGGGAGACATCTGGTTTGATTCAAAGGGAAGAAAGGGGCGAGGGGAGAACGGCGCGCTCACACACTCACCGCCCAGCCCGGCTGCCTGGGAGCTGGGCAGTGATTGTCAATGCTTCCCTCCACGCCGAGCCCTCCTCATTTCAATGAGAAAGGCCAGCCCAGGGAGCAGGGCTGTCCCACGGCTCCCCCCCTGCATCCCCAGGCTGCAGAGGGGGCTTTCCTGGGGCACAGAGCCAAGGTCGGGGAGCTGAGCCCCGGCAGCCCTGCCAAGCCTTGCCGTGCCTGCAGCCACTACGAGGCCTTGGGGGGCTGAGGGGCTCCTCCTTTTCCCTGTTTTCTGTAATTCCCGGGCCCGGTGGACACGCAGTACTGGCCCCCTCAAACGCTTGTGGCTGTGTTTGGCGGACTTCCCATTGCAAGACTGAAGCCCTCATTTGTGGGGAACCCTTTCAGAAGGCCAGGTCCTCCTTCACAAGGACAAAGCAGTGAGTTCCTTGTCCTGGGAGGGGGGTTCACCCCGTCAGGACCTGCCCCATTGCCCCACCATTCACCCCACTGACCCTGGTGCCACTGCCAGCCTGTGCCCAAGCAGTTACGCCCGGAGGTGTCCAAGCTGAGCCTTCACTCCTCCCAGAGATCCCCACCATTCCTGTGGGGATGGATCTCAACCCTGGACACCTCTGCAGCACCCCTCATGGCTGGGCAGCAGCAGATCCCCACACAAACCCTCCTTGGTGGGGTGAGCCTTGACAAGTCCCCTCCTTCACCCATGACCCCTCCAAGGCTGGAGGCACATGGAGGGTGCCCACATAGATCCCTATTTCCTGTGACCCCTGTGTGCCTGGAGTGTGCACAGTGAGTCACTGTGGGTCCCTGCACAGCCCAGGAGGTCCCCACGGAGCCCCCTCCATGTGTGACACAGCGGATCCCACTGCAGCCCCATCCACCCATTGCACAATCGGTCCCACCACGGTCCCCTCCACCCGTGGCACGGCCGATCCTCTCACATCGCCTTCCAGCCGTGTCACAGTGGCTCCCCACGCTGCCCTCTCCACCCGTCCATTGCGTGGCTGCTGTCCCTGCATCCCTTCACCCATGGCACAGCACATACCCCCCATCCCCTTCACCCGTGCCATGGCATGTCCCTCCAGCACCCACGGTGACACGGGTGGAGGATGATGAGGGGATCGCCTGGGTGGAGGGGTCTGTGGGGAGACACGCTGTGCCATGGGTGTAGGGGCACACACTGTGCCATGGGTGTAGGGGCACACACTGTGCCATGGGTGTAGGGCTGTAGGGCACACACTGTGCCATGGGTGTAGGGGCACACACTGTGCCATGGGTGTAGGGGCACACACTGTGCATGGTGTAGGGCTGTAGGGGCCACACAGTGTCACGGGTGAGGGCTGCAGGGGCACACACTGTGCAGGGTGTAGGGCTAGGGGCACACACAGTGTCACGGGTGAGGGGCTGCAGGGGCACACACTGTGCCATGGGTGTAGGGGCTGCAGAGGCACACACTGTGCCACGGGTGGAAGGGCTGTAGGGGCACACACTGTGTCATGGATGTAGGGGCTGCAGGGGCACACACTGTGTCACGGGTGTAGGGGCTGTAGGGGCACACGCTGTGCCACGGGTGGAGGGGCTGTAGGGGCACACACTGTGCCACGGGTGGAGGGGCTGCAGGGGCACACACTGTGCCATGGGTGTAGGGGCACACACTGTACCATGGGTGTAGGGGCTGCAGGGGCACACACTGTGCCATGGGTGTAGGGGCTGTAGGGGCACACACAGTGTCACGGGTGGAGGGGCACACACTGTGCCACGGGTGGAGGGGCTGCAGGGGCACACACTGTGCCACGGGTGAAGGGGCTGCAGGGGCACACAGTGCCACGGGTGGGAGGGCACACACTGTGCCATGGGTGCAGGGGCACACACTGTGCCACGGGTGGAGGGGCTGCAGGGGCACACACTGTGTCACTGCTGGTGTAGGGGCTGTAGGGGCACACACTGTGCCATGAATGTAGGGGCTGTAGGGGCACACACTGTGCCATGGGTGTAGGGGCTGCAGGGGCACACACTGTGCCATGGATGTAGGGGCTGTAGGGGCACACACTGTGTCACTGCGGTGTAGGGCTGTAGGGGCACACACTGTGTCACTGCGGGTGTAGGGGCTGTAGGGGCACACACTGTGTCACGGGTGAAGGGGCTGCAGGGGCACACGCGGTGCCACCAGTGGAGGGGGATGCAGGAGGATCCACCGTGTCACTGTGGGTTCCCATGCAGCCCCTCCACCCGTGTCACCGTGGACACCCCCATAGCTCCCTGCCCATGTCACAGCCGGTCCCCCTACATCCCACATCCACCCGTGACTCCGCGGGTCCCCACGTCCCCCTCCCCGTGTCACGGCGGGTCCCCCTCCTCATTCGGCCTCTCCCGTCCCGCCGCCCCGGTGCTCGCCGCCGCGGGCGGGGGTGTGCCGCGGCCGGACTACATCCCCCATCAGCCCGCGGGCCGGGCCGCTCCCGCAGCGCCCAGCCGCCTTCAAACAAAAGAGTTTCCCCCCACGGGGCCGCGCTCCGCTCCGCGCCCCCCGCACCCCCCGCACCCCCCGCACCCCCGGCGGCGGCGCCGGGGCGGGGCTCGGCGGGGGACCGCGGTGGAGGCGGCGGCGCGGGGCTCGGGTTACACGGGAAAGGGCTTGGCCAGGCGGGGGCGGGGGCGGAGGGTCCTTTCTCTCTCTTCGTTCTCTCCCTCTGCCTTTTTTTTCCCTTTTCCCTCCCGAGCTCTTTGTGTCCCCCCCCTCCCCTCTCTCGCCCCCCCCCCCCCCCCCCCCCCCAGCCCCCTCCCAAGCCTTTGTTAGCCATGCCTAGCCTGGTAGTCCAGGGATAATGGAAAGGAACGGGGGTTTCGGCGATTTAGGCTGTTTCGGTGGGAGCGGCAAAGACAGAGCGCTGCTTGAGGATGACCGGGCGCTGCAGCTCGCCCTGGACCAGCTCTGCCTGCTGGGGCTAGGCGAGCCTTCCTCCTCCTCCTCCTCCTCGGCCGTGGTGCTGGTGGAGGACAGCAACAACAACAACAATAACCCGCGCCGCCGCCGCCGCAGCAGCCCGCCGCCGCCGCCGCCGCCGCCACGCAGCGCCGCCGCCGCCGCCGCCGGCCGCGCCCGGCGGCCCGAAGGGGCGGCGCCCAGCGCGGGGCGCGGAGCCCAAGTTGTGCGCGCTCTACAAGGAGGCCGAGCTGCGGCTCAAGAGCAGCTCCAACACCACCGAGTGCGTCCCGGTGCCCAGCTCCGAGCACGTGGCCGAGATCGTGGGACGGCAAGGTGAGCGCCGGGCCCCCGTACTCCCGATCCTCCCGGTAGCCCCGGTGGCCGGCTCCGGACACTCCCCCGCGGCGGGGGGCCCCGCGCCGCCCCCGCCGCTCCCTCCCGCCCATTGTTCCGGGCCGGGGCCGCTCGGCCCCGCCGGGGACAAAGCCCCGGGGCTGCCGGGCTGTGGGCGGGCGGCTGCGCTCCGGCACGGGGGTTTTGGGGAAGGATGGGATGGGATGGATGGGGCGCGTCTGTGCGAATGCTGCGGGAGCTTGTCCGGCTGCCGGCGCCGGAGCCCCGCGCGGCGCTCCCCCGGTTCCGCCGAAGAGCGATCCCGGCCGCGCTCTCCTTAAGAAAAGAACTGGGAATAAAGCGGGGGAAGGGCGAGGGGTGCGGGCTGAGCCCGGCCCCGCGCCCCGGAGTCCCCCTTTGTTGGCCGGGCGGAGGGGGTGTGGTGGTGCCGGGCTCGGTGCGAGCGGCCGGTGAGCGGGTGAGAGCCAAGCTCCTCCGCCGCCCCCGGGAGCGGGGGGACCCTGGAGCGGGACCGCCGTCCGCGTGGGCCCCCGCAGCCGCTGCCCGCGCTCCGCCACAGTGATGCTTTTGTTCTCCTCACGGCTCCGTTCGGAGCGAGGTGGAATGGAGGAGGGCTTTAAAAAAAAATTATAATAATATATATAATATATATATATATATATATATATATCTCCATACCACACCCACTCTTAAGTCACCCCTCGCCCACCCCCACACTCCCGGGTGTGCGGGCGGGGCCCCGCCGCGCCGGCACTGCGGGAGCCGGGGCACGGCGCTGCCGAGAGAAGTTTTGTGTCGCTACAGAGAGAAAAAAAAAATAATAATAGTGCGGCTAAGTGTTGGGTTTTTTTTTTTTTTTTTTCTTCTTTTCTGGAACAAAACTTAATGCTCTGGAAGTGCGACGGGCAGAGGCTGCGGCTCCATGGGCAGATGCTCCCCTGTGGGTTGGGATCGCAGGCTCCCGAGCAGGGGGTTTGTGGTGGGACCCGGGGGTGGCGGCCCCCCAGTATCCCCAGAAGGGCTGAGGTGGGTGAGGGGAAGCCACGGGGAGAGGGACACAAATGGCTCCTTGCTGGGCATCTCTGACGCTGGGGCGTGCGGTTGGAACAATGGGGCCTGCGGAGGCTCTGCTCGCTCCCACCCGCGGAGCAAGGGTCTGGTTCCCACGCCGGGATGGACACTGGGCACGAGTTCAGGAGGGTGCTGACCTCCCCAAAACTCGGGGCATCTACAGCTCAGGACACAGCTCTTGCTCTGGCATCCGCCGTGCTGGGATGGGCCCCCTCACTGGGGAATCGGGGCTGCAAGGGGTGAAGGTCTGGCCCAGGACACCCCACTGGCCCCGATCCTGCTTCTCCCTGTGATGCTTTCACAGTGCCGGCAGCAGAGCGCAGGCAGCCGCGGTGGGCTCAGCACCAACTCTGCGCTGCTGGGTGTGAGGCCGTGGAGAATCAGGCCCCCTTTGTTTAATAAAGTTGGGAAAGAGAGAGCATTCGGCAGGCAGAACCGAGGGGCAGCGTGCCGGGGCTGTTTTTCTTCCAGGATCTCAGTGCTGCCCCAGACTCCCGAGAAGGGGGTGTGTTCCGCTGCGTTCAGAACGCGGCACGTGCCTCTTGTGTCCAGAGCGATGGAGAGGAACGTGGAGACCTGGATTTTTTCCACCATTTTTTGTGTGTGTGAGGGTTTTCCCACATCTGGGAAACTGAAATGTCAGTGTGCTGGAGCCGTGGGGACGCGGCTGCGGCTGTGCTCGTCGGGCTGCTGGGGCAGATGGTGCAGCCTGTGCCCCATCATGGAGGTGGGTGGGACGGATCCTGTGCTGCCAGAAGCCAGGATTCCTTCAGCACAGCCCCTGCAGCCGTGGCTCTTTACTCCAGCAGAGATCATGGCCCACAGTTGTTTCTAAAGGCCTGTAGGAATGTCTCCACTGTCTCCTGTGCCTTGTTTTTGTGTGGAAGGCCAGATTAAGAGGGTCTGGAGCTGGGTGCGGGGCTCCCTGGGGGACTGAATCCTGGACTCTCATGGATGCCTGACCAGGAATCCCAGAAACTGCAAGTTGTCACCCCTTGGTGATACTGCTCATGTGGTGGACTGTTTTCTAGGAAAACAATTGTTTTATGAGTACCTGTGAACAGGGCGATGAACATCTTGAAAAAGGGAGGGGGAAGAAAAAGTAACAATGAAATAAAAATTGTTTCAGGGCTTTACATGGTAACAGGATTTAGCTTTTTCTTCAACTTACTATTTTCTGAAGAAACGCACAATCCATAGCTTCGGATTGTTTTATAATAATATCAACCATCTATGAAAGTGTTCCTCATGGGTATGAGAGGCCTGATCTGGGCATAGAGGCCCTGGTGCACACATCTGACCATGGGAATTCCATCTGCCCAAGGAGTGTAAAGGTGATGAAGTGTAAATAAGGCTCAAGCCCCATATATTTTTATTGGAGTATCTGTAAGGATGGCTTGTGAAGGGCTTTAATTGTCGTGCTGGAGGTGGCTCCACTTGAAGCCAGAGATGCTGCAGGAACTCACCCTGAGCTTGGCAAGCTCCTGCTTTCCCCAGGAACTGTGAGAACGTGCCCTCACGGAGCCAATCGCCTGCTGGAAACCTCGCCCGGGTTTGCACTGGGGTTGGTTTGTGCGCTGAATTTGAGCAGCGTTGTCTCCAGCGATGGGGGGCTGGCTGCCATCAGCTGGTGATGGCCTCTGGGAAGGGGGTCTTGGTGGGAACTGGCCAGACAAGGCTCCTCCACCTGGCTCCAACCCTTGGGATGTGCCCAAGGCTGCTTTGCAAACTGGAGGACAGGAAACTGCAGAAGGAAGGGTCAGGGGATGAAGTCATAAGAATCGCTCTGCTTGGTGCCATGACCTCCATGCCCATCCTCCTGTTGCTGTGAGAATGAGGGGCAGGGGGGAGTCTCTCCCTGAGTCGTGGCTCCTGAGGGTCATTCCTCTCTTTCCCTGGCATGTGTGTGAGCTCCAGCTGTGACCAAACCTCCTGGCATGTGCCATGGCACACAGAGTGCTCCCTGGTTCTGGAGCCCATGTGGCACATTGGGGTGCTTGGTGGCTCTTGTGTTTCCCCTGTTGTAGGTGTCCTGTCCGTGACTGTGCCATCTCTCATGGCCGTGCCAAAGAAATCGTAAAGACAAAGCACTGGAAGGGTTTGCAGCAGGTTTTTGAGGAGATGGTGGGACACCGAGGGAGTTGCAGAAGAGGGTGTGAGTTGAGATGGGAGAGGTGCTGGGAGGAATGGAGAGTGTCCTAAGGGCATCATGTTTTGGTTGTGAACTTAGCGAGGGGCAGAAATCCTCAGTCACTGCCATGGCCGGGCTCTTCCTTAGGAGTGGCCTGAGCTGGGTGTAGATCAGCCAGATCAAGATTTGTATCCAACTTTTCTTCCTGCTCCCACAGACAAACTGGGCTGCTGATGTTGGAGCCAGGGAAGAGGCCACGGGACACATTTAATGCCAGATGTTGTGGTTAGGGAGAGACACGGTGCTGGTTCTTTGTGTGTCTGGTGTGTGCAGGTGTCAGGAGAAGGTGTGGGGTTGGTTTGGCTTCCTGCTGCACTCACTCCCAACAGAAACCTTCCCTCGAAGGATTTTTAGACTCTCTGAAGGTTTTTGGTCCTTGTAAGGGTTTTTAGTCTCATAACAGTGTTAGCATCCATTGTCACCTACCTGCACTCACAGACACCCTTTGATGCAGCACCTCCCAGCCTGCTCCAACCAGCCTGTTGTCACCAGGAATGAGATTATGTGAGAGAGGATCTTAACATAAATTGCGCTTTCTTGGCAAGGTGAAGTCAAATAACGAGAGGCCCCACTAACCCCAGGTGATTGGGCTCTTTGTGTAGCTCCAAACACGCTCCAACGCTTTCAGCATTTAAAAATAGTCCGAGGAAGCCTTTTCCATTGAGGAAGTCTGATGATTGCAGCTCCCCCACCCACCCTGTGGAGGTGGATGTATGCACAGCATCCGAGGAGCAGCGAGGGGGGCAGCTCTTCTTGTCTCCTCGCTTCACCGAAATCTTGGAGCTAAAGCCACCCGATCTGGTGGGGTCTGAAGGCAACCTCCGTACGCTGCTCTGGCAGCTCGGGATGGGCCTTAAAGGGAGAGGGAAAGACATTGCAGTTCGGTGTCGGGTCGTTATAAAGTGCTAACGAGAATCAGTCCGAATTTACACCGAGGAAAAGTGCGGAACGGGCTCGACTTCGCGCGGTTTGAACTGGAGGTGGGAGGAGAAAAATGGGTCTGGTGGAGAGACAAAGGGAATTTTCTCGGGAGACACGCACGCTCCCCCGCGCATCGGCTCGGGCGGCTGGATGCCGCGCTGACCGAGTGAACCGCGCCGCAGCGCAGCCGCCCGGAATCTAGGGCAGTGGGAAAGCGTGCTGCCGGTGGGTGGGTGCGGGCCCCCGCCTTTGTCTGGCAGCCCCCTCCCTCCCCTCGCCCCGCCGCTCCGCCATCCCCCGCGTTCCGGCCGGCTCCGCTCGGCTCCGCTCGGTTGGGTTGGGTTGGGCTCGGCTTGGCACGGCTCGGCTCGGCTCCAGCGCCGGGACCGCGGCAGGATTGTGCCGTGCGAGGGGCCACGGGCACACCCACTCCGTGCCATGCATCGCTGCTGGGGCCGGGGGCTTCCACTTCGCAACTTTCCTCCGCCGCACAAGGCACTGATTGTCTGTGCCGTTGGGGTTTTTTTCTCTTGGGTGTTTTGGTGGGCTTTCCCCCCCTTTTTCCTGTTTTTTTTTTTTTTTTTTTTTTTTTTTTTTTAATAAAACAACTTCATCACAATGTGAAAAAACACGTAAAATCACCGCACTGGAACAAGGCAGTCGCTGATTTTCCTGGCGTGGTGTATTGGGTGGTTTTTTTTTCCCCATTCTTGTAAACACAACTTGCATCATCAGGACAATAAACCCTCGGTGCAAAGATATTTAGTTGGTTGGTTGTGGTCCTTTTGTGTGCGTTTGTGTTTTTTGACACCACTTTCATCAGGTTTTCAATGCAGCAAAACCTTACCCCACAGGCCGTCAGTAGGGTTTATTTGTGAGGTTCTTTGTGTGCTTGTCTTTTAACAAGGCTTTCATCTTAACGGGGAAAAGAATGCCCCACCTTACCCGAGGTAGCTGAGGGTTGTTTATTTTATTATCCTCTTTAATTTTATGACTACAACAGGAAAAAAAAAACCAAGTTCTAATTTGCCCTTAGATTCTCTTGCACCCCACCAGCGCTGTCAGAATGGCCCGCGTGGGGTATTTACAGGTGTAATTTGTATCTGTGCAGTGTAACGGTGCCTTGGGATAAAAGAGAGCTCCGAAGCTTTTGTCTGTTGAGATTATTTTGTATCTGATGAAAACAAGAAAATATCAGGACCTGAAGTGATTTGTGGGATATGTTTTCCAAAATAAAAACCACAATCCAATCAATGAAACAAAAAGACCCACCTTGGGGCTGTTTGCTGTGGTGGTACAGCTCCTCTGGTGTTTCCAGGCCACCTCCTGAGCTGGAGTTGCCAGCTGGTGCCAGGTGAGGGTCTCCAGACTGCATCAGTAGCACAATGTACCTGTGCAGGATCTGGCCTTCTGGCTGCACTGAGGAGAAGGTCATCAGCAGGTTTAACTCTGAATTTATACCAAAGTGAAATATCTGCTCGATCTGCTCCATAGGCATGGCTGCATGTGCTGCTGCACTGTCCTGAGGGCATTGTCACCGTGGTTGTGTGCTGGGCACATCCATTCCATGCTCTGCTCAGTCCTTTTTCCTACTGCTGGAGCAGGACCTTGGTGCAAACCCTGCTGAGATCATGTGAAAAACCAAACCAAACATTGGTTCTGGGCTGCTCAGAGTGAGAACATTTGGGATGCTTTCATGCCAAGGAAGTGATTGTATTAGATGCGTCCAGCACCTTCGTGTCCCTTGTGAGCAGCTGCCTTTGCTGGAGAGGTGGACCAAGCTCCCAGAGCCTTTCTCTGTTATTTTTGATAGATTTGTTGCCCTGATGCAAGGGGAAGCAGAGAAGGGGAGTTGGCTGTGCATCCAGATCTCTTCCTGACCCCCACCACCCACCTTGGCAATGTCTAGACTCAATTTATTTACACGTTTTCAGCCAGAGATGGCCGCTCTGCAGATTAATTCCAGTTAGCTGACTGGTCTGGGCACCAGAGGCGCTTCACTTCTCCAGGGTTTGGTCCTGTGTGTGTGGGAATGTTTGTGGTGTACTCAGGTAATTTGCAAACACATTTACTTTGAGTCAATTGGTAATCGGTGAAATTAAAGAGAAAAAAAAAGGTGAGAGGAGGAGCTGAGCTTACAACCTCCTTCACAAAATGCTCTGGGATCTGCATTATTGACAAAACCCAGGATAATAGAAGGTCGGCTGTGGAAACACAATGAGAAAGGGCTTAATTCTCTGTTTAATATAAAAATCTAAGTGGTGGGGGTCTGCCAGGTCAATGCACTGATGTCTCTGCGCTGCTGTAACGAGGAGAACATACACCAAGTTGTGTTTTTGTACAGCTTCGATGGGTCCTTTTCTCCCCTTAGCTTCATTCTGACACCACCTGCTAAGCAATCCCCTCCCCTTCATCTCCCTCCCCTTCGAATAATCCCCCGAGTGAAATGCTTTGTTATATGGTGTCTTCAAATTTCAGTTATTCACGAAGAAAGTGTCAAAAAAAAAAAACATGCCATGCAGGACAGATTTCGTTTGGAATGAGCACGCTGGGGCATGCTCCCCATCTGACTGGGATGTCACGTCCTGATCCAGTTGTGCTCCATCAGAAACGGGGTGATCTCCAAGGAGGCTCAGCCCCTTTTCAGTGTGCAAAGCAGAGTCAGAGCTGGGGCTGAAATGGGCCGGGAGCCTTGTCACTAACGGAGTAAATCACGTTTAAACCCAGCCTGGTTTCAGCCGATGTAAACCAGTGCTGCGCTCCTGGAAGTTGTGGAGTTCCCTGGATTTGGGCTGCCGATGGTTTGGCTATTGTCTGCGCCAGTTTGGAGCTGCTGGAGGTCGGGGCTGCTGAGCCCACTGGGCTGCTGGGCTGGCCAGAGTCGGTCTAATTTCCTACAGGGTGATTTTCTCCCGTTTTTAAGCGCAGGATCCCCATCTGTCTGTCTCGGCAAAGCTGGCTTTCCCGTCTGCAGGCCTGCACGGAGACCCTCCCTCCTCCCCCTCTGCTCACACCACCGACTGCACCACGCGTCCTTTTGTCCGTTCCAGATCCTCCTTCCCCTCCCTCTCGCCATGCTCTCTCCTTGCCCATCTCCCTTTTGGGCTGTCCGTGCTTTAGCTCTGCACCCCTCATTCTCCTCCTCCCTTGGAGGGATCGGGGTGTGCCTCTCCCTCGATTTCCATCACCTTTCCTCCATCCTTAACTCCCTCCCACTCCTCTAGCTCATGTAACGCGCTTACATTTGCCCTCATTCATGTCTATTCCCCGCCACTGTTCCCTTCCATCTGTCCCCAGCATGGAGCCCCTGTCCTTTGTCACCGCTCTGCCTGCCTGACCCTCCGTGTTGTCTCCGTGATTGTTTCCTGTCGTGCTGGGTTCAGATCCCTCTCCCCCACACGCCGTCATTGTCCCGCAGCTCCGAGCGGCGCGGAGCCCGATCCCGGCCCTGCCACACGCCTGCCCGAGGTCTTTCTGTGCAGGAGAGCCTCGCAGAAAGGAGTGGGATTCACTTTGTGGGGTTCAGCGGAGCTCCTTCGCCCCGGGGTGATGCACAGGGAGGTGTTTTCATCTCCCTGCTTGCCGTGTGCACACCCCTGTCTTTCTACGCGACGCTCCGGTGATATCCCCGGGGAAATGGTGGCATCTCGGTTAATCTTCCTAAGATGGAATCTCCATCTTTGGAGTGAGCAGCACAGGAGCAGGGCAGGGAAATGTCTGCTAGGGCTGGGTCAGGGGGAGCTCACCCTCCCAGTGGTGCCAGAGGGCACAGATAACCTCTCATGGTTTAATCCAGCCCGTCTTGGGATGAACCTTTGTTATGGATTTTGCCAGTGTGGGTTTATCCCACAGCCCAGTCGTGCATGTCCTTTGGGTTTCCTGGGAGCTCACAGCGCTCCACTGGGTGACCATTGGTCCACGTGGGCTGTTTGGAAACTTTACTCAGTGCAGCATCACAAATGTACGTCAGGGTGCGAACTCTGGGGAGTAACCCGTGAGCAACACTGGATTTGGCAGGAGTGGATTTGGCTTGGATTTGGCCATTTGCCCAGATCCTTCTTTGTGTCAGACCTGGCATTTCCATTCCCCAGGAACATGGAATTCCTGTCTCAGAGATGGGTTTAGCGCTGTGATGTCGAGCGTTAAGAGGAAGTTTTGCGGGAGCACGGGGCAGGAGTCGGCTACTCCTGCTCCAGAAATGGAGAATGAGGCTCGGGGAGTTAAAAGTCGTGCTGGGATTCGACAGCAAAGTTCGGATTTGTGTGTCCACACCACTGCCAAGACCCTCCGAGGGGTTGAGGGGGCCGTGTGTGGCCGGTGCCCCCGGGGTCAGTGTGTCCGGCCGGGCTGGGCACGCTCCACGCCGGGCACTGCCGGACACAGTGGCTGCTGTGGCACTGTGAGCACAGGGAGCTGTTCCTGTCAGTGGCACAGGGCTGTTTTCATCACAGCCACAGCTGGGGCTTCACTCCTCGCCAGCAACGCTGGGATCGCCGCATTCCGGTGAGCACCCCGATGTCTGACCAGAGGAGCTGTGGATCAGTGGCAGTGCTGGACTCCCAGCCTGGCAGATGCTGTTATTTTATTAGGAACTGTATAAATAATTACGTTCCATCCCAGGAGTTGAGGAATCTGCGTTTGGTGTTTGCAGAGGCATCGTTTGCAGGTCCTTGTGTGTTGAAGTGTGTGGAGGAAAACCTGCTGGTGCCAGGTAGTTAGAGGACAGGACAGGAGATGGTCCTTTTTGTAAGAGAAGGTGGGATAGGAGGTGATGGGAGCTCTCACAGAGGTCCCAGTGCTTCATTCTCTGGTTCTGTGAGCCCTGAGTCAGACACCCATATCCTCCGGAAACCGAGGCAGAGTGCTCGCCGTGCTTCAGCTGCGCTGCAGAATCGCAGGTTTTAGTTTTTCTTGGAGATCTGAGCTCAGAGCTCACCTCCTCCAGAGGAACCCCCAGTCTGCACGGGAGCTCAGAAATGCCTTGGGGCACCGAGTGAGGCTTATTGAGAGGGGGGTCTGACGGTCCAGACAGCAGCAAGGAAGAGTTAAGAGAACTGCCCCACATTTGTAAAAGTACTCAGTTGCTTGATGGCATCCCGGTGTCATCTGGGAACCTGGAGTCACATAGTTGATCAAGACCCTCAAAAATACCGCCAGAGCACACTAGAAAGTCTTTTGCCCTTTTTGGAGTAGCAGAAGGCCGTTCTCTGAGCTGCGACGAGCTTGGAATGGTCTCAGTGGGCTCTTGGAGGTGCCCAAAAGCACCATTGGGGTGATGATTTGGGGGAGGCTCTGGGCATTCAGAGCAGGAGTCTGTGCACAGCCTGTTGCAGGGCTCACATGAGGGCAGCCCTGCCCCATTTCTTGCTGTTTTGGTCCCAAAGGAGATCCTGGCCTCCAGCCATCCCTGGCCATCTAGCTCTGCTGGCATTTGGGGTCCTGCCATGTCTGCACCAAATTGTTGCATCTCTGCAACTCTTCTCTGAACCTGAAATTCCCTGCATTTACCCCAATACCTCCCCAGCAGTACCAAAGTCCCCACGGAGGGCTCTGCTCTCTGGAATCATGGCAGGCGACTCCCTTTGGGGTCCACATTGGCATTCCAGGCTGTGGGACCGGCATCCCCCTGTTCTCCTGTCACCTCCAGGCTGCCCCATGCATCAGCCCGAGGGTGGCCATTGTCCCTGAGGGCCACCCCGGGGCTCTGGGGACAGGCTGAGCCCTGGGGGTGGCTCAGATCCCCGTGACTGTAGGGCTGGGAGTGTGGAAGGGAGATTTTCGGGATGATTGCTGAGGGGAGGCGTTCGTGGGGGTGCTGTGGTGGGGTGCAGCGCACAAAATGGTCATTCCCATTTTAGGGGATGAGGGAGAGCAGCACTCCTGAAGGGAGGGAGTCTGGGAATGGTGAGGGGGGACCTTTTTCTGGCTTTTCCCCCTCGGGGTTTGGGGGGAAGGGCCTTTCTCCTGTTCCATGTCCCGGGCAGCGGGGAGAGACTGTGGCCACTCAGCCCAGCATCCTGCAGAGCAGGGAGGGCAGTGGGACAGCCTCGTTAACCACCGTGCCTTCTTCTCTCTCTCTCCCCAAGGCTGCAAGATCAAAGCCCTGCGGGCAAAGACCAACACCTACATCAAGACCCCGGTGCGGGGCGAGGAGCCGGTCTTCATGGTGACGGGGCGGCGGGAGGACGTGGCCATGGCCCGGCGGGAGATCATCTCGGCGGCCGAGCACTTCTCCATGATCCGGGCGTCCCGCAACAAGGCGGGCACCACGTTCGGCAGCGCTCCCACCCTGCCAGGGCAGGTCACCATCCGTGTAAGGGTGCCCTATCGAGTGGTGGGGCTGGTGGTGGGGCCCAAGGGAGCCACCATCAAGCGCATCCAGCAGCAGACCAACACCTACATCATCACGCCCAGCCGAGACCGGGACCCCGTCTTCGAGATCACGGGCGCACCGGGCAACGTGGAGCGCGCCCGGGAGGAGATCGAGACGCACATCGCGGTGAGGACGGGCAAGATTCTGGAGTACAACAACGAGAACGATTTCCTGTCCAGCAGCCCCGATTCCGGCATGGAGAATCGCTACTCAGAAGCCTGGAGGGTGCACACACCGGCACCGGGCTGCAAGCCCCTGTCCACCTTCCGCCAGAACAGCCTGGGCTGCATCGGCGACTGCTCCGTCGACCCCGTCTACGAGACCCCCCGGCTGAACGACCAAAACGACTTCAATTACGGTTACCTCTTCCCCAACTACGGCGTGAACAAGCAGGATCTGTACTACGGGGTGCCGGAGTCGGGGGCTCCGATGTGGGCCGGGCAGGAGAACACCAACCCCGTCTCGGTGCTTTTCTCCAAGCAGCAGCGCTCCAGCAGCACCGGCGCCATCCACCCCAACTCGCACCGCTCGCCGTCCTCCTCCATGCCCGAGCCCAGCCTCTCCGGGCTGCCCAGGAGGTCGCAGGGGGAGCCTCTGCAGGGTTTCTCCAAGCTGGGAACGCCGGCCGCTGGCCGGACGTCCGTGGGCAGCAGCCGCGAGTGCATGGTGTGCTTCGAGAGCGAGGTGACGGCCGCGCTGGTGCCGTGCGGCCACAACCTCTTCTGCATGGAGTGTGCCGTGAGAAAAAGAGAGAGATGGCCTGGTTGCTTGGGAAAAAAAAAAAAAAAATCCCAAAGACATCCCCCCACACTTTTTTTTTCAGTTTCAGATACCAAATTGGAGGCTGTGAAATGATGGTGGGATCATGGGGTTCCTCACTGTTCTGCATCAATAGTAAAATAGTCCGTAGGGGCGGAAGGCGGGTGGAGGGCTGGATGACGTTCCCAGGCTTTAGTAGATTCTGATGTTTTGGGAAAAGTAAAGACAAAAGTTAACAATGCCGTGCTAACGGGACACTGTTGGGCAGAATTGGTACTCCCCTCCTCTCCAAAGCTCTTATCAATCCCCTGGTTGTCCCGGCCCTGTGGCGTGTGCAGCCAGGAGCGGTCGGGATGCGAGCGCTTCCCCGGGGAAAGGCGCCGTGCTTTGGACCCGCCAGTGTGGGGGAGCTGGGGGGTGATGGAGGGGTGATGGAGGGCTGGGGTGCTCCAGATGAATCCCCAAGCCCCTGGCATTGTCCTGGGGCACGGCTGTGACAGCCATCCCTCCCCGTGGCAGCGTGGCCTCAGCAAAAGCTTCAGAGCCCTGGCCACATCCTTCCTAAATCTGACCCAGTTCTCATTCAAAATCTGGCTTCAGATTGGAACAGAGAGGGGGACATTGCTGTTCTCTGGGAACCTCTCCCCTTCCCCTGCTGCCTCCATCATATCCAGCCCCTCCACGCCAGGGTTGTATTTTATCCGTTCATTGCACAGAATTCTCCCGCTGATGTCGAGAGAGTGGTTGGAGCACGAGTTGGGGGGGGGGGCGGCGGGGGGGGGGACGAGCCATCCTTGAGAAATGTTCAGAAATGTTGGTGTCGGTGCTGGAGGGGTGAGCTGGGAGCGGCGGGTGGCCCGCGCGCTGTGTTAGTGAGTGAGTAGTCGTTCTTGGCTGAGTGGAGTCCGTTCGTGGTAATGTGAGCAAGTTCTTGATCAATGTCTTTATTTGATGCCAGGTTGTGAGAGGTGGGTGGAGTGGGAGGGGGAGGAGACCCCGTGTCGGGACCTGGGGTGGGGGGACCTGTTCTAGCATGACCATAGGGAGTGGGGATGGGGAAGGTACACGGGCTCTCCTCTGCTCCTTGTACCTCCTCCCTCACCTTAACAAGCAAAAACGATGTAAAAGCCTCCTGCATGCTGAAAAATGTTAGAGAAAAAAACAAAACCCCTTTCTTTTTTTTTTAAAAAAAAAAAGAAGGGAAAAAAAAAAAAAAAAAGGATCACCAAACAACGTCCAATGCTTGCTGATGGGAACCAGAGTGGGGCTGTCAGGGGCTGCCCCTCTCTGCAGATGAGGTTCCTACTCAAGTCTCCAAGTTGGCCTTAATAAAAATCTACAGTTCCAATAACCTTTATATATATATATATATATACACACATATATATATACATAACATATATATTAAAAGAAAGCTTGATGTAGCAGTTCTAGTTTAAAATGAATAGAAGTATTTCGGCCCCTGTTTTATTTTGATTTTTCCCTGTCCCTGCTTCCCGTGTACTCCCACCGACTCCATATTTTGATGTAGCAACTTTGGAAGAAAGAAAAAACAGGCGCTGTAAAACGCACCGAGAGCTACCTCTGCCCCAATGGGGGGCTGCAGGGAACTCGGGGGGCTTTGGGCCTCTCCCTGGCCCCATGGGGCACCCAGAGAGGGGCAGCCCGGGCCCTGCCTGTTGGCATCCATGGGGAGCCCGGTTGCGGGGCTTACAACAAAATTGTAATTTTTTTTTCCTCTCTTTTTAAATATATGTATATATAAAAAATCTTAAAAAAAAAAAAATAAAAACAAAAAACAAGAAAAATGCCCATGACCTTAACTATTTGCTCTGACTTGTATCTTCCTTGATAGGTGACTAAAAATGGCTTGTTGGTCTAATTCACCAGCAATAAAAATAACTAAAGACAGCCCCCTCCTCTTGCACCCATCCCTTTTCTGCAGCACCCACTGAGCCGGGTCCTCCCCTCCCGCCACGAGGATGCCCTTGGTGACCCTTCTTTAGTATGAACCAGCTGGACTGAGCCTCGCTGGCTTTGGCTGCCCCCAAAATCTTTCCCAGGTCTTTGGGGTAACCCCCTCGGGGTGCTGAAGTGATGGGGGCACCCCACCCCAGCTGGGGCTGGGACCCCACACACCAAACCGTGTCTTCCTCTGGGTTAGGAGCAGCAGCACCCCCGGTCCGTGAGACTTCCATCGTGCAAAATTGCATCCCCGAAAAACAGAGTCGGCTCCTGGGAGCGATAACGGGGGAGCGAGGCGTTCCCCGGGGTCTGCAGCAGCCCGTGGGGTCGGTGGAGTCAGGGTGGGGATGGGGTGACCAGTGCCGTGCCGTGCCGTGCCGTGCCGTGCCGGGGGGATGCCGGTGGCCGTTTTTTGCAGGAGGGCACAAGCAGTGGGAGCCCAAAGACCGGGCTGGGAGCGGAGCTGCGCTGGAAAGCGCTGAGCTGCCGGCAGGGATTGTCCCGGTGCAGGCAGGGATTGTCCCGGTACGGGCAGGGGTTGTCCCGGTGCAGGCAGGGATTGTCCCGGTGCCGCAGGGATTGTCCCGGTACGGGCAGGGATTGTCCCGGTGTCATCAGGGATTGTCCTGGCACGGGCAGGGATTGTCCCGGTGCCGCAGGGATTGTCCCGGTGTCAACAGGGATTGTCCCGGTGCGGCAGGGATTGTCCCGGTGCGGGCAGGGATTGTCCCGGTGCCGGCAGGGATTGTCCCGGCGCGGCAGGGATTGTCCCGGTGCGGC
This sequence comes from Malurus cyaneus samueli, assembly GCA_009741485.1. Taxonomy (NCBI): domain Eukaryota; kingdom Metazoa; phylum Chordata; class Aves; order Passeriformes; family Maluridae; genus Malurus; species Malurus cyaneus. The sequence goes on from VKON01002018.1 coordinate 415,173, forward strand.
AGGGATTGTCCCGGTGCGCAGGGATTGTCCGGGGGGCAGGGATTGTCCCGGTGCCAGGGATTGTCCGGCACGGGCAGGGATTGTCCCGGTGTCATCAGGGATTGTCCCGGTGCCAGCAGGGATTGTCCCGGTGCGGGCAGGGATTGTCCCGGTGCGGGCAGGGATTGTCCCGGTGCCAGGGATTGTCCCGGTGCCGCAGGGATTGTCCGGTGGGCAGGGATTGTCCCGGTGCCAGGGATTGTCCCGGTGCCGCAGGGATTGTCCGGTGAGGGCAGGGATTGTCCCGGTGTCATCAGGGATTGTCCCGGTGCCAGCAGGGATTGTCCCGGTGCCGGCAGGGATTGTCCCGGTGCGGGCAGGGATTGTCCCGGTGCGGGCAGGGATTGTCCCGGTGCGGCAGGGATTGTCCCGGTGCCGCAGGGATTGTCCCGGTGCCGCAGGGATTGTCCCGGTCGGGCAGGGATTGTCCCGGTGCCGCAGGGATTGTCCCGGTGCCGCAGGGATTGTCCGGTGGGGCAGGGATTGTCCCGGTGCCGCAGGGATTGTCCCGGTGCCGCAGGGATTGTCCCGGTGCCGCAGGGATTGTCCCGGTGCCGCAGGGATTGTCCCGGTGCGGGCAGGGATTGTCCCGGTGTCATCAGGGATTGTCCCGGTGCTCGCAGGGATTGTCCCGGTGCCGCAGGGATTGTCCCGGTGCGGCAGGGATTGTCCCGGTGCCGCAGGGATTGTCCCGGTGACGGGCAGGGATTGTCCCGGTGCGGGCAGGTTGTCCCGGTGCACAGGATTGTCCCGGCACGGGCAGGGATTGTCCCGGTGCAGGCGGTGACAGAGCCCCGGTGCTCCCCGTTCGGCGATTTCCACGCGCGCTCCGCCGAACCCACCTCGGTCCGAGCAGGGAGCGGGGTTTTGGGGCTGTGATGAGTTTGGGATCCACCCTGCGGTCCCCGGTGCCGGCACGGCGGGGAGATGTGACCGGGGGACCGTTCCCCGTCCCCCAAAACCTCTCATCGTGGCGGTGTTTGCGACTCCAAACAAGGGACGGTGTGGAGGAGCGGGTGATGGAATATAACAAAGGGAAACGGAGGGATGAAGTAATATCGTGCTGTGATGTCATCCTCATCGACATAAATGATATAGAGAATAGTGTGTATTATAATACCTAACAAAAGAAAGAAAAAAAGAACCAAAATTGGATTTATATTTAATGAGGAGATACTATAAAAATATCTTGTCCTAGCTCCCATTTGCAAAAGTATTTTTCAGCTGGAGGGATATCTATTATTTTTTTCTCTTTTCTTTCTTTCTTAAAAAAATAATAATCTTCATACATACAAAGGCTCAGACTGTTAATATTGTTAACCTCTGAAATCAAAATACTCCAACCTGTTTTGTTTGGTGTTTGAAGGGTTTATTTTGATGCATTTCCTGGTGTTTTTTAAAGAGAGAGAGAGAGAGGGAAAAAAAGATTAAGATTTTAAAATTAGAACATTTCTTTATAATTTAATATTCTATTTTAATAAATGCATTTATTACATGTAAATGTAGCAAGGAACTGGGCTAATAAATACTTTTTATTAGGTAATTTATTATAGAAAAAGGATATTTATTTTATGATAAAGTGACTTAAAAGTTTAGAAGGTTTAGAATATATGTAGGTTAAAAAATACATTTGTATCCAGAGTATTGCTTAAAAAGTGTTTTTAATATATGTTTCCTTTTTCGTGTGTGCGTGTGTGTATGTAAAGGTGATAGTTATGGTGCAGATAGCCCTTTCCACAAATAAGAAATTAACACAGTTGGATGTATTTAAGCAAAAAAGAAAAAGAGAAAAAAAAAAGGTAATTAAAAGCAGAGAAGTAAAAGGAAAAAAACCACTATGAACCCAAGCCTGTGCCCCTGCTCCATCTGGGAATTCCCTAGGAAAGGGTCAAAGTCTGGGTGGGCTGGTTCTGGGGCAGCCTCGGTGGCTTTGCCCGTGCTGGCCCTGGCAAATCCCAGCCCTGCTGTGGCACAGAACTTCCTGGGCACCCCTGGGCATCCCCGGGTCCAGCCTGACCCAGGTGGGCACTGGGGACAGAGTTTGCTCCTGCTGTGTCTCCCTGGGACAGGGGATTGCAGAGAGCTGGGTGCTGGAAAGGCAAAGCTGGCATTACCCACCTCCCTGCCCTCCTCCTCCTCATTCCCAGCACTGCCAGCCTGGTCCCAACCCCGGGATCAGCCTGGATCGGCATGGTATCCCAGGGATCAGCCTGGTCCCATCCCAGAGCCTGGATCAGCCTGGTTCCCATCCCAGGATCAGCCTGGTCCCATCCCAGGGATCAGCCTGGTCCCATCCCAGCGATCAGCCTGGTTCCATCCCAGGGATCAGCCTGGTTCCATCCCAGGGATCAGCCTGATCCTCATCCCAGGGATCAGCCTGATCTCATCCCAGCCATCAGACCGGTCTCATCCCATCCCCGGGCTCAGCCTGAGCCCATCCCATCAGCAGACCCCACTCGCACTCCCATGCAGAAGAGGTTTGTGGCCGCACGGCAACCAGCGCGGA
>VKON01002018.1:420155-437297 GCA_009741485.1 Malurus cyaneus samueli
TCTCCCCGAGGGCAGAGCCTCTGCCCGGCACCTCACTGCCTTCCAGCTCTGTCTGTCTGTCACCTTACAGAGGGGAGATCACCCAATCTTCCTTTCCTTCGCCTTCCCGCCCGGGATGAGCCCACCTGCCCATCCCGGGATCTTCCCACACCTTTGGTGCTTGGAGAAGTTCAAAAATTAAGAACAGCCCAAGGAAAGTAACAGCAACTTTGAACATTTTTTTTTCTGCAATTTCCTGCTCCAAGCCCAAGGCTGGAAGTCAGAATAAGGCAAAAATTAATGGCCTAAAACTTCCTTATTTTGTTCCATGACTAGCCAAATCTGTCTATTTTTATTAAAAAAGCAACATAAAACCCCAAACGTATCTTTTTAAAAAAATACATATTATTAGATCCCTTTTTTTTGTTTTTTTCCCCCCTCTATAAAAATAACTTCAAGACTTTGATTGACAGAAGGTACCAGTGGGTGGCCATTTATTTTGTTAGGCTTATCGGTCATTTATTTGTTTGCTTCAGAAAAATAGTACCAAAAAAACATGGAATTCCTGGGGAAGTTAACAATGATCGTGTTCACAAGTTTATTTTACATTCTGCTCTGTCTGGGATCACTTGGATCTACTATAGATTAAACAATATGGTAGCATCTACTATTTGAACTAGTTAATTTTTTTTAATCTTTACTCTAGGATTATATGAAATAAATTTGAGTGTTTATTATTATTAACATTTTTTTAATACCCATCAACGCAAACTTTTTTTTTTTTCTTCTTTCTTTCTCACTTTGGTTAAAAAAAACAAACAAACAAACAGAAAAAGAAAATTTATTTTAAATGCTTATTTGAAAGCAACAGAGCAGAAGCATGCCCCGTCTTCCTGCTGCTTTGGAGGGGAGCGGGGCAGGGGCTGGATTTAGGGGTGAAGGGGCTGATTTAGGGGTGAGGGGACACACACCCCACTCTCCCCAGCCCACAGAGGGGTTGTGGCTGCTCAGCACATCCACATAAGCAGCTCCCAGGATAAAATCCTGTGAATGTTCCAGGATGTGCTGGAGCCAAGGGCATGCTGAAGTGCTTTCCTGGATTAGAGGAAGCTCAGAACCTCGCTGGGGGCACTCCCATTGCTCTGGATGTCCTTGCAATGGGTGTCCTGCAGGAGCTGTGCCCTCTCTGGCACGTCAGCGTGACACATTCCCATCTAGGATGGGCCGGGAGCTCTGTAAAATCTCAGCCCCTGGCTGCTCAAAGCACCAGGACAAACCCACGGCTCTGCTCTGGCACAAGCTCCAAAGGAATGATCGTGGATGTTCTCAACACCACACCCGGCCTGAACACTGGGACCAAACCCTCGTGGCCCTGAAACCTGCACAGTGCAGGAAGGGACGGAGCCAAAGCCTGAAGGGAGTCCACAGATGGTGACCAACCCCCTGGGTCCACAGAGCCCCCCAAAAACACTCTCCAAACACCCCTTCATCCCTCCCAGCAAGGGGATGGGACTGCTAAATCCTCTTGTTACACTTGGCTCTCCGGGAACCAGACCAAGGACTAAGAAACTCCTCTGGCGATCCCTGGGATGGCTGCTCAGGCCTGGATGCTCCTGGGATGGAACCAGGGCTGATCCCTGGGATGGGACCAGGCTGATCCCTGGGATGAGGACTCAGGCTGATCCCTGTGGATGAGATCAGGCTGATCCCTGGGATGAGATCAGGCTGATCCCTGGGATGGAACCAGGCTGATCCTTGGGATGGAACCAGGCTGATCCCGATCTGCGAGAGGACTGATCCCGAGTGCCCCGTTTGCCACGCAGCAGCCACTCAGGCCATTAGAATATTTTCCTAAAGAGACAGAGCAGGGCATTGGGGAGGGTGGGGGTGGGGTAGGAAGGGAGAGTGGGAGGGCTCCACGAAAGAAAAACGATGATGATGATGATAATAATAATAATAATAATGATAATAATATAATAATGACATCTGAAGAACGAACAAATGAATGAAAGAATAAATTAATTTAAAGAAGAAGAAGAAGCAGAAGAAGAAAAAAAAAAAGAAATTATTTACAAGCAATGTATGTTATTTTTTAAAAAAAAAATAAGTGAATAATAAAATTAAAATGAATAACAAAGCCAGAAATTTTGAAGGGCGAACAATGCTCCAGCCTGCAATGTCTTTTGTAAACCAAGTACTCTGAACGCACACACGGATCTCGCAAGCAAAGCGGTTTGGTTCAGTTTTTTTTGGTGGTGAGATTGGGACTTCTCAGCGACGACCAAGCCAGGCCACCTGGATCGAGCGGGGAGGGAGCAGGGATGCAGGGAGGGCCCTGCCAGCCTTTCTCCAGCCATGTTCAATCTTCATCTTGGCCTGAAGCCCCCATCTCCTCCCCCCAGGGTTGTCGGCCCAACTGGGAGCTCAGAAAGAAAACAACAGAAAGAAAGGAAAACGGATGACAGGGATTTAGAAGAGCAAGAAAGAAACCATCAACCTCTGGGAACCTGTTAGAACGAGGGCACAACTGTATTACCTCAAAGATTTAAACAAAAAAATAATCACAGCTAAAGAACTTTTATTGTTTTCCTTTTTTTCTAAAAAAAACCAAACAAAAAACACAAAAAAAAAAAAGAAATAAAAAAAAAGAAGGTGAAGAAATAAAAACGACGCCAGTGAAACTGAAGAAGGTTTGGAAGAACCTATTGGGATCACACCAGGCGACAAGCGTTTATTTTGTTATTCTGAGCCACCGTGGAGTCTGGAACTTTGTTCTTTTTTCCTTATCTGAGCAGGGATTTGTTCATCAGCCCAATCAGGAGTCACTAACAGGGTATTTCCAAAGCAGTCCCGAGTTCCCATCCATGGGGGGAGTGCATCGACTTCCACGTTTCCGTAGGTCACTCTTCATTCTTTTCTCCAAGTGATGCCAGCTGCAGCTACACACACACACGCACACACACACAAAACATTGTGCTTTTCTTTCCTTAAAAAATGTACCTATTGCACCAAAACCTAAGAGAGACGATCATGCAATACAGGCAATGAGCCCATATGAAACCAACATGCATCCCAACAGAGAGCAAAAAATACCCCGAGTTTATAGAGATAATTTTGTTGTTGTCGTTTTTAAACTGGACCAAAACTTTTGTTACCCAAACCAAGTGGGGGAAAAAAGAAAAAAAAAAAACAAAAAAAGAAGAAAAAGTATTTCTTTATGGACCAAAACCTCTTCAGCTGTCCTTTTCCTGGATCTTCCTGAGGTTGGCCACTTTTATATATTATATTTTTTTCAGAACGAAACAAAACAGAAAAAAAAAATTGCCTTGTTGAACATCCTTTAATCATTTCAAGACTCCTGGTTTTGTTAAACAAGATACTTTAAACCATTGGGAAGTGGGAGAGGATGGGCTTCAGATCTGGCTCCCGTGCCAATGCATGCAAGGTGCAGGCCAGCACCTTCACTCCATCAGGTTTGTTCAGCTGGTCTGTGGATGCCAAAATGCTGTGATGGTAAAGATGTGTTGGATTGACCTATTGAGTACCAGTTCACCCAGCTATAAATATATGTGTGTATATATATATGTAGGCACTTAATTAATCAAGCACCTATATATATATATATATGTGTATATAAACCCAGATAGATATAATTTTTCTCCCACTACCACTGCTTCCCTGTTTCCTACCCCTCGACTTCTGCTCACAGATCCTGGACCCTGATTTAGAACTGAACCAACAAGTTTCGCAACTTGGCAGAGACAGTTCTAACAGCAAAAAAAAAAAAAAAAAAAAAAAAAAAAATCGCCTGAGATTTTTTTTTAGTATTCCCTTCAGTTACAGGAGACTTTATTTTCATCGTAATAATGTTCCTGGGAACATCCCCTCTTGTGCTCAGTTTGCTCCCAGTTGCTGTCTGTGCCCTGGCACAGCGGGTTCAGGCCATTTACTGACGGGGCTGAGCTCGCTGTGCTGGGGCAGGTGGTGCTGGTGCTCTGTGCTGATCAAGATCCACTTTCAGTCTTCAGATACCAAATTGGAGGCTGTGAAATGATGGTGGGATCATGGGGTTCCTCCACTGTTCTGCATCAATAGTAAAATAGTCCGTAGGGGCGGAAGGCGGGTGGAGGGCTGGATGACGTTCCCAGGCTTTAGTAGATTCTGATGTTTTGGGAAAAGTAAAGACAAAAGTTAACAATGCCGTGCTAACGGGACACTGTTGGGCAGAATTGGTACTCCCCTCCTCTCCAAAGCTCTTATCAATCCCCTGGTTGTCCCGGCCCTGTGGCGTGTGCAGCCAGGAGCGGTCGGGATGCGAGCGCTTCCCCGGGGAAAGGCGCCGTGCTTTGGACCCGCCAGTGTGGGGGAGCTGGGGGGTGATGGAGGGGTGATGGAGGGCTGGGGTGCTCCAGATGAACTCCCAGAGCCCCTGGCATTGTCCTGGGGCACGGCTGTGACAGCCATCCCTCCCCGTGGCAGCGTGGCCTCAGCAAAAGCTTCAGAGCCCTGGCCACATCCTTCCTAAATCTGACCCAGTTCTCATTCAAAATCTGGCTTCAGATTGGAACAGAGAGGGGGACATTGCTGTTCTCTGGGAACCTCTCCCCTTCCCCTGCTGCCTCCATCATATCCAGCCCCTCCACGCCAGGGTTGTATTTTATCCGTTCATTGCACAGAATTCTCCCGCTGATGTCGAGAGAGTGGTTGGAGCACGAGTTGGGGCGGGGCGGGGGGGGGGGGACGAGCCATCCTTGAGAAATGTTCAGAAATGTTGGTGTCGGTGCTGGAGGGGCTGAGCTGGGAGCGGCGGTGGCCCGCCGCTGTGTTAGTGAGTGAGTAGTCGTTCTTGGCTGAGTGGAGTCCGTTCGTGGTAATGTGAGCAAGTTCTTGATCAATGTCTTTATTTATGCCAGGTTGTGAAGAGGTGGGTGGGAGTGGGGAGGGGAAGGAGACCCCGTGTCGGGGACCTGGGGTGGGGGGACCTGTTCTAGCACTGACCATAGGGAGTGGGGAGTGGGGAAGGTACACGGGGCTCTCCTCTGCTCCTCAAAAATGAATACAATCCCTCTCCCCACACGGGATCAGCCTGAGCCTATCCCAGGGATCAGCCTGGTCCCATCCCAGGGATCAACCTGATCCCATCCCAGGGATCAGCCTGGTTCCATCCCAGGGATCAGCCTGGTCCCATCCCAGGGATCAGCCTGAGCCCATCCCAGGGAGCCAGAGGAGTTTTGTCCTTGGTCTGGTTCCGGAGAGCCAAGTGTAACAAGAGGATTTACAGTCCCATCCCCTTGCTGGGAGGGATGAAGGGGTGTTTGGAGAGTGTTTTTGGGGGGCTCTGTGGACCCAGGGGGTTGGTCACCATCTGTGGACTCCCTTCAGGCTTTGGCTCCGTCCCTTCCTGCACTGTGCAGGTTTCAGGGCCACGAGGGTTTGGTCCCAGTGTTCAGGCCGGGTGTGGTGTTGAGAACATCCACGATCATTCCTTTGGAGCTTGTGCCAGAGCAGAGCCGTGGGTTTGTCCTGGTGCTTTGAGCAGCCAGGGGCTGAGATTTTACAGAGCTCCCGGCCCATCCTAGATGGGAATGTGTCACGCTGACGTGCCAGAGAGGGCACAGCTCCTGCAGGACACCCATTGCAGGGACATCCAGAGCAATGGGAGTGCCCCCAGCGAGGTTCTGAGCTTCCTTTAATCCAGGAAAGCACTTCAGCATGCCCTTGGCTCCAGCACATCCTGCAACATTTCACAGGATTTTATCCTGGGAGCTGCTTTGTGGATGTGCTGAGCAGCCACAACCCCTCTGTGGGCTGGGGAGAGTGGGGTGATGTGTCCCCCTCACCCCGAAATCAGCCCCTTCACCCCTAAATCCAGCCCCTGCCCCGCTCCCCCTCCCAAAGCAGCAGGAAGACGGGGCAATGCTTCTGCTCTGTTGCCTTTCAAAGAAGCATTTTAAAATAAGAAATTTTTTCTTTTTTCTGTTTGTTTGTTTGTTTTTAACCAAAAATGAGAAGAAGAAGAAAAAAAAAAAGTTTGCGTTGATGGGTATTAAAAAAATGTTAATAATAATAAACACTCAAATTTATTTCATATAATCCTAGAGTAAAGATTAAAAAAAATTAACTAGTTCAAATAGTAGATGCTATCCATATTGTTTAATCTATAGTAGATCCAAGTGATCCCAGACAGAGCAGAATGTAAAATAAACTTGTGAACACGATCATTGTTAACTTCCCCAGGAATTCCATGTTTTTTTGGTACTATTTTTCTGAAGCAAACAAATAAATGACCGAAAGCCTAACAAAATAAATGGCCACCCACTGGTACCTTCTGTCAATCAAAGTCTTGAAGTTATTTTTATAGAGGGGGGAAAAAAAGACAAAAAAAAGGGATCTAATAATATGTATTTTTTTAAAAAGATACGTTTGGGGTTTTATGTTGCTTTTTTAATAAAAATAGACAGATTTGGCTAGTCATGGAACAAAATAAGGAAGTTTTAGGCCATTAATTTTTGCCTTATTCTGACTTCCAGCCTTGGGCTTGGAGCAGGAAATTGCAGAAAAAAAAATGTTCAAAGTTGCTGTTACTTTCCTTGGGCTGTTCTTAATTTTTGAACTTCTCCAAGCACCAAAGGTGTGGGAAGATCCCGGGATGGGCAGGTGGGCTCATCCCGGGCGGGAAGGCGAAGGAAAGGAAGATTGGGTGATCTCCCCTCTGTAAGGTGACAGACAGACAGAGCTGGAAGGCAGTGAGGTGCCGGGCAGAGGCTCTGCCCTCGCATTGGGCAGTGCCAGGGCATTAGGGTTGGTTTGTTCCCTCTTGGTTTGTTTTCTTTCTTTCTTTCTCTCGGTTCTCTCTCGCCCCGGTTGAGACACTGTGCGCCTTCGGGACGAGCTCCCTCGTTTGGCACGTGGCATCTTCCAGGAGATTTGGTTTGTTGGGTGTTTCTTTGCTCAGCCTGCAGGTTTGAGCACGGGAGCTGCGGGTGAGATGCTTGCAGAAGTCCCTGCTGGTCCACCACGATGTCCCTGATCCCACAGCTTTGCTTCCTGACGGCCACCCCAATGCTGTCCTGCTCGTGGGAGGGTGACACTGGTGGCACAGAGGAGGCTGAAGGCCACTCTTAGCTGGCACAGTGTCCAGGATCTGGAAGGATCCCAAGTCCCTGCAGCACCAAGAGTGGGGATGAGGGCTCCTGGAGCTGGCAGTGGGGTGCTGTGATGGCAGAGTCACTCTGGGCACTGCAGGGCAGGGCAGCACAGCCCAGTGCCCCCATGCCCCTGCCAGCTGCTCCACTCATTCCAGAGACAGGCCAGCATTTCTCTTTGGAGCACTGGTGATGCTTTTGTCTGCTCCAAAATTTCTGTTTAAAGGAGAGAACTCAGAAAGAAGCACCCTAGAGGCAACAGCGTCATTAGCAAAGCCGGGTGGCACAAAGAAAGCACCCTTGGAAGGTGGTTCCCTCTGGGTTTAGCCTTTGCTCCTCTCCTCTGTGTTGTGGCTCAGGCATAGCAAACACAGGGATCTCCTGCAGCTTGGGATCACCCACACGGATCCCAAATCCTTCAAGAAGCGCGGTGGCCGCCCCTGGCTCTGTGCCGGTGCCTGCTCCAGGGGGCTGTGGCAGCCTTTACCAGCATTCATCACTCAGCAAAGCCATGCAATAGGTCAGGACAGGAATGAAGACAGTTCTCATTCGGTTTCTGCGTATAAATAGCACTGTGAATCTGAGATCCCCTGCCCGGGACCCTCCCGGCATGCTGAGGCATTTCGGGAAGCAGGGGCACGACGTCTCCCGCGCTTCTGGAGGGGTTCGTGCTCGGTCGAATCAAGCGCCTGCTCCTTCCCTGCCGGGGTGGCAAGGCGGCCTGTTTGCTCTTTCAGTTTTGTTTTTACCTCATTTTTTTTTTCGTTTTGATACTTGAAGAAGCGTCAGTGATGGACATTGTACGGTGGTGCCCTGGATGGGAGAGTGGATGCACTTTATTGTCACTTGTGTACAGCCCCAGCAAGGTGTCCTTGGTGGCAGCAGAGCCAGCACGGGCTGGTTCTTCCAAAACCCTTTCTAGGATGTTAGGGAGCAATCTCTTGTGTTTTAGTGTGGGTTTTCACATCCTGTAGAAACTTGAAGTCACGTTCTGCTGTCAGCTGACCCGGTGAAAAATTCAGCTGGAGCAGCGCTCGGCAGACTTCGGGAGACAGCAGCAGTTGTGCAGCTCCTGCCTCCCTCCCGTGTGACTTCCCAGTTCCAGGGGGTTACTCTGCTGGAATCTGGAGTCACTGCAGCCCTGGCAGGCTGCAGCATCCCCGCTGGATCCACTCCAGCGCTGCTTCAGGGCTGCTAATGGAGCAAATTGAAAGTCACCCCCAGTAAAGTGACACTAATGTAAAATCTGGAGTAGTTCCACCGTCTGTGCGAAAATGAAGTCCCCCTCCAACGGTGGCACCGGGTTGCTGACAGCAGGATGTGCATTCTGGGCTTTGTGAGGATGCTTTTGAAACAACAACTTGCAGAGAAATGGAGCGGTGAGACGTAGCAGCGTGGTGTGGCCGCAGAGATCTGCTCTTGACTCCCGGGAACCGGGAACCGGGACACGGTCACAGGCTGTTTTGCTTATCTGTGAAACCATCAGCATTATTTTTCCTTTTTCTTTATGAATTCTCTTCAAGATAATCAAAAAAAAAAAAAAGAGAGAAAAAAAGACCAGGAGCCAGATCCTGTTTTGCAGTATGAGATTTGCTCCTGGGTTGGTGTGAAGCAAACATGAAAGGCTTTGGACACGAGGGCTGGCGGATCCCAGACTGGCAGGTCTGATGGAGCAGATCTGCTCTGATCCCAGCCCCAGGCAAGCCAAGAAAATCCCCAGGGATGCCCAGAGCAGCCCCCGGGCATCCAACTGCGCAGTCGGGAGCCTGTGGGGCTGCAAAAGATTTCCTCGGGCTCTGCCTGCGTATCAAAGAGTTCCAGGCTCCAGTTTGCTGCCGTTGGGACTGGGACAGAGCAGCTCCAGTGGGATTTCACCCGTGAGATCTGTGCTAACACGGGGTCCCTGCAGCAGCTGAGCTCGCCTTACCCACCCAGGGGAGAGCCCTGCCCTGCCCTTCATGGTTTTGCTTGCCCAGCACCACGCTGGTTTCCTCTCACGCTCGTTTCAGGCTGCTGGATAAGTTCATGTGTATCTGCTTTCCCTGGGATCCAGGCACTGTGCACTGTCCTGCTCCACGGTACTCCCACCCTGTGCTGAGCCAGCCGGCCACCGAGTCACCCGGCCACTGCCGGCCATCCTGACTGTGTGGCCCTTCCATTGAAAAAGTCCATTCCCTATTTGTTGTGTTTGCTTTTTTTTGAGGCATATAGTATAATGGGAGAAGGAAAAAAATTAAAATAAAATAAAATTAAAATAATGATGTTGCACAACTTGTAGAAAACAAAGAAGGGAAAGGGTTAATGTATTAAATGTGCTAAATTACATTAAGAACTTAATTTTATTAAAGTATTATTACTTAAGAAACTTGGTTTCTGGTCTTGGTTTCTGTCTGTTCACACTTGAGGAAGGGCCAGGAGCAGCGATTGGGAACAAGGCCCTGCTGGGCTGAGCTCCAGGGCAGTGGGGTTGCACCTCCCTCTGCACCCTCCTGGGTCTCCCATCAGCCCCATGCCTTTGGCAGCACTTTTTGGGGTTCATTAAAGTGCTTCTGAGATGATGAACCTCCTGAGGCAGCTGCTTCTCCCAGTCCTGCTGCCACCCCGCGCCCCACTTTCACCCTTCCCACTTCTTCATCCCAGCAGAAATCACCTAAAAACTGGAAAGTCTGGAACAAAACTGTTATCACCCAGCCCAAAAGTGTCTCCACAAGCCTAAACGAGCTCACCATGATGTGTGTCCATGCCAGTGCCTGGTTGATGGCATGTCCAAGAGCAGCGAGCCCCAAGGGACACTTGGCACAGCGCTGTCCCTTTGGAGCAGCACCCGTGCCCTGCACACCCAGCCCTGCAGCCGGCGGGGCTGACATCACCTCCTGGCACCCTTTTGGTGTGGGCAGATGGTGTGGGAGGAGGAGGAGGAGGTGCTCAGCAGCTCCAGCTGGTCGGTGTGTCTGACAGGGCTTGGCCAGCTGGGGTGGGCACGGGGGTGAGCAGAGCCCGACCCAAGCAGGATCTAACCCATCCTTCTGATCCTGACTTTCAAACCCGCCCCTCTGGCCACCCAGCAGGGCATCCCCATGCCCAGGCTGCAGTTACACCTTCCTCCCAATCCTCCTCCTCCTCCTCACCCTGCATTGCCTGCACCCGTGTGGGGCTGGCACCGCTCCTGCCTCCAGGAAACACCCGGCAGAGAGAAAAAGCCTCGACAGCAGCTTTATTTGGGGATTTTGCCTCAATTCCTGTTTCATTGACAAATTCCAAGGAGAGACTCTGGCTCAGATCCTACTGGCACAGCCAAGTGAGATGGGGTGACATGTGGAGAGAAAGAGATGTCCCCAAACCCACAAATTCCCACAGGAGCCACATTCCCAGTACCGGGTCAATGCACCCCTCTTGATTGACACCTGTCAATCACTCTGACAGCAGCACTGGGCTCAGCACAGTCTGTCCCAGCATCTTGGGTGGTGCCCACCCTGGGGATGGCCCCAGGCAGGGGACAGGGACGCTGTCACCCTGCCAAGGCAGCAGATGTTCCACCCAGTGGTGGCATGTCCCCAGGCTGAGCCGTGCCACCAGCCACGGTGGCCACAAGCTCCAGCAGGGAAGGGCCAGGCCGTGCCAGGGGGTCATCACAGCTGGAGCCCAGGGGACCCCAGAGGTGACAGTGGCTCCCCAGAGGTGACAGTGGGACTGCACCCACCCTCAGCACCTCATCCCTGCCCTGACCCTCAGCCCCCAAATCCCTGTGCACCCCTTGTCCCCTTTTCAGGGCTCTGCAAAAGCCCCCAGCCCTGCTCCCATTTCTTTCCATGGAACAGTCCCAGCTTTACCCATTGCTGGGGGTAAAGGGCAAAACAGTCCCAGCTTTCCCCTTTGCTGGGGTGATGCCTCAATGGGGTCAGAGCACAGAGACATTGTCACCCCCACACCCCACCCCGGATGTCCCCAGCAGCGCCCCGGGGGCACTCCCAGCTCTCGATGCCGCAGGGACAGGTCTGGGCACAAGCAGCAGCGTCACTGCTGGTTTCACTGGGCAGAAGAGAAGGGTGCACCCAGTGTCCCCCTCCCCACCCACCCCGTGGGGCTGCAGGCAGGGCGTCACCTCACAGGGACTCGCCGTGCTCGGGCTTGTTCGGTGCCACCCAGTCACCCAGTGGCTGTGCCTGCAGGGCTAAAGGGATCAGAAACACGGGGTGGCATGCCCCCAACTTGGGGAGAGAAGGGGGACACCCCGATGCTTTGGCTCCCCGTGTTTTTGTAGGTCCTACACAAGCACAGGCGGAGCAGCACACGGGCAGTGTGACACGAAAGCAGCCACGGGCACGAGCAGAGGGTGACACAGGCGATGCCACCATGTGCTGGGTGGTGGGGGATGAGGTGGGGGCACCCCAGGGGCTCAGATGTTCTGGCAGCAGGGCGCCTGCCGGCTCTCCTGCTGCGTGGGCAGCACCCGGATGGGCTCGATGGTGGTGGAGGGGCCGAACTCCGACTCGGGCTGCCCGGTCATCTGCCTCTGGGACACGATGCGGTAGATCTCTGCCAGCAGAGAGATATGGGAAGTGAAAAACAATTCTGAAAGTAGATATTTGGGGGGGATCTGCTTCTTCCACCAACACACATCTCCGGGGGTGCAAATAGCCAACTGTCCCCATCCAGGGGAGCAACCCAGACCCCACTCAGTTCATCCAGGGCTCCCAGGGAAGTCTGCATTGTCCAAAGCCATCTCTGTCCCTGCCCCTCTTTTCCTGGCTGCCCCTTACCCGAGAGGATGTTGTGGAAAGCCGTCTCCACGTTGGTGGAGTCCAGAGCAGACGTCTCGAGGAAGGAGAGCCCGTTCTTCTCTGCAAGGACAGGGTGAGCTCAGGTGGGTGCCGTGAGCTCCATCCAGATGGGATGGGACCAGACAGGATGGGGAAGGTACCTGCAAAGCTCTTGGCCTCGTCGGTGGGCACTGCCCGCAGGTGCCGCAGGTCGCTCTTGTTGCCCACCAGCATGATGACGATGTTGGCATCAGCGTGGTCCTGCAGCTCCTTCAGCCAGCGCTCCGCATTCTCATACGTCAGGTACTTGGCGATGTCGTAGACGAGCAGAGCCCCCACAGCACCCCGGTAATACCTGGAGATGGTGAAGGGATGGGGTCACAGCAGGGTCTGGTCAAAGGCTGCGGGTTGGAGTGAGGACACTCACGCTGAGGTGATGGCGCGGTACCGCTCCTGCCCGGCCGTGTCCCAGATCTGAGCCTTCACCGTCTTGTTGTCCACCTGGATGCTCCTGGTGGCAAACTCCACGCCGATGGTGCTCTTGCTCTCCAGGTTGAACTCGTTGCGGGTGAAACGTGAGAGCAGGTTGCTCTTCCCCACCCCGGAGTCCCCAATGAGCACAACTGAGGGGCACAAGAACGGTGTCAGCTCCCCCCAAAACCACCCACCCCACAGCCTGGCAGGGATGGGAATCACCCACCTGCCCCACACCCCATCCAGATTGCAGCTCCATCTCAGCCAGGAGAAGCAGGAGCAGCTGCCTCCACTCCTCCTGTAAATACCCTTGAGAAAATCGCTGGGAAGTTGTGGAGTTTGTGTCCCTGGCATGGACAGCACTGTATACACTGATGTACCCAAAATGGCAGAAAACCGGGGTCAGGAGCTTTGTGGGGACAGCCAGAGCTGGGCTCCTCTTTCCAAACCTCTGTGCCCTCCAACCCTGAAGATTCAGAGACATGGTTTGAGAGGAAGCATCATCCTCCTCCTCCCTTCACCACTGCTGGTCCAGCCCATGAGCCGGAAAGTCCCTGGGTGTGGGTTAAATGCATTTTCTGCCTGTCCCAGATCTGACTGGTTCCTGTAAAACCTGGTGAAACAGGCTCCGTGGAGCTTTATCACACACCTCCTTGGTCGAGTTTGTTGAGTTTATGACTAACAGGTTTTTGTTTTATTTTTTTATGTTATTTTTTATTCCCTCACTGTTGATCCTCTTCATTCCACGGGAGTACTCAGACTTTTCACTTCAGTGAAAGTCACTTCACATCAGGACAAATTTGGGGACATTTGGGGACAAATCTCCCCAGCAGGGTTGGACAACAGCAGGGCTGAGACACAACCATCCAGTGACCAGGGTGGGGAGGACAGGAGAACAGCAGCACCAGCCACTGGGATGCCACACTCAGCCAAGGCTCAAGCAGCCCTCATCCTGCACAAATGTTGTTCCATGCCTTGATAACTCCTTCCCACAGCTCCAGCTCGTAGATGTGGCTCCCTTTCATGGTCCAAAGCCTCCAGTCATGGAATCACCCCAAAGTTCCCAGGGCAGGGAAACAGCCTGGCTCCAGGAAGGCCAGCAGGACGTGAAACAGCTCCCTGGGATCGCTGAGGAAGCAGGGAGGCACCAGAGCGTTGCTGGCAGTTGCTGTGTCAGGACAGCCAGGGAATGAGGGAAGGCAGCTCCTCCACAGCATCACAGCACAGTTTGGGTGGATGGGACCACAAAATCCATCTTGTTTTACCCCCCTGATTCTGTCTGCCAGCTGCTCCAACCTGGCCTTAAACATGTCCAGGGATGGGGCAGCCACAGCTGCTCTGGCACCCTGTGCCAGGGTCTCCCATACCAGAATTCCTTCCCAAAATCCCACCTGACCCTGCCCTCTGCAGTGGGAAGCCATTCCCCCTTGTCCTGTCACTCCAGGCTTTGTCCAAAGTCCCTCTCCAGCTCTCTTGGACCCCTTTAGGGCTTTGAGGTTCTCCCAGCGATCCTTTCTTCCAGGCTGAATCCCCACTCTCCCAGCTGGCTCCAGAGCAGGGGGCTCCAGCCCTTCTGGAGCATCTCTGTGCCTCCTTGACTCATTCCAGGAGCTCCACACCCTTCCTGTGCAGGGGCCCCAGGGCTGGAGGAGGCTCTGCAGGTGGGGTTTCACCAGACTGGGGCAGAGGGGCACAATCCCCCCCTTTGCCCAGCTGCTCCCCACTTCACAGAGGTCTGAGAGCACCACAGCAGCCTGGACTACCCTGGACAAGCCAGGAAATGTAGGCCAGTGGCAAGCCAGGCTCGTTATCACTTCCTCATCCTCCAAGTTTTGATCTGGGCTCAGTCTTCACCAACAAGGGAAATTGCTGGTTCCCATCTCAACTGCCACACTCCCCATCCTGGCAGTGCTCTGGGGGCTTTGGAGCACACAAGTGGGTGGTGTGGGGTCCTGCAGCCTGTGGGGATGATGAGGGGATGATGTCCCTGAGTTTGAATGGTTGAGGAGCTGGAGCAGCATCCCCCAGCCCAGGTATCTGACACACTCTGTCCTCGCTGCCTCCCAAGGAGCACTGCAGGGATGGAAACAGCCTGGAGCTCCTCACAGAGCCCCAAGGAAGGGTCCCAGGAACAACCATGCCCAGAGCTGCTCCTCAACCAGCCTGAACCCCTCCAGCTGTATCAGGCCCTGCATTGTGCTCTGCAACAACTGATGCTCAAATTTCAGTGGAACTCAGGAAAATGCAGCTTCCAGCTGTGACAATCTCTCTTTGCTCAGGGAATAGTCTGAGCTTTGCAGAGCTATTGGACCCCAGGAGCCCCACCCAGCTCTTGCCCCAGGACACTGCATCCCCTGGACTTTGCTCCTTCTTTGGGAGGGATGAGCTGCCCTTGCATTGAAAACTGAGTTCCCCATTTTTAAAAAACTCCAGAGACAACCACAAGGAGGGGAATGCAGAACCCGTGGGGAGCTGCTGCCATGACCTGGCTCCTACAGGAGAGTTTTGGACTGGGCATTGCACTCGAGGCACCGTTCAGCATCAGAGTTTCCCTCACACCAGGTCCCAGACTAACTCCGCGAGGAGGATTTTCCTGGCAGCGGCCAGGAGAGGTGTGCGAGGAGCCAGGGGCTACCGGCACAGTGCTGGCTGGAATTACGTCGTGTCGGCTGGCTAGAATTACCCGCGGCTTTGTGGGCAGGCTGACTCACAGCCACCCACGCTGAGCTCACACCCTGGATTCATGGCTCAGGAGGCTGTGGCGTTGCCAAAATGTCCCTTTGCTTGCCCAGCACCTGTTTTAGCCACAGAGACACAGGGAAAGCCGGTACACGGAAGGATGGGGCGTTTTACGGGGATGTGGGGATCCCACAGCCAGAAACACCAGCGTTGTGTCCCTGTCCGTGAGGCCACACCAGGACCAGGAATGACCACCCCGGATCCTTCCCCTCCCCGTGCAGCGGCAAAGCACGCTTTCTCTCCTGGGTGTTTGCTACTGAGCTCCCAAATGTGCTCTCCCGTGAGCAGAGCACCCACGGGTGCCCAGGGACCCACGGAGCCCCACGGAGCAGCATTCCCGGGAGCAGCACCCTGCCCTGGCCACAGCCAAACCACCCAGGGCATTGGGCACTCAGGCCACGGCTCCTGCAGCAGAGAAAGGTGCTGTAATGACCATCGGGACCGGGCACTGCCAGAGCAGCTCCAGCAAACCCTCCGAGCGCAGTGACACTCCAATCCCAGCCCCAGCAGTACCCACTCTCTCCCAGCACAGTGGAACACCACAAAGAACCCCCGTCCCATCCCGAAAAAGGTGAACTGGGCGTTATATCCCAATATAACCCCCGTCTCCCAGTCCCACGAGTGCAGCCAGCCCCGAGGGCACGGGCTGAGGCCGGGCACAGCTCATTGCAGCCATGGCCAAGACCCACCTTTGAAGAGATAATCGTACTCATCGTCCTTGCCCCGCATCTCTCCCAGCGTCACAGCCCGCTCCCACTGGGCCGACTGGGATTTCCGGGCCCGATTCAGCCCTGCCAGGGGCTGGCCCCCGCCACCCATTGGTAGCCACAGCCTTTCGTGCTCCACAGCCATTGGCGGCCGGAGCCGCCCGTCAGCGCAAAGGTGCGCTCACCTGAGCCAGGTAAGGGCGGCGGGGAAGCTGCACACACACATAGAGCTGTGTGTGCTCCCGATGGGGACAGTGACAGCCACCCAGAGCCTCGGGTGTGACATGAGGCTGGGCTGACACATCTGGCATGGGGCAAAGAGGAAGAGAGTGAAGCCACGGAGAATGCAGCAAGAATTGTCCCCGTTCCGAGGGGTTTCAGAGAACAGGCAGAGGCTGCGTCATCCTTTGAGCTGATAAAAGTTCAAACAGAGGAGGTGAACTGGGAAAGGCTGCGTGGGGAGGGGGCTTTAGGGTGGGAGTGAGCACAGAGGGAACGTGGAACGGGGGAGGAGGGAGCACAGGGGAGCCATGGCATCCAGCTGGGCCGCTTTGGAGCTACAATCTTCAGCACATTATGAAGGTGGGGAGCCACGGAGTCGACCACAAACACGCAGGAATTCCAGCCCAGTAAAGCTGCATTTCACAAGTCCTTTAATGATTGTGTCACCCCCGCGCTGACACGGAACTGCTCCCGGTCCCACGAGAGCCCCACACAGCAGGGACCTTCCCTTGGTCCTGCTGTCACATCTGCCCCATGTCTAGAGATAGGACAGGTCCTAGGGGTGAGACAGCCAAGGACTGAGTGCTGCCACTTCACTCTTCGGGCTTGGCTCAACTCTCTGGTGGGACAGACACCTGTGGTCAGCCACATCCTCCATGCATGGCACAGTGTGGCCCCCCAGGAGCAACCCCAGGGCCAGACACAATGAGAGAAGCTCCCGTTGCTGGCATGATTTTGGCCAGAACCTCCTGCCTTCTTCCCTGGAGGTCCCTCAGGGGTGTTCTGGTCCTTTGCCCTGCAGGTCAGAAGGGCTGAGACGGAGTGTGACAGTGGTGATGCTAATCAGGCCCAGCAAAAATGAAACAGAGAGAGGAGAACTCCCAGAACTGCTGCTTCTGCTGTTTATGGCAGAATTTGGTCCCTGTCCAGGCTGCTGGTCCCCACTGCGCCAGACAGGGGTGGCACTGCAGGCAGCAGGGCAGCAGCCTGTGTCCCGGGGCTGTGGGGTCCCTGGTGCCCAGTGAGCTCAGAGGCCACGCAGCACGGGCGCCTCTCTCCTGTGCTGGGGCTGTGCTCGCAGGATTCTCGCTGGCAAGCGACACCGTATTGCTTTGG
>VKON01002018.1:437322-448481 GCA_009741485.1 Malurus cyaneus samueli
CCAGCCCCAGCTGTGGTCAGTGCCAGGGTATGTGGCAGCGGTGGTCTGGCCAGCTCAGGGCTGAGTTGCCTCTAGTGCATGACATAGAGCCAGGTGTGCTGCCCAGGACTGGCTGGGATGGTGAAAAGGGCACACCCAACAGTGCAGCTTCTCCCAGACCCTGTTTGTGCACCCCTGTGCTGGCAGCAGGATCTAACCCATCCTTCTGATCCTGACTTTCAAACCCGCCCCTCTGGCCACCCAGCAGGGCATCCCCTTGCCCAGGCTGCAGTTACACCTTCCTCCCAATCCTCCTCCTCCTCCTCACCCTCATTGCCTGCACCCGTGTGGGGCTGGCACCGCTCCTGCCTCCAGGAAACACCCGGCAGAGAGAAAAAGCCTCGACAGCAGCTTTATTTGGGGATTTTGCCTCAATTCCTGTTTCATTGACAAATCATGCCCCAAGGAGAAACCCTGGCTCAGATCCTACTGGCACAGCCAAGTGAGATGGGGTGACATGTGGAGAGAAAGAGATGTCCCCAAACCCACAAATTCCCACAGGAGCCACATTCCCAGTACTGGGCCAATTCACCCTTCTTGATTGACACCTGTCAATCACCCTGAGAGCAGCACTGGGCTCAGCACAGTCTGTCCCAGCATCTTGGGTGGTGCCCGCCCTGGGGATGGCCCCAGGCAGGGGACAGGGACGTTGTCACCCTGCCAAGGCAGCAGATGTTCCACCCAGTGGTGGCATGTCCCCAGGCTGAGCCGTGCCACCAGCCACGGTGGCCACAAGCTCCAGCAGGGAAGGGCCAGGCCGTGCCAGGGGGTCATCACAGCTGGAGCCCAGGGGACCCCAGAGGTGACAGTGGCTCCCCAGAGGTGACAGTGGCTCCCCAGAGGTGACAGTGGGACTGCACCCACCCTCAGCACCTCATCCCTGCCCTGACCCTCAGCCCCCAAATCCCTGTGCACCCCCTTGTCCCCTTTTCAGGGCTCTGCAAAAGCCCCCAGCCCCTGCTCCCATTTCTTTCCATGGAACAGTCCCAGCTTTACCCATTGCTGGGGGTAAAGGGTAAAACAGTCCCAGCTTTACCCTTTGCTGGGGTGATGCCTCAATGGGGTCAGAGCACAGAGACATTGTCACCCCCACACCCCACCCCGGATGTCCCCAGCAGCGCCCCGGGGGCACTCCCAGCTCTCGATGCCGCAGGGACAGGGCTGGGCACAAGCAGCAGCGTCACTGCTGGTTTCACTGGGCAGAAGAGAAGGGTGCACCCAGTGTCCCCCTCCCCACCCACCCCGTGGGGCTGCAGGCAGGGCGTCACCTCACAGGGACTCGCCGTGCTCGGGCTTGTTCGGTGCCACCCAGTCACCCAGTGGCTGTGCCTGCAGGGCTAAAGGGATCAGAAACACGGGGTGGCATGCCCCCAACTTGGGGAGAGAAGGGGGACACCCCGATGCTTTGGCTCCCCGTGTTTTTGTAGGTCCTACACAAGCACAGGCGGAGCAGCACACGGGCAGTGTGACACGAAAGCAGCCACGGGCACGAGCAGAGGGTGACACAGGCGATGCCACCATGTGCTGGGTGGTGAGTGGAGGGTGGAATGAGTGGGCACCCCAGGGGCTCAGATGTTCTGGCAGCAGGGCGCCTGCCGGCTCTCCTGCTGCGTGGGCAGCACCCGGAGGGCTCGATGGTGGTGGAGGGCCGAACTCCGACTCGGGCTGCCCGGTCATCTGCCTCTGGGACACGATGCGGTAGATCTCTGCCAGCAGAGAGATATGGGAAGTGAAAAAACAATTCTGAAAGTAGATATTTGGGGGGGATCTGCTTCTTCCACCAACACACATCTCCGGGGGTGCAAATAGCCAACTGTCCCCATCCAGGGGAGCAACCCAGACCCCACTCAGTTCATCCAGGGCTCCCAGGGAAGTCTGCATTGTCCAAAGCCATCTCTGTCCCTGCCCCCTCTTTTCCTGGCTGCCCCTTACCCGAGAGGATGTTGTGGAAAGCCGTCTCCACGTTGGTGAGTCCAGAGCAGACGTCTCGAGGAAGGAGAGCCCGTTCTTCTCTGCAAGGACAGGGTGAGCTCAGGTGGGTGCCGTGAGCTCCATCCAGATGGGATGGGACCAGACAGGATGGGGGAAGGTACCTGCAAAGCTCTTGGCCTCGTCGGTGGGCACTGCCCGCAGGTGCCGCAGGTCGCTCTTGTTGCCCACCAGCATGATGACGATGTTGGCATCAGCTGGTCCTGCAGCTCCTTCAGCCAGCGCTCCGCATTCTCATACGTCAGGTACTTGCGATGTCGTAGACGAGCAGAGCCCCCACAGCACCCCGGTAATACCTGGAGATGGTGAAGGGATGGGTCACAGCAGGGTCTGGTCAAAGGCTGCGGGTTGGAGTGAGGACACTCACGCTGAGGTGATGGCGCGGTACCTCGCTCTGCCCGGCCGTGTCCCAGATCTGAGCCTTCACCGTCTTGTTGTCCACCTGGATGCTCCTGGTGGCAAACTCCACGCCGATGGTGCTCTTGCTCTCCAGGTTGAACTCGTTGCGGTGAAACGTGAGAGCAGGTTGCTCTTCCCCACCCGGAGTCCCCAATGAGCACAACTGAGGGGCACAAGAACGGTGTCAGCTCCCCCCAAACCACCCACCCCACAGCCTGCAGGGATGGGAATCACCCACCTGCCCCACACCCCATCCAGATTGCAGCTCCATCTCAGCCAGGAGAAGCAGGAGCAGCTGCCTCCACTCCTCCTGTAAATACCCCTTGAGAAAATCGCTGGGAAGTTGTGGGGAGTTTGTGTCCCTGGGCATGGGACAGCACTGTATACACTGATGTACCCAAAATGGGCAGAAAACCGGGGTCAGGAGCTTTGTGGGGACAGCCAGAGCTGGGCTCCTCTTTCCAAACCTCTGTGCCCTCCAACCCTGAAGATTCAGAGACATGGTTTGAGAGGAAGCATCATCCTCCTCCTCCTCCTTCACCACTGCTGGTCCAGCCCATGAGCCGGAAAGTCCCTGGGTGTGGGTTAAATGCATTTTCTGCCTGTCCCAGATCTGACTGGTTCCTGTAAAACCTGGTGAAACAGGCTCCGTGGAGCTTTATCACACACCTCCTTGGTCGAGTTTGTTGAGTTTATGACTCAACAGGTTTTTGTTTTTATTTTTTTTATGTTATTTTTAATTCCCTCACTGTTGATCCTCTTCATTCCACGGGAGTACTCAGACTTTTCACTTCAGTGAAAGTCACTTCACATCAGGACAAATTTGGGGACATTTGGGGACAAATCTCCCCAGCAGGGTTGGACAACAGCAGGGCTGAGAACACAACCATCCAGTGACCAGGGTGGGGAGGACAGGGGAACAGCAGCACCAGCCACTGGGATGCCACACTCAGCCAAGGCTCAGCAGCCCTCATCCTGCACAAATGTTGTTCCATGCCTTGATAACTCCTTCCCACAGCTCCAGCTCGTAGATGTGGCTCCCTTTCATGGTCCAAAGCCTCCAGTCATGGAATCACCCCAAAGTTCCCAGGGCAGGGAAACAGCCTGGCTCCAGGAAGGCCAGCAGGACGTGAAACAGCTCCCTGGGATCGCTGAGGGAAGCAGGGAGGCACCAGAGCATTGCTGGCAGTTGCTGTGTCAGGACAGCCAGGGAATGAGGGAAGGGCAGCTCCTCCACAGCATCACAGCACAGTTTGGGTGGATGGGACCACAAAATCCATCTTGTTTTACCCCCCTGATTCTGCTGTCCCAGGCTGCTCCAACCTGGCCTTAAACATGTCCAGGGATGGGGCAGCCACAGCTGCTCTGGGCACCCTGTGCCAGGGTCTCCCAGCCAAGAATTCCTTCCCAAAATCCCACCCGACCCTGCCCTCTGCAGTGGGAAGCCATTCCCCCTTGTCCTGTCACTCCAGGCTTTTGTCCAAAGTCCCTCTCCAGCTCACTTGGAACCCCTTTAGGGCTTTGAGGTTTCCCCAGAGCGTTCCTTTCTCCAGGCTGAATGCCCCCAGCTCTCCCAGCCTGGCTCCAGAGCAGGGGGGCTGCAGCCCTTGGAGCATCTCTGTGGCCTCCTTGACTCATTCCAGGAGCTCCACACCCTTCCTGTGCAGGGGCCCCAGAGCTGGAGGAGGCTCTGCAGGTGGGGTTTCACCAGACTGGGGCAGAGGGGCACAATCCCCCCCTTTGCCCAGCTGCTCCCCACTTCACAGAGGTCTGAGAGCACCACAGCAGCCTGGACTACCCTGGACAAGCCAGGAAATGTAGGCCAGTGGCAAGCCAGGCTCGTTATCACTTCCTCATCCTCCAAGTTTTGATCTGGGCTCAGTCTTTCAGCAACAACGGGAAATTGCTGCTTCCCTATCTCAACTGCCACACTCCCCATCCTGGCAGTGCTCTGGGGGCTTTGGAGCACACAAGGTGGGTGGTGTGGGGTCCTGCAGCCTGTGGGGATGATGAGGGGATGATGTCCCTGAGTTTGAATGGTTTGAGGAGCTGGAGCAGCATCCCCCAGCCCAGGTATCTGACACACTCTGTCCTCGCTGCCTCCCAAGGAGCACTGCAGGGATGGAAACAGCCTGGAGCTCCTCACAGAGCCCCAAGGAAGGGTCCCAGGAACAACCATGCCCAGAGCTGCTCCTCAACCAGCCTGAGCCCCTCCAGCTGTATCAGGGCCCTGCATTGTGCTCTGCAACAACTGATGCTCAAATTTCAGTGGAACTCAGGAAAATGCAGCTTCCAGCTGTGACAATCTCTCTTTGCTCAGGGAATAGTCTGAGCTTTGCAGAGCTATTGGACCCCAGGAGCCCCAGCCCAGCTCTGTGCCCCAGGACACTGCATCCCCCTTGGACTTTGCTCCTTCTTTGGGAGGGATGAGCTGCCCTTGCATTGAAAACTGAGTTCCCCATTTTTAAAAAAACTCCAGAGACAACCACAAGGAGGGGAATGCAGAACCCGTGGGGAGCTGCTGCCAGACCTGGCTCCTACAGGAGAGTTTTGGACTGGGCATCGCACTCGAGGCACCGTTCAGCATCAGAGTTTCCCTCACACCAGGTCCCAGACTAACTCCAGCGAGGAGGATTTTCCTGGGCAGCGGCCAGGAGAGGTGTGCGAGGAGCCAGGGGCTACCGGCACAGTGCTGGCTGGAATTACGTCGTGTCGCTGGCTAGAATTACCCGGGGCTTTGTGGGCAGGCTGACTCACAGCCACCCACCGCTGAGCTCACACCCTGGATTTCATGGCTCAGGAGGCTGTGGCGTTGCCAAAATGTCCCTTTGCTTGCCCAGCACCTGTTTTAGCCACAGAGGACACAGGGAAAGTCGGCACACGGAAGGATGGGGGCGTTTTACGGGGATGTGGGGATCCCACAGCCAGAAACACCAGCGTTGTGTCCCTGTCCGGTGAGGCCACACCAGGACCAGGAATGACCACCCCGGATCCTTCCCCTCCCCGTGCAGCCGGGCAGAAGCACGGCTTTCTCTCCTGGGGTTGCTTACTGAGCTCACGGAGCAGCATTCCCGGGAGCAGCACCCTGCCCTGGCCACAGCCAAACCACCCAGGGCATTGGGCACTCAGGCCACGGCTCCTGCAGCAGAGAAAGGTGCTGTAATGACCATCGGGACCGGGCACTGCCAGAGCAGCTCCAGCAAACCCTCCGAGCGCAGTGACACTCCAATCCCAGCCCCAGCAGTACCCACTCTCTCCCAGCACAGTTGAACACCAAAAAGAACCCCGTCCCATCCCGAAAAAGGTGAACTGGGCGTTATATCCCAATATAAACCCCAGCTCCCAGTCCCACGCGTGCAGCCATCCCCGAGGGCACGGGCTGAGGCCGGGCACAGCTCATTGCAGCCATGGCCAGCTCATTGCACCCACCTTTGAAGAGATAATCGTACTCATCGTCCTTGCCCCGCATCTCGCCCAGCGTCACAGCCCGCTCCCACTGGGCCGACTGGGATTTCCGGGCCCGATTCAGCCCTGCCAGGGGCTGGCCCCCGCCACCCATTGGTAGCCACAGCCTTTCGTGCTCCACAGCCATTGGCGGCCGGAGCCGCCCGTCAGCGCAAAGGTGCGCTCACCTGAGCCAGGTAAGGGCGGCGGGGAAGCTGCACACACACATAGAGCTGTGTGTGCTCCCGATGGGGACAGTGACAGCCACCCAGAGCCTCGGGTGTGACATGAGGCTGGGCTGGCACATCTGGCATGGGGCAAAGAGTGGGAGAATGAAGCCACGGAGAATGCAGCAGGAATTGTCCCCGTTCCGAGAGGTTTCAGAGAACAGGCAGAGGCTGCGTCATCCATCCAGCTGGGCCGCTTTGGACGCTACAATCTTCAGCACATTATGAAGGTGGGGAGCCACGGAGTCGACCACAAACACGCAGGAATTCCAGCTCAGTAAAGCTGCATTTCACAAGTCCTTTAATGATTGTGTCACCCCCGCGCCGGACACGGAACTGCTCCCGGTCCCACGACAGCCCCACACGGCAGGGACCTTCCCTTGGTCCTGCTGTCACATCTGCCCCATGTCTAGAGATAGGACAGGTCCTAGGGGTGAGACAGCCAAGGACTGAGTGCTGCCACTTCACTCTTCAGGGCTTGGCTCAACTCTCTGGTGGGACAGACACCTGTGGGTCAGCCACATCCTCCATGCATGGCACAGTGTGGCCCCCCAGGAGCAACCCCAGGGCCAGAGACAATGAGAGAAGCTCCCGTTGCTGGCATGATTTTGGCCAGAACCTCCTGCTTTCTTCCCTGGAGGTCCCTCAGGGGTGTTCTGGTCCTTTGCCCTGCAGGTCGAGAAGGGCTGAGACGGAGTGTGACAGTGGTGATGCTAATCAGGGCCCAGCAAAAATGAAACAGAGAGAGGAGAACTCCCAGAACTGCTGCTTCTTGCTGTTTATGGCAGAATTTGGTCCCTGTCCAGGCTGCTGGTCCCCACTGCGCCAGGACAGGGGGTGGCACTGCAGGCAGGGTGACAGCAGCCCGTGTGTCCCGGGGCTGTGGGGTTCCCTGGGGTGCCCAGTGAGCTCAGAGGGCCACGCAGCACGGGCGCCTCTCCTCCTGTGCTGGGGCTGTGCTCGCAGGATTCTCGCTGGCAAGCGACACCGTATTGCTTTGGCTGCTCCTCTGCTTCTGCTTCTGCACTTTGTGGAAGATTTCTGCAAAAGAAGAGGTGCTGGGGTCTGTGTCAGCCCCCTGGGGACAGAGGGAGAGCCTCAAGCCTGCAGCCCCCACTGCTCACCCACAGGGCTCTTCTTCCCCTCTCTGCAGCAGAGGGGTGACTGGAGGGGTAACAAGGGAGCAGCTCCCACAGATTGTGTTCCTGTTGATGCCTTGGGAACACCCTGTGCTTGGGCAATTTCCTCTTGCCCAACCTGGGATTAGTGCTTCACTCTGTGCTGGTGCTGGCAGCTCTCTGGGCCAGGCTGGCTCAGCATGGCATGGCACAGCTTGGCACAGCTCAGCACGGCATGGCACACCTCTCTGCCCTGATGCCACCGGCTGCCATTCCTGGACAGATGCTCTGGGACTCCATCCCTGTCCCCCCAGGTCCCCACTTCCAGTTTAGCAGGATGCTGGAGACACCAAGTCATGATCCCAGCACAACAGGAAGGGGACTGGAGATTATGGGGGAGAAGCAGCCCCTGGGGCTTCAGGGATGCCCAGGGGCCATGAGAACAAAGCTGCAGGTGGTGAGCGAAACGCCCAGCACTGAAGGCTGGAAACCAAACCAGCCAGAAAGACAACACCACAACCAGCCCCAAAGACCTCGCGAAACTAGCCCCAAATAGCAGAGGTGGAGCAGGGAGAGAAGCGTTGCACATCCTCTGCCCAGCCCCGTGTCCCTGGGAAGGGATCCCACAATGCCCAGGATGGTGCCAGTGCCCGTACCCTTCAGGATGGTCTCGAATGCTTCCTCGACATTGGTGGAGTCCAGCGCTGAGGTCTCAACAAACAGCAGCCCGTTGTTGTCTGCAAGGACAGGAGCCCCCTGAGGTGATGCAGACCCCAGCGAGGACATGGCTCCAATCTGGAGCACCTTTAGAGGTGTTCAGGTGCCTCCAGTGGCGCAGGTCCACGCTTTAGGAAGGTTCCCCAGCCCTGTGGCGGGGTGCCAGCCTGTACCTGCAAACATTTTTGCCTCCTCCATGGGCACCTCCCGAGCCTGTGCCAGGTCAGTCTTGTTCCCCACCAGCATGACAACGATGCTGGCCTCGGCGTGGTCGTACAGCTCCTTCAGCCAGCGCTCCACCACGTCGTACGTCTGGTGCTTGGTGATATCAAACACCACCAGGGCACCCACGGCCCCCCGGTAATACCTGTGACAGAATCCCATCATCGCTGCAAGTTCCAAACACCCCCAAGCCCCAGAATTTCAGATTTCAGGCCTCCCGTCCTTACGCTGAGGTGATGGCACGGTAGCGCTCCAGTCCGGCTGTGTCCCAGATCTGAGCCTTCACCGCGGCGTCTCCCACCAGGATGGTGCGGGTGGAGAACTCCACGCCGATGGTGGTGCGGCTGTCATGGTTGAACTCGTTGCGGGTGAAGCGAGAGAGCAGGTTTGTTTTTCCCACCCCAGACTCCCCGATCAGGACGACTGTGGAAGGAAGGAAGGAAGGAGAAATCCCACTGGTCTGCCCCAGCTATCAGCGCTGGCTGCACGGGCATCACTCGCTGTCTGATGGCCCAGACAGGTCACTGTGTGGGTTTAACCCCTTCAGCAAATGGGGGTCACTGTGGCAGCCCTGCTGTGCTCCCCAGTGCTGCTGCAGCCCCAAAGCTGTTCAGGGGGTTATGGCTACCGGGCTGTGGGCAGCAGGAGCCAGGTGAGGATGCTGGTGAGCCCTGGGTCACCCTGCTGTGGTGGGCACCCAGGATGGGTGGCACGCTGGAGCCTGTCTGTCTCTACTCACCCAAAGGGAGCACTGAGGTCCAGCAGAGTCCAGCCATGCAGGACACTGGGGCCTTGGGCTAAGGAACTCGGGATGGGAGGTGTGAGGCTGTGTCCCCATTCCTCTAGCTCAGGTTTGACCCCTGAGCATGTCCTCTGCCTGTGCCATCGGCCAGGTCACCGCAGCAAGTGACTTATCAATACTCACTGCTCTTGAGGATTTCAGGCTCTTCAGGGCATTTATACCTCGCATGCTCAGCCTCAACTTTCACAATCCCCCCATTCCATGCCTTCAATTTGCCTGGCACCCCAAACCTGCAGCCTTGGGGTGAGTGTGGATTTCCCTGGGTCCCTGTGGGCTCGCCAGCCTCACTGCTGGCAGTAGTGCTGCCAGCTTGCTCCCAGCCCTCTGACCCTTCCTAGCTCCTAGTCAACAACATCCCAACTCGGGACAGAACAGCTCCGGGAAAAAGGCATCCTCGTTCTCTCCACACAGCTCCTGGCCTTCTGCTCCATCCCTTTTGGGGAAGGAGGGGATCGCATCGAGCGCAGGACTCACCCTTGAAGACAAAGTTGTAATCATCCTCTGCGCTGCCCATGTCGCCCCGGCTGCCGCCTGCCCTGGCAGGGCCAGCCCGAGTTTCCTCCTTCCCGCTGCCAAGCCCCGAGCAGACGGCGGGGCGGGCAGGGCTCCCGGAGGCGCCGAGGGAGGAGACGGAGCGAGCAAAGGTTCCTCTGTGTCGGGGGGCGAGCAGGAACGAGGGGGGCTCAGGGGAGCGAGGAGGGTCCGGGGCAGCGGCGGCGACAGCGGCCGGGATGGCGACAGCTCGGCCGGTTGACTCAAGGGGTGGGACTGGGTGTCGCAGCGCAGGTTGGGCAGGTAGTGTCACCCCTGGGACCGTCACGGGGTGGCTGGAGGAGGAGCCAGAGCCTGATCCTGAGTGCGGGCCAGGCTGGGGCAGCGAGGAGAGCACGGACAGTACGGTCAACGTGGGCAGCATGGGCAGGGGGTGTGAGAGCACTGTGGGGTGTGAGAGCAGCGTGGGCAGGCTGGGGTAGCATGGACAGAGCAGTGAGGGTAATGTGAGCAGTGAACACAGTGAGGGGGCAGGGAGGGCACTGTGAGCAGTAGGGAGTGAGGAGCACGACTGCATCGAGGGCAGCGATGGCAGACTGGGACAGGAAGGACAGAGCAGGGCACTGTGCAAAAAGAGAGAGATGTGCGGGCCAGGCTGGGGCAGCGAGGAGAGCACGGACAGTACGGTCAACGTGGGCAGCATGGGCAGGGGGTGTGAGAGCACTGTGGGGTGTGAGAGCAGCGTGGGCAGGCTGGGGCAGCGAGGACAGAGCAGGGAGGGTAATGTGAGCAGTGAACACAGTGAGGGGGCATGGGCAGGGAGGGCACTGCGAGCAGTAGGGAGTGAGGGGCACGACTGCATCGAGGGCAGCGATGGCAGACTGGGACAGGAAGGACAGAGCAGGGCACTGTGCAGTGCAATGGCATGGAGGGCAGTGATGGCAGAGCAGGGCATGCACGGTGTGACAGCAGCGATGGCATTGAGGGCAGCAAGGGCAGAGCAGGACAGTGATGGCAGAGCAGGGCAGTGCAGGGTGTGAGGGCAGCGATGGCAGAACAGGGCAGCAAGGACAGAGCAAGGCACTGTGTGATGTGATGGCAGTAAGGGCACTGATGGCAGAGCAGGGCATGCAGGGTGTGGTGCGATGGCAAGAGAGGGCAGTGATGGCAGAGAAGGGCATGCAGGGAGTGGGGACAGTGAAGAGCAGAGCAGAGCAGAGCAGGGTGTGAGGGCAGCGATGGCATGAGGGCAGAGCAGGACAGTGCACGGTGGTGAGGACAAGCGAAGGGCAGCTGTGCCAGGAGCAGAGCCCCCACGCAGCCCGGCTCTGCCGGCTGTGAACGTTCCCTCGCCTCTGCTGCCATCGTGTGAAAGCCAGGGAAACTGGGACAGGAACGAGCCCCCACCACCCCCCAGCTATGCCAGTGCAGCCAGCAGGGCTCTGCGGGGGCTCGGCACTGTTGTACCCCCTCCCCTTTGACAAAGCCCCTTGCAGCTTCTCCTGTTTTCCCAGGGCAATGGGCACGCCCAAAACACTGCCCAGGCACCCCCAGCCCAGTCAGGTTGTATAACCCCTCACTCCCCAAACAACAGACACGTGGACACAAGCATCAAACACACTTTTATTCCCCCCAGCTTTTACATTCCCCCCACCTTATTTTTAGGACCACGCCAGAGCTCTGGGATGCCCATGGGGACACTCTTGCAGT
>VKON01002018.1:460372-482161 GCA_009741485.1 Malurus cyaneus samueli
AAACTCAGGTCCCTTCCCAAAAACCCCTCACTGCTGCTCCTCGGTCCCTCAGCTCCTCCCCAGACCAACCGCCCCCGCCCTCAACCCCCGCGCCAGCCCTCCAGGCCTTTCCGCCCCCCCCCCCGGCCTGCCCCGCCCCCACTCGCGCACGGAGGCGCCGTCCGCGATGACGATCTCCTCCTTGTCCTTGGGGTCTTCACGGTGACGCGGATGAGCGCCCCGCCGGGCCTGCCTTGGCCGTCCCCGCCAGGCCGGGCCCGGGGCCGCCGCCACCGCCGCCGCCCACTCGGCTCCGCCATCTTCGCCGCCGCGCCAGCCCGGCACCGCTACCACAGAGAGCCGGGAGCGCGCCCCAGCCCGTCGCGCCCCGCGACGCGCCCCATATCGGCCGGAGGGGACAGCGGCAGCGCCGGGGCGGGGGACGCAGAGCGGGAGCGGAAGAGGGGAACAAGAACCGGGGCAGGGCGAGTGGAGAGGGGATGTGTGTTTGCAGGGCCGCACCAGCGCACAAGACCCCTTTGAACCGGCTCCATCCCTGATCCCCGCGGTCACCGAGAGCTCTCGCCCGCCTCCCCCTTTCTGCTCCGCGGCTCTCTGGGTTCCGGGTGGACTCGGCAGGGCCCGCCGGACTACAATTCCCGAGATGCTCGCGCCCGACGCTGCGCCTGCGGCCCGCCCGCCCCGCGCCCACCCCCGCCCGCGCTCCCGGCGGCGGCCATGCTGCGGCCCAAGGCCCTGACGCAGGTGCTCAGCCAGGCCAACACCGGCGGCGTCCAGAGCACGCTGTGAGTGCGGGGAACCGCGTTGGGACGGCTTTCCCGGGCGGAGGTGGCGGGCATCGGGCGGTCGCTGATGCGGGGGGATGCCCTCCCCTTTCCTGGGGGTGTTTCCCTTGTACCTACCCCGGCCCTGTTGAGGGATGCTTCCCCTGTTCCCCGCCTCTGCCCGAGAAGATGCTCCCAGCCCCAGCCCCGTCCCTGCCCCAGCCCTTGCTCCAGTCCCAGCCGATGTGGCATGCTCTTTCCTGTCCTTGCCCAGCTCTTTGCTCTGCCCCAGATCCTGTCGCCTCGCTCGCAGCTTTGCTCGCAAGTCCTGTCCTGCTGCCATGTCCGTGCCGCCTCTGTCATCTGCTTCTGTCCTCCCAGGGATCTGCGCCCCGTCTTGTCCCATGCTCGCCTTCCTGCCGGATGCTTCTGCCCCTGTCCCGCCCCAGGGATGCTGCAGCCCTGCCTGCCAGGGATGCTGCAGCCCTGTCCCTGCCCGGGATGCTGCACCCCTGTCCTGCCCCAGGGATGCTGCACCCTTGTCCTGCCCAGGGGATGCTCCTTCCCCTGCCCATGATGCTGCCCCCTGTCCTCCTAGGATCTGCTGCCCTGCCTGCCAGGGATGCTGCTGCCCGTCCTGTCCCAAGGATGCTCCTGCCCTGTCCTGCCCCAGGGATGTCTGCCGTCCTGCCCAGGATCTGCTGCCTGTCCCTGCCCAGGGATGCTGCTGCCCCTGTCCCTGCCAGGGGATCTCCTTGCCCCTGCGCCCAGGATGCTGGCTGCCCCCTGTCTGCCCCAGGGATGCCTGCTGCCCCTGCCCTGCCCCAGGGATGCTGCTGCCCCTGTCCCTGCCCAGGATGCTGCTGCCCCTGTCCCTGCCGCTGGATGCTGCTGCCCCTGTCCTGCCCCAGGAGCTGCTGCCCTGTCCTGCCCCAGGGATGCTGCAGCATCCTGTACCTGTCCTAGGGATGCTGCCCCCTGTCCCCAAGGATGCTGCAGCCCCTGTCCCTGCCCCAGGGAGCTGCGCCCCTGTCCTAGGATCTGAGTCCCTGCCCTGCCCCAGGGATGCTGCTGCCCCTGTCCCTGCCCAGGGATGGTCTGCCCTGCCAGGATGCTGCTGCCCCTGTCCCTGCCCCAGGGATGCTGCTGCCCCTGTCCCTGCCCCATGGATGCTGCTGCCCCTGTCCCTGCCCCAGGGATGCGCTGTCTGCTCGGGAGCGGGCAGCGATTGGCGAGGGCTGGTTCCAGGGCTGTGATTAGCAAAGGCTGGGATTGGCAAGGGCTGGCTTTGGCAGTGGCAATGCCCACTGGGACAAGGTGTCACGGGCTCTGCGCTGGGCTGGCTGCGGGCTTTGGTCGGGCACAGGGTACGAGGTCGCCGTGTGAAGGACCTGGCAGGGATCTCATGGAGTGGGCACGGGTTGTGCATGTGTGACCCTCCTGCTCCTTTCCAGTCTGCTCCGGGGACCCCATTGGTACAGGGGCTGTGGAGTGAGGGTTTTGTACAGGGAGGACACGGAGCTGTGCAGGGAGGGACACGGAACTGGGCAGGGGGGACATGGAGCTGTGTGGGGAGGAATGTGGAGCTGTTCAGGGGACATAAAGCTGTGCAGGAGGGGATACAGAGCCGTGCAAGCAGGGAGGGACACAGAGCTGTGCGTGGAGGAAGACAGACAGGATGATGTGGAGCCAGCACTGTGCTCTCCTCAGCCTTGCTTTTAGAATTCTGGTGTGAAGGCTGAGAGCTCTGGGACAGGCATGTGCCTCGCTCTCTGTCGTGGTCTTCCCCTCTGAATCCCCTGTAGTTTGTGTTTTCCAAGTGCAAGGTTTTATTTCCTCCAAATCAATTTGGGAATGCCCCAGCAGGACCAGCAATGACAGTCTTGTTTGCAGGTGTAAATCCCAGCACACCACACGGTAAAGAAGTGGTGTCCATGTTCTGTGGCATGCTCACAGGGAATTCAGTTGCAGAAATAGGAATTGGAGAAGACCTAGTTTATTTCCATTGGCTGATAAAGGATTGTTCCCTTTTCCATAGAGCTCTGTCCTGTATTATATCCGAATTTGGCTTTCCTTAGGAAAAAAACTTAAATGAGCAGACAAAAGCGGTTCAGTGATTCAGGAAAAACGGTGTGTTTGGGTTAGGCCTGAAGCACAGTTGATCTGTCTTTGGAAGCCTTCAGCTCTCCTGAGGGAATGACTCTGTTCTTTTGAAGATTTACTCCATATTTTGTGATTTCAGAGTTTGTCTTTGCTTTGTTTTGGTTTTCATTAACACCTCAGACATAATCAGTGAGTGTGTGGTACCTGCATGGGCTCTGAGGGCCTGTCAGTTCCTTGTGCTGTTCCCAGGGTGGATGTGATCCCTTTACATTACTGGTATCAGTATTTTGCCTGAAAAATGCTCCGTTTGTTTTTCAGTTCAAAGAAGAGATTTCTAGACGGTTTAAAGCCAAACAGGATCAGCTGGTTCTGATCTTTGCTGGGAAGATCCTGAAAGATGGAGACACGTTGAATCAACATGGGATCAAAGATGGGCTCACTGTACACTTGGTCATTAAGACCCCGCAGAAGTAAGAGTTTGGTCTCAGGGGGGCTGGGGTCAAATGGGGACTGGAAATAACTGATGAACCTGGTGAGCTTTCCCTGTCCCAGTTGTGCCATACAGCAGCAGGGTTTGTCACTAACCTGTCTGCTCCATGGATGACACAGCTGTGATGGTGTATGGTAGGTACCTGGAGGGGCTGGTCCTTTACCATGACTCGTGTCGGTGTCTTGGTAGAACCCATCAGAAGTAGATACTCATTCTAGCAAACCAGCAAAAGCTCTAGCAAAAGTTGCTTTTAGAAGAAATTACTTTCCTAGTGAATTTATGTTGCTGTAGAAGCCAATACCTGGGTTTTCTGTCACCTCTGAGTGAGAGGTTTAACTCTTGCCAGCGCTGTCCAGAGGGGTGGTGGGCATGGAAGGATTTTGGGAGCAGCTGCCACATTTCACTGATCTCAAAAGGCCCTTTGCAGTGTGCCCCAGCTCCTGGGGAGCTCCAGGGCTATGCCTCAGTGCAGTTCTACTGTACCCTGGGAAAGCTGCATTAATCAAGGTGTTTTTTTTCCCCTGTTTTTTTTTTTTTCCTTCTGTTTTTTTACAAACACAAGGGTGTGTGCTGTCAGGTTTCTGCAGAAACCTCTCCTTGGATTCTGCCTCTCCAGGTAGCCTAAGAGCCTGATGCTGTTTCTGCTGTCTCTACTCCACAAATGTGGTATTGGTGAAACCATTTCAAAGGGTGAATCAGAGCTGTCCTGGGCTGCTCATTTTTCTTATGCTAATAGTCCTAGATAAGTGCTTACTGAAGACATTATAGGCTCTTCCTGTGCAAAGAGGCTGAGAGAAACCAAGTGCCCTTTCTCCAGCTTCCTTCTTTCTTTTTGGTTCAGCTTTCCATTTGTTTCCCCATTCTTTGCCTCTCTCAGTGGTCACTGGTTTTCAGCAGCTGTCAGGTTAGTCTGGGCAATGGACAGGGACCTTCAGGGTTAATTTTTCAAGTTCTATAAGTGTAAAAAAGGAAAGGGAGTTATAAAAAAGGAGTAATTCTTGGTTTGGGAAAAAAAATCAGGAAATAATTGTTTTTATTGTCAGAGGTATAATAACATCACTTGAAATGAGTAAAGTGAATTTTGTGTAATTTAATTTAAAAACTCTTCCAACACGAGTCCACGACTCACTGTTGTGACTGCAGAGGCTTCAGAAACTCTTTAAATGTTCTCTTTCAAATTTCTGTGACACCCCTTGTGTAACTGGTGACAAGATACTAACCAGGTTGGTGTATTCAGCAAAGCTGATGTCCAGCAGCTGCTCTGTGGTGGCTTTCAGCACATTGTCTGTGTGGGTGTGTTGAAAGAAGCTCTAGACAACTTGTGTTGGATGCAGGATTCTTGCATCAAGGTATAGCCAGTGGCAGAGCCGGGAATTTGTAGCCAAGCTGGCCAGAAACATTCCATAGCTTTGTGAGATAGGTAGTAGCTGCCTCGTGCCTCAGTTTCCCTCTCTGTACAGTACTGATGATGCTTCTTTTTTGCCCTGAGAAGCACTGATTGGAAATTTCAGAAGTGCGCATTCTTCTTTACCTCATGCACTGGCCCTGCTGTAACCTCCTGTGGTTTCTGTGGGAGCAGCAGGAGGATTTTTCTGTTTGGAGCAGACTCATTGCTCAGGGATATGGCTGCAGTAAATAGTTCAGTGGGATTCAAGGAAGAGCTGGATACAACTTGGGGAAGACCCATCCAGCTGTTCTGTGTAAGCCAGGACAGCATGTCAGGGGCTGGAGATCCCAGCAGATGGACAACATCTGGGAGCACAGCTGTGGATCTGTGCAGGCAGAGATGGGATGGAACCTGGGGCTGGCTGCTGTGGGGATCACTGGTGTCAGTGTGGGGTGCACATCCTGTGTCACTGAAGAGGACTCCCCTTGCCCTTCCCAGGTATCAGGAGTTTAACATCTCTGATCCTTTGCAGGGTCCAAGATTCAACATCTGCTGCTTCTGCCCCCAATGCTGCTTCTGCCCCCACTGCAAACCCTTCTTCTCCTGGTGCCCCATCTCAGCCCTCCACATCCAGCAGCACCGGTCCGGATGCAGGGAGTGGCAGCAGACGGAGCAGTGGGTCAGGGACCATGGGAGGTCCTGGAGATGGAGGCCCCAACAGTGCTGCATCCATCCTATGTAAGTGGGGCTGGTGAAAAGGAAGAATTTTCTGGGATTAGACCAAGGAGTTGGGGTTCTTGACCCATGTTGTTGTCTCTGCTTGCTGTGAGCTTTGCGTGAGTCACTCTCACGGCACACATCTGTGTCCCTGCTCAAGGTAATGCCACAGCCCTTAGTGAGTGTGTGTGAATGGATGTCCTTCCTCAGAGCTGGCTGCCATAGGAATCCAGGATACCTCTGCATTTGTGGGGGTGCAGTTCAGCTGATGTGCTTATCCTCTTTTTGCAGCTGCTGACAGTTACTGACTCACACCTCTCTTCCCGTGTGTTGTTCCCTCTCCAGCTGGTTTCGGTGGCATCACTGGTCTGGGCAATCTTGGGATGGGCTCTGCCAACTTCATGGAGCTCCAGCAGCAGATGCAGCGGCAGCTGATGTCCAACCCAGAGATGCTTTCCCAGATCATGGAGAACCCTTTGGTGCAGAACATGATGTCTAACCCTGACCTCATGAGGCAGATGATCATGGCCAATCCCCAGATGCAGCAGCTCATGGAGCGAAATCCAGAGATAAGCCACATGCTCAATAACCCAGAGCTCATGAGGCAGGTGAGTGTTGCAGAGAGTTTTTGTGAACCAACATCAGTGTCTGCACTGCAGAGGAGGAGTGGGAATGCCAGAGCAGTGGTTTTGGAGATCTCTTCCTTCCTGCTGTGAGCTCCCCACAAAGAGATGGTGGTCTTGAGTTATGTGAATACTGATTACTCAACCCACGTCCTTGCAACTCTTATCTCCCTTTCAGAGCTATTGAATCCATGGCTGTGTTGGGGAAAAAAGGATTCTGGGATTTTCCTAGCATGCTGCCTACGAGGCTACTGTGTTCTGATTAAGGATTGGGAGTGAAAGCAGTGCTGGAGAAGTGAAGCTACTGCAAAAGCTCTTTGTTCCTTTCTAGTTCTATTGACAGATTAAGTAGAGGCTCCAGAGTTGTACAGTGAGTGTTTCACTACCTGCATTAGTGGAGAGCACCAGTGTAGGCTGGGATCCCAGAGAGCTCTCATTTGTCCCAGAACAGAGAGGACCCATGTCCAAGAGGACTGGCTGTCTGGAAGACCAAAGATTCATTGAAAGGGAAGCCTAAGGGATGGGGATGAGTGAGACACCCTAAGGGATGAGGGTGTTAATAGCCCTTGACAGGACTCTGCTCTTCCCTAGGAAGGCTTGTCAGGAGGGTTGTGCTGAATGGGCCTAGTTTCCATCTGCTTCTCAGTTATTCTGCTTTCAACTGTGCCGGCTATACATGAAATTGCAGAGCCACAGGACTAAATTGTGAATAATCTGTACTTAAGCAGCTCCTCAAATGAGACCTGGATATTCTTTGTGTGGGGGAGACCCATCAAAAGTGTGGAGAGGGTGGAAGGACCCACCTTCCTGTTTGTTGTATGTAATCCATCGAGTCTGAGTGGGAGCATATGGGTGTCGGATGTTTGGATGTCCTGGTGCTGCTTAGGAACAGAACAGTCTCATCCAGCTGAGCTGAGGCTGAGAAGGAAGAGAGCTGAGCAAGGCTGGGGAGGAGCCTGGATCCCTGGGCTCTCTTTGCTTGGATAAATGATCTCTCTGCTCTCTGCCTCTGAAATGGGTTTAATTATCCTCTTTCTCCTGGGAGCTGAGATTTAACTCTTTCCGGGCTTAGCTGCTGACCAGACTCTTAATCCACTGTGGCCCTTCATGATGCACATAGGCCTGAGCTTTCCACCTTTTTCTCCCTCTCCCAGACGATGGAATTGGCTCGTAACCCTGCCATGATGCAGGAGATGATGCGGAACCAGGACCGTGCATTGAGTAACCTCGAGAGCATTCCAGGAGGATACAATGCCCTGCGCCGGATGTACACGGACATCCAGGAGCCCATGTTCAGTGCAGCCAGGGAGCAGGTATTGGTTGCATTCCTGTGAGTGGGGTGTAGTGTGGTAAAGGGGTCTTCCCTTGTCCCCTGTGCTGGCGGGGCAGTTTTCCTAGAGTGTAGCTCCTCATCCCACCACTCCAGTGCAGTGCCTCTCATGACATAGGTTGAAGTGTCACAGCAGTGACCTGCTCTGGTTCCTCCAGTCCCCCAGCAGGCTGGATGCCAGCCCTGACCAATGGGCTGGCCCAGTCACCATTAGCTCAGCCCTCTGCTCCTTGGATTAGCTGGAGCCTGATGCCTGCGGAATGGAGCTGGCTCAGATCCAGTTGGCTGGTAGTGCAGGAGGAGGGAGCACAGGTCTGGCTGCAGAGGGCTGTGCAGACGTACTCCAGTCCAGCACTGCCTGCTGCTATGTCCTGCTGCTGGTTTTACAGGGGTGTTTTGAAGCCCTGCATTTGGGAGCTGAATCTGGGGCTGTGGCCACTCCTGAGCCTGATCTTTTTCTAAGCGAGGTGTGTTGTGGATTGCCGATTTCTCAGGAGGCGGATCATGGCACATGTTTAGCAAATTCTGGACTTGGCTGAATGTGATCGGCTGTTCCCTGGCTCGCTCAGTGCTGGGGTTGGTCTGCTGGGACTAAATGATTCCATCTGTTTCTTCTTTTTTTTTTTTTCTCCCTAGTTTGGCAACAATCCTTTCTCTTCCTTGACGGGGAATTCTGACAGCTCGAGCTCTCAGCCTTTGCGGACAGAGAACAGAGAGCCATTGCCAAACCCTTGGAGCCCCACACCCCCTGCTTCCCAGAGTCAGGCACCCAGCAGTGAAGGGAGCACGGGCTCGGCAAGCACCCAGAGCACCCCGACCGTATCGAACCCCTTCGGGCTGAATGCTGCCAGCATCGGTGCTGGTATGTAAGGGAGGAGCTGGAGGGTGCTGCTGGCTGAGCAGGCTGCCCGGGCTTCCTTGGAGGGTCAGTCCCCTGGCATTTGAGCTCTGTGTGAGGCTGTTCTCCAGAGGAGTGGGTCTGGTCTAGTTTCAGACACAAATGAATGGTTATGATGCACCTGTCAGACAGTTCCTTTGGGAACTCTGCTGTCCCTGCAGCTCTCGAGAGCAGGAGAGTGGCCAGCAGAGCACTGCCATGGCTGTCCACAGTGGTGTTTGCTGCTGGCTGGGGCTGGAGTACAGGCAGTGCTGTCACATGTCACATTGTACTTCAGGCATTGCAGCGGTGCCCAGGCTCATCAGGGGTTTTCCTTTGTCTTCCCTTCCCCTTGCAGGCATGTTCAACAGCCCAGAGATGCAAGGACTCCTGCAGCAGATTTCTGAAAACCCTCAGCTGATGCAGAATATGATCTCTGCTCCCTACATGCGGAGCATGATGCAGACTCTTGCCCAGAACCCGGACTTTGCAGCACAGGTAAAAGTGTTGCAGTTGTCTGCTGTTGCCAGGCAGGCCATGAGCTCAGTGTGAGGTCAGTCTGCTGCTGGAGTCAGACTGGTTCCTCCCACAGACACTGGAGCACAGTGACTACACAGTTTGGTTGAGTTTCTTGATGGCCTGAAGGCAGCCCCAGCTCTGAGCCCTGTGTGTTTGCAGAGCCCCTAACACAAGAGGTGGCTCTCAGAGGGACATGGGAATGGCCCTTCTCTTTTCTTGTGGCCAAGTGGCCCTGTTCAACACTTCTGTCAGGAATTGAGCTGTCCCATTTTGGACCCCCTTAGCAGGGCAGCATGTTGAAAGCCCAGGGAGGGAGTCAGGGGCATGACTGACCTGTTCTTCATGGCTTAGTTGCGTAGGGTGGCAAGTGGCAGCAACCCTCTGACCCTACCTACATGTGCTGTCTCTTGCTAGATCATGGTAAATGTCCCCCTCTTTGCTGGGAATCCACAGCTTCAAGAACAGCTCCGCCTTCAGCTCCCTGTCTTCTTGCAGCAGGTAAAGGCCTCTGGCTGGCCCTGTGCTGCCCTCAGCCCCTGGCTCCAGAGCTTCTTCCCCCACTGTGGGACAGGCAGGATCTTAGCTGCTTGGTCAAGTGCACTAGGAAGCATGTGGGCTTGGGGGGCTGGGCTGAGGAAGGAAGGGGGTTGCACAGGGGAAACAAAGAGGAAGACCTTGGTTAGATATGGTAGTCTGAATTAACTCATCTGAATTACTGAGAGGAGAACTCCATATTAGGCTTGTTAAGCTGGTTGAAATCTGTATGTAGACAGTCTCTGACTGTGTTGAGTTTACAAAAATTACACAGCTAATTGTGCTAGAGCAGCTGGTTCTCAGTTAAATCAGATTCCAAAGGCATGTGCCCCCCAGTTCTAATCTGCTTCACCCAGTTCATTTAGGAAACCTGATGTGAGCTCTGTGAGCATCCCTGCAGGTGAGCCCTGCAGTCTGGAGCCTCGGAGGAGGATCCAGACACGCAGGTCAGCACTGGCTGCAGGCAAGAGGCGCAGCTCGGCGCTGGCTCGGGTGTGACAGTGCTGAGCTCTCGCTGGTCAGTACCGTGGTGTCTCTCTGCCTTGGTCCCCAGATGCAGAACCCGGACTCCCTGTCCATCCTCACCAACCCCCGCGCCATGCAGGCCCTGCTCCAGATCCAGCAGGGACTCCAGACGCTGCAGACGGAGGCCCCCGGACTAGTGCCAAGGTACAGAGCACTCCAGAGTGGGGCTGTGCAGGCAGAACTGGCTGGGGATTCATCTGGGAGATCTGCATGGGGCGCTCTCTCATGGGGACTCTGTTGGGTGTGTATGCCCACAGGCCTCTCTGAGCTAGCTAATTAGCACTTGCTGCTTGCTTGTGCTGCACTGGGAAGCCCTTGACCCTCTCGTTTTGGAGAAAAGGTTTGGAATGCTCCCTCCCCCATCCTTTGTATTCGGTATGGACTGAACTCAAGAGCTGTTATCTCTGGAGAGCAGTATGAGATGGACAGACACAAGGCTGGGTGGGTGTGCTGGGGCAGGCTGATCTACTGGCAGCCCTCAGACCTCTGTTCACTGTCACCACGGGTCATGCTGCATCTCAGCAGTTCTCTGCAGTTAGCTCTGCTCGCTCCCAGTACTGCGTGTGACCAGAATGTGGACACAGCCGTTGTTTTCAGAGCTGCCCTGTAGCAGGGCTTCAGTGAGGGTCAGCCTGCTGCCCTGCTGCCCCATTCTGGGGGTGTGCCCAGAATGCCAGCATCACCCTGAGCATGCCATGCCTTCCTCTGCAGCCTCGGCTCCTTCGGCATGCCCCGGATGCCCCCGTCCTCCACAGGAGGAAGCACAATCCCGGAGAACCCCGTTCCCTCCGCTTCGACGCCGGCCAGTGCCTCTCCAGCTGGGGGTGGTAACCCCCAACAGCAGCTCATGCAGCAGATGATCCAGCTGCTGGCCGGAGGAAGCTCTCAAGTACGTAACACCCAGCGGGTGCCAGCTGGGGAGGGAGGTCTCCAGCGGGGTCCCCATCCCACCCCACACTGGGAATGTGGTCCCCAAGAGTCTCTTGTGGCTGATGCTCTAGCCTAGGTTTGGTGTTGGGGTCTGGCAGGCTCTTTGGGGTGTGACCCTTAGTGAGGTTTAAGCTCAGCGTGCTGAGAATCCTCCATGCACTGCTGCCACTGTCAGTACCGAGCCAGGACTGACCCTGGTGTGCTGCTGTGCCTATCCTGAAACTGAGCTCGGGATCCTTGCTCAGCTGTGACTGCTGGCACTGTCCCTGTGGGTGCTGTCTGTGCTCTCTGACTCCCAGGTCTCCATCCTTTCCCTCGCAGGCGCAGAGTCCCGAAGTGCGATTCCAACAGCAGCTGGAGCAGCTGAATGCCATGGGCTTCATCAACCGTGAGGCCA
Source organism: Malurus cyaneus samueli (assembly GCA_009741485.1). Classification (NCBI taxonomy): domain Eukaryota; kingdom Metazoa; phylum Chordata; class Aves; order Passeriformes; family Maluridae; genus Malurus; species Malurus cyaneus. Next base: position 471,569 of record VKON01002018.1, read on the forward strand.
ATCTGCAGGCGCTCATCGCCACCGGTGGGGACATCAACGCAGCTATCGAGAGACTGCTGGGCTCCCAGCCTTCCTAAACTCTGTCCTGCTGCCCCACAGACGTCAGCACATGCATCCATACACATGCACAGGGGATCTTTCCGGAAAGCCCGCCATCATTTTCATATCTGACAGCTGTCCATGTATTTAAAACAAAAAGATACAGCTTAACCCCTGACCTTCCTACTAAGTTAAGATTTCATGTTGAAATGCTCTTTAACTGGCTTGTATGTGGATTCCAGTTCTCATCGTGGCCACAGAGACTTCAGATGTGTATTTTTTCCTAAATATGCCCTGTCTCAGACACTCTTCTCTCTCTCTCTAGATGGTAGAGGCGATACTTCTAGTTACTTACCTGAATGATTGTGTTTTGAGTAGCTTGATTTTAACTGTACATGATTCCCTCCCCTAGCCCTCCTTTCAGGCAAATATTTAAAAAATTGAGCCAAGTTTGGGGATTGGTTATTTCTCTCAGCATCTTATTGGGAATGGATCAAAAGAAAAATTGAAATTACCTGAGAATTTCTGATGTCATTTGTCTTAATGTTTCCTGGGATGAACCGAGCCTGTGCCCCTCACTCACAGGTGCCTCCAGTCTCCTGCCAGAGGGTTAATGGGTGTGAAAACTGCATTTGAAGTGTGGCCTCTTTATACTCTTGGGGTGGTGTAACAGAGCCCAGGGGTCTGCAGGGACCAGGTGTGCTGTTCTTGAGCTTGAATTGAAGGTGCTGTGCAGAGGAAGGTGTTTGGAAGGTGTGTTTCTGCCCAAGCCATGTGGTTCCAGTTCTGAGGTATCAGGGGCATTGACTCCTGTGCTCAGTGGGCTCATTTCTACAAGTGTGAAAACTAAAAAGGAAATGGCAAAATAAGCTAACGGTCCTTTCGCCTCACTGGAAAATGTTGGAGTTCATGTTCTTCCCAGTTTAGATCCATCCTCCACCTCCCTTCCATTCTGGTGTGTTTGTTCTGATTCTCCAAGAGACTCCCCAGGACCAGCAGGGTGGTATTTCCCAGGAGCCTCCATGGCTGTGTAATTTGCATACACCATTTTTATCAAAGGAAAATAAATGCGCACAACCATCTGTCTCCCTGCATCCCTGTCTCATCCTTGCCTGCCTCGGCTCAGCTGGGCCAGTTCCCAGTTACTTGGGATTAATCTGTGCTGTCCCCCGTGCTCAACTCAGGCATGGGGGTGTCACACTCCTTCCCCACCTGGCCCTGCTGCCTTCCCTTGTGGCAGGAAACCTTTGACACTTCAAAAATGCTGCTGAAGCTTCCCAAACACTGGTCCTTAAAGAGCCGTTTGGAAGCTTCTTTTGAATTAGAATTGGCAATTAGCTGCCTTTGGAACTGCTGAGAGCTGGGAGTTAGTGTTAGTTGTGGGAGGATTGGGCAGAGAGGGAACAGGAGGTTTGCTGCATACCTGTAAAACCTGCCGCACCCAGCTGCCTCCATAGCTGGGACCGATGGGTGCTCGTGTTGCTGAGAGTGTAGGTGGTGGTGGTGGAGAAAACACGGGAGCGTGAGGGCTGGAAACACTCCTGCCTCTGTGTGTGCATCCTAATGAGACTGCGATCCCTTGGAGGAGGATTTAGAAAGCAGCTTTAACCTCTTCTGGAGGCTGTGCACAAACGTGTGGATTGCTTTGTGCAGCCTCTCCTCAGACGTGGGAAGTTTGCGTGGAGCTGCGTAGGGATGGGACCGGAGGTCCTGATGGCGCTGGCAGAGCTCTTCCCAAATGTTTCTGATCAGCCCCTTTGCAGCTCAAAACAGGCTCCTGAAAAGGCACCTGTGATCCTTGGGATCTCTGCAGCGTCCCTTGCTGGCACTGAGCTCTGTGTCCCTGCACAAGCCAGCTCTTGCAAGGAATGTGCTTGTGGGAGGATGGATGGTGCAAGCATGGAATGGAGGGAGCAGAGGAGGTGCCCGGGGTCACAGTGAGTGGGGATGTACCCCCATGGTGAGTTTGAACCTCTGAGGAGGGAAATCAGTCCCAACCGTGTTGTTTTTGGCCATGCAGAAATAGTCCTTCCATCCCCCTCAGTGTGTCAGCAAGGTGTGGTACTGACATCAGGCATCACTCCCCAGTGTAAGGGATCTGTGTGTGCCAGGGTATCTCTGTGTGTGCACGGGGATCAGTGTTGGAACAGGGACTTGGAGGGATGGAGCAGTTTGGTGGCTCCAAAGCTGGCTGGAAATAAATCCCTGCACGGTGGAGGAATCCCACCTCAGGGTGTGCAGATGGCTGTGAACCACTGAGGAGTACACACAAGTCTGACAATCCCAGAATGATTTGGATGGGAAGAGACCTCACAGTCCATCTCATTCCAGCCCCCTGCCATGGGCAGGGACAGCTTCCTCTATCCCAGATTGCTCCAAACCCCGTCCACCCCAGCCTTGAACACCTCCAGGGATGGAGGAGCCACAGCTTCTCTGTGTCAGGGCCTCCCCACCCTCCCAGGGATCATTTTCCTTGCAATATCTAGCATAAGTCTCCCCTCTTTTGGTTTAAAACCCTTTCTCCATGAGTCGTCACTATCTGTCCATATAAAAAGTCTTTGTCCATCATTTTCACGAGTTCCCTTAAAATCCTGAAAGGCCAACACAAACCTTGGTGTTGTTTAAGCAGGAAAACACATTTCTGCTGTCTTTCCACATTGCAGCATCTGCTCTTGTGCCACTTTGGGATCATTCCTCCCTTGCTGCCAGCCCACCAGCCAAGATGCTAAAATAGAGACACAGGGCAGCCTGCAGCCTCTTGTGTCCATCTGATGCCACCTCCCAGCTCTCCAGCCTCCCCCAGCAGTCTGGCAAAGCTCCACGCTGCTTCCAGGGGCTTTGCTGTACTGTTCATATTCTGGGAAGGAAATTTGGGAGGTTTGGGACTCCTTTCTCGGAGGTGGGACACGGTCAGGCTGGGATCACTGGGAGAGAGGTGGATGCAGCTGGATCTGGTTTGTGGTACCCACAGGGGATGCAGATCTGGCCTTCCCAGGCTCCGGAGAAAAAGGAGCTTTGAAGGCTGCTGAGAAGGAGCCTTTCAGTGAAACCTTAATCCCCTCCAGAGCTTTCCCTAATCCCTGCTAATGTGCTGTTCAAAGGCCCACTTCCAAAGGAATGACTGCACTTTCTCACTCCCATATCTCTCCTTCCCCGAGGAATTGCCCAAAGGTGTTCCCACTGACTGTTTCCTCCCATTTTACTCTGATAAATAGAATTAATTCTTTTAAAACATAATGGAAGAAACAATTTTTGCAGCAGGTAGTGGCAAATCCAGCTGATTGATTGGGAGAGATTTCTGCTGTCAAGGATGTATTTTCACTTCATTCCTCCCCCTTTCCCTGGAGGGGATCCACAGTCTTTCCCCCCCAATATCCCAGTGTAACACTTCCAGCTTGGAAATCAAACCTCTGAAATGTGGAGGAGGGAAAGATGGCAGGAGACCAACACCTACATTGCTTTCAAGAAACCTTTTTTTTTTTTTGTTACCAAGATCCATGGTAGAGGCAGTATCCTGCAGCCACAGCCCTGATTATGGAGGGGCAAATTCAAAGTGAGTCAAGAGAGGCTCAGTAGGGAAATCTCCTGGGGTTAGGAGGTCTTGGGCTAGGATAGCTTGGAAAATAAATATGTGTGTGTGTATGTGGAATTGCTGCAGCACCTTTGCTCAGCCACAGGAGCTGTGAGGAAGGGCTCAGTGATGCTTCTCAGCCCCTTTGCTCAATTCTGCAGCATTTAAGGGCAGAAACCCATGGCTTCAAGTGTGGTTTGGCCATGGCCAGCCCTGGCAGGGGAGGACCATGGCACATTCAGGGCCATACTGATATTTCTCTGACATGGTTTATTTTTAATTCCTCTAGAAAGCTGACACCTGCTTTCCTGTTGGTGTCTGCCTGGTGCTGGTCCCATTGCACCAGAGTTTGCTGTGGGTGTTCCCAGCTGGAAGGGTTGGCTATGCCAGAGTCCACACTGCCCACCAGCATGGAGTCAGCACCCAGGACAGGACAGACACTGGGATTTGTTGTTTGTTCCTTTTGACTTTGGAAACAGCTAAATCAGTTTTCCAGACTGGCCCAGAGCTGACAGGGAGGGTCCAGAGCCCCTTGCTGGAGCTGCCCTGTGAGAGAAGAAGGGAGAGGGGACACATTTGCCTGTCCCTCCAGGTCTGCTGGGTCTCATATAGGGTTGGGTGTGCCCAGTGCCCTGAGCTGGCACCTGTGGCTGCACCAGGGGCTGTGTCACCCATGGGTTTTTGTCGTGCACCAGGAAGCTCCAGGGCTCCCCAGGACTTGGCTGCTGCTGGCAGAGGTGACACAAGGCCAGTGATTGTCCCCATTGTCCTCCTGGTGGCAGTGATGACCCCAGCCAGGGCCTGATCTCTGTCCTGGGAGCCAGTGGGCAGCTCCAGCCTGGCTGTGGCAGAGGGCAGAGAACCCCCTGGCTTCCCACAGCAGGAAGAGGCACAGCTTTTGGCAGAAATTGTGGCACTGGGATCTTCTTGTGTTTTCCTGGAACATCCCCATCCTTGGCTGCCTGTCCCTGTCCTGTGGGACACATCTGGGGGACAGCCATGAGACTGCTGCTCCACAAAGGTCACCACTGCTTATTTTCCCCAGCAGACTGAGAGAAGAGTGGTGAAATATGGGGCAGCCACGGCTGCTGCAGGCTCCTAGCCTGTGCTACCCCGGGGATAAGCCCGACTTATCAAAGTGGGGAAACAAAGGACGTGCAGGAGCAATGCTGGCAGGGCTGGAGCAGGGGAGGGGACGTCCCTCTATCCCTCAGCTGTCGCGTGAGGGCTGCAGCAGAACAAAATACAGAGCTGTGTGTGGGCATATACACACCCCGCTGCACAGCTCACACCCCACGTGCCCCCCGTTGCACACCCAGCACACCCACACCTGCCAGCTACACCCTAAAAATCCCCCTGCACACTCTGTGCCCCTCACGGCACCCTGCTCACCCTGGTGCACTTTGGGGCGTTTGCACAGGGACCCCCAAGTGCTGCCTCTCCCCCAGACCCTGCTCAGCTCCTGCTGCCAGAGCAAAGGCAGACCCGACCCAGGCAATGTGACATGGGGCTGTGTCCCCATCCGTGTGCCATCACCCAGGGCTGTGTCCCCATCCGTGTGGCATCACCCAGGGCTGTGTCCCCATCCGTGTGGCATCACCCAGGGCTGTGTCCCCACCCGTGTGGCATCACCCAGGGCTGTGTCCCCAGCCATGTGGCATCACCCAGGGCAAACCCCTGCACAGCAGGCAAGGGGTGGGTGCGCCCTGCTCTGTGGGCACAAGAGCCCAGGGTGGCCTTGGGGACAGCAGCTGGGCAGGAAAGGGGACTTAAGGACAGCAGGGTGGCCTTGGGGACAGCCCTGAGTGGCAGCTGCAGGGACAGGACGTGAGGGACGAGGCTGAGGCTGTGCTGGGGCAATCACCAGGCTCCCGGCTGGGCACACGTGTGGCTGCATACATCCATGTGAGCGTGTACACGTATGTGCGTGTGCACGAGCACGGGTGCAGACATGCGTGCGTGCACACGTGTATGCACGGCTCTGTACGAGTGTGCACACCCGTGTCTGTGTCCCCCTGTCCCCGTCCATGTGTCCCCATGTCTGTGTGTCCTCCTGGCTCCATGCTGGTGTCCCCGTGTCCCGTGTTGCCATGTCCCCCGTGTCCCCATGCCCATGTCCCCATGTCCCTGTCTCCATGTCCCTCTCCCTGTCCCCATGTCCATGTCCCTGTGTCCCCATGTCCATGTCCTTGTGTGCCCATGTCCCTGTGTTCCCCTGTCCCCATGTCCTATGTTCTCGTGTCCCCTGCCCCACTCTCCCTGTCCCCTCCCCTGCCACAGTCCCTGTCCCTGTCCCTGTCCCCTTGTTCCCCTGTCCCTGTTCCTGTCCCCGTCCTTGTGTCCCTGTCCCTGTCCCGCTGTCCCTGTCCCCCTGTCCATGTCCCTGTCTCTGTCTCTGTCCCCCATCCCACTATCCCTGCCCATGCCTCCCTGCCCGTTTTTGTCCTGTCCCTGTCCCTGCCCCCTTTTTGTCCCTGTCCCCATGTCCCTGTCCCCATGTCCCTGTCCCCCTCTCCCTTTGTCCCCCTCTCCCTGTCACCATGTCCCTGTCCCATGTCCCTGTCCCTCCCCTCCCTGTCACCATGTCCCTGTCTCATGTTCCCTGTCCCCCTCTCCCTGTCCCCATGTCCCTGTCCCATGTCCCTGTCCCCATGTCCCTGTCCCATGTCCCTGTCTCATGTCCCTGTCCCCATGTCCCTGTCCCCCTCTCCCTGTCCCATGTCCTGCTCATGTCCCCTCTCATGTCCCTGTTCCCATGTCCCTGTCCCCATGTCCCTGTCCCCATGTCCCTGTCCCCCTCTCCCTGTCCCCCCCTGTCCCCATGTCCCTGTCCCCCTCTCCCTGTCCCCCTCATCCCTGTCCATGTCCCTGTCCCCATGTCCCTGTTGTCCCCTCTGCCCCTGTCCCATGTCCCTGTCGCCCATGTCCCCTGTCCCCCTGTCCCTGTCCCCATGTCCCTGTCCCATGTCCCTGTCCCCCGTCTCTCTCCCTCCCCGCACTCGGCGCATCTCGGCCCCGCCCCTTCGCGCATGCGCACAGCCTTTCCCGGCGCCCCTGGCGCGCGCGCATGCGCAGCCCCCCCCGGCCTCGTGCGGCGGCTCCCGGGACAGAGCCGGACCCCAAATCCCCCCGGATCCCCAATCCCCCGGATCCCCCCAAATCCCCCGGATCCCCGCAGCCGCCGCCCATGAGCGCCCCGGAGCCGGCGGGCCGCGCGTGGCTGTTCGCCGAGTCGCAGCTGAGGCGCACGGCTGGCGCCGAGGTGAGGGGACGGGGATCCCCACACGGCCTGTCCCGCCCGCCTTGGCTCTCCCTGAGCGCCCGGCTGAACCCAGCCCCGGCTGCCCTCACACCCCGGCTTCCTCTCCCCTGTGTCCCCCACCAAGCCCCGGGACCCTGCAGACCCGGCAGCCCCCAGGTCCCCCTCAGATTCCCCGGTCCCCAGAGCCCGGGTCCCCCGCCCTCTTCCCCATGCCCCTCGGCCGTTCAGGAGGTGACGGTGCTTTGTCGGCAGGGCAGGGGCTGGGCCGGCGGGAGGACGGCATCGCCGAGGCCATTCGGGTGAAGGTGAAGTGCGACACGGCGGGGGTGAGTGCGGCCCCCGGCGCGGCCCCGGCCCAGCGCCCGCTGCCCAGCGCGGCTATTCCGGCGGCTCCTCTGCACCCCGCAGGTGGGACACGACGCGGCGGAGCCTTTTACCTTCCACTGGTGGGACCACGTCTTCAACAAGGCGGCTGCCAACATCGCTGTGGAAGCCGGGCAGGTGGGATAATCGGAGGGTACGATGGGGTTGAAGGCAGGGGAGGGTGTTGGGGTCCCATTGGTGGCTCCTGTACTGCCACTGTGTCCCCCCAGCCCCTGTCAGCAAGCACAGGGACTGTGGTGGCAGAGAGGTGCTGCTGGAGGGGTGAAGCCCCTTGGACAAATCATTCCCAAACGCTTTGCCTTTTCTCCCCCAGGATGGCATCTCTGTGAAGGCAGTTTCTGAGCAGGGAGGTGGGATCAGCAATAAGAAGCCACGCAAGGCTGGCAAGAGCGGGAGCCTGCTGTATGGCCGCTTTGTGAAGGTAAGCAGCCTCCAGGAGCCTGGGGGCTCTGTGGCCCCCAGAGCCCCATTTTTCTTGTTCCCCTTTCTTACAGCCCCTTTGTTTCTGTGCTGCAGTCAGCCACGCTCACAGCCTGTGGGGAGGAGTCTGTCACACAGCCTGCCAGCTCTGAGAGCAGCGAGGAGGAGGAAAAGCTGGACCTTTCTTCAGCCAGGAGGTGAGGCTGGGAAGGGACAAGGGCTGCCTGGGACAAGGGAGCCCTGCTCCAAACTGTGTTCCCCCCACATGGATGCTGGGGGTGACACGTCCTGTCTGTGTCCCACAGGCTGACGGACGAGGAGCTGGTGCAGGCATGTGGGGGACGCACAGCACACAAGTGAGTGGCTGGGGGGTTACATGGCTGGACTGCCCGCTCCTTGCAGGGGCTGTTGAGCAGGGTGTGCTGGGGGGTACTTTCCTTGCTGGGGAGATTCCAGTCCTTGCTGCCCGTGGTCATTGCAGGGGTGCCCGTCATGGCCTGACCATGAGCGCCAAGCTGGCACGCCTGGAGGAGCAGGAGAGAGCTTTCCTGGCCTCGTACCGGTACAGGGAGCAGCAGCAGGAGCCCCTGGACAGCAGCCAGAGGAAAAAGAAGAAAAGGAAACAGTCCAGGCATAGAGCTGACCCTGAGGTGCCAGATGAAGAACAGGAGGAGGTGCTGGAAGAAGAAACGGTGAAGAGGAAGAATCAGGGGCCAAGCAGAGAAGAAGAGCTAACAGGTGAGGAAGAGGTCGTAAGGAGGAAGAAGAAGAAGAAGAAGAAAGTCACAGAGCTATGTGAAGAAGAAGAGATATCAGGAGAGGAGGAGAAGGTCAAGAAGAAGAGGAAGAAGAAGAAAAAGCTAGAGCCAAGCACAGAAGAGGAGGTGGTAGAAGAGGAGGGGAAGGCTGCAAACAGAAAGAAGAGGAAGCAGCAGGAAGAGGACAAAGAAGAGGTGGCTGAGACAGATGTACCTATAGAAGACACAGATGGGCCAAATTTGGGACACAGCCCTATAAAGAAGAGAAAGAAGAAGAAGAAGAGGGAGCCAGAATGAGCAAGTGCCATGGCTACTGTGCTGTGCAGCTGCTGGTCCCTCCTGTCTCTGAGGGTCCTGATCCTGGGTGGGGGCCCAGGGTTGCTCTGAGCTCGTCCCAGATAGAGCTCAGCACTGTGGCCCAGCTGCCTGGGGATGCTGGGCTAGGACAGGTTGGTCTGGAACTAAATCAAGCTTTACTTCACCCTCTGAACCTTCAGGGGTGACTCTGGTTGCCCTGGGGCGGAGACCCATTTGCCCTGGGCTTGTCACAGAGGGACACAAGGACAGACCCTGCAGAGTACTGAAATATTTTTTCAAGGGCATGAATAAATCTTTATTGCTCAGACTATCCTGACATGTGAGTGGTGCCATGATGAGTGGCAGAGCCCAGGATCCCAGATCACCCAGCCATTAGATTAGACAGCAACCCCAGACTGCAGCAGACAGAGATCCCCCCTGCAGCCCCTCACTGCTTCCCCTCCTGGGCCTTCCCTCTGCAGTGACCTTTGATCCTGCTGTGTCACACTGAAGCCCAGAGAGGTGCTGAGCACCTTCCTAGCAGAGGCTGGGGCAGAATTTGCCCCAGTGTGCAGTGCTGAAGCCAAACCTGTGCCCCCCAGCCCCTCTGGCCCCAGCTCTAGGTCAGCTGCAGGACGCAGTCTGTGCCGGGGTACGCCGGCAGGTTCAGAGCGTATTTCTCCTGGAGCGCAGGGGGCACAAACCTGCCCCCGAGGAAGTGGTACCGGCCAGTAAAATGCATCGCTGCCTTCTTGGGCGCCGTGAGGGAGATGAGCATGTCGGGCTGGAGGCCGTCTGCCTTCCCTTTCTCCACATCCCAGCCTGCAAAGAGCCCCACAGCCGGGCTGGAGTCAGAACCACCCCAGCCGGGCACCTTCCTGCGGTGGGCACAGCCGTTACTCACCCGAGGGGATGTCGATGCTGGCGATGGGCACCGTGATGTGCTCCAGGGTGCTGAGGATGCTGCCAAAGGGCTCCCGCACCGCTCCCTTGAAGCTGAATCCAAAAATTGCATCCACCACCAGGCCGTAGAGCTCATCGATGAACGCCGCCTGCGGCAGGGATGGCAGCAGGTGAAGGGCAGCTCCAGCCACGGCTCCAGGGGTGGGTGCTCCCAAGCTGGGGGCTGCTCCTCACCTCAGCTGGGAACTCGGGGAGAAAGGGAATATCCATCTTCTTGCACTGGGTGGTCAAACCTTCAAAGAGGGGCTTGCTGGGGCGCTTGGGATAATACACGGTTGGCTGGTAGCCCTGTGAGAGCAGAAGGGACATGAAGTAATCCTGCTCTGGCACCAGCAGCAGGCAGAGTGGGACCCTGCAGCCACAGGTACAGGGGTGCACAGGGACCCACACCCTCACAGAGACCCTGCAGCTGCATATGCAGGACTCACAAACATCTTCAGGTGCCGGGCGCAGACCAGCCCATCGCCGCCGTTATTCCCCGGCCCACAGATCACCAGTACAGCAGGCTGGCTCGTAGTGAAGGAGCTGGGTGGGTAGGCCTGATGGGGAGCAGGAGGGTTACCATGGGAAAGCAGGCCCACGCTGTGGGGCCAGAACTCTCCCAGATCCCCCACCCTGGGACTAGCACAGCTCTGCCCATGGGATCATTCCCAGGATTACCACCTGCATTCCCGATGTCCACCTTGGTGGTGGCACAGCTTGGTACACAATGCTGGGACCCCCGGACCACCACCTTGCTGCTGCCAGTGGGGTAAAACTCATCCCACAGAGCCAGGACCCCCTGCTGCCCCCCAGGACCCCCACCTTGGCGATGGCAGTGGCACAGCTCAGCCCTGCAAGCTCCATCAGCTGGTCCACGCTGAACTGGTACTCAGTGAAGAGCTCCTGGTCGATGGCCT
>VKON01002018.1:487714-522282 GCA_009741485.1 Malurus cyaneus samueli
GCCTCCCCACCCTCACAGCCAAGGATTCCTTCCCAATATCCCATCTAATCCTGCCCCACACAAACCATTGTTCCTTATCCTGTCATTCCAGTCCCTTGTCCAAAGTCCCGCTCTAGCTCTCTTGGAATCCCTTTAAGAACTGGAAGGCAGGAGTGGGCAGGAGTTTCATACTGGGGTGCTGGAAACCACCCTTAGATCTGCTGCCCCATCCATAGGGCATGGTTTTGGGATTGGCTACGAGATGCCAAAATTCTCAGCCCCTGTCACTTTTGGCTTGGGGCCGTGTCCATTGCAAGACACAAGGGTGTCCCAAGCCCTGCTGGGGTCTCTACCCACAAACCCTCCTCTCAGAAGACACCCTGGAGCCCAAACCTCCTTTGCCCACTCCCCCAAGGCATCACCTACCGCTCTGGAGGCCTTGGCCGGAGGGTTTGGTGGTCACAATTCCCTGTGGAATGTGGTGTGAGCCCCACAGGCCTGGGCTCACCGGGGAAGCGACGCTCTGGTTGTGTTTTTTGCTTTCGTAGCTGGAAGCTGGCATGGGGCAGCTTGGCCGAGTGCAGGGGGCTGGTGGTCCTCTTACTGGGAGAGAAGTGACCCTCATATCGGGGTTGTGGAAAGCATCTCTGACAAACTGTCCCCTATCACACCGTGACTGATCCCTCCCCCAGGATCCAGCTGGAATTACCCAAAACACACCCCCAGAATTATGTATCATTCAAAATCTCTGGATTTTTGCCATTAACCAGAAGTCTCTGGTGCTGCAGGGGCTGTGTTGAGTGCCTCCCACTCGCCCACCGCCCTGCTAGCCTGGGGCTCACTGTGATACCCTGGAGCTGAGCTGGGACCATCCTCATCCTCTCCAGAGGTGCCCAGGAGGCCGTGTGGATTGCAGGACTCCAGTGTGAGACCACCAGTCAGGGCCACTCCTGTGCCTCCAGGAAGGACAAAACAGGCAAGAATACCATATCAGACTGTGCCAAAGCCCCAGCTCCGTCAGGAATTGCCTGGATGGCTCAATCCCGTGGTTAGTTCACACCCTCTCACCTGAACGCCTGGGATGAGCTCCTGGCACACACATGTACAGCTTGTCCCCAACCTGGGCTTTGCCCCTGAAGGACAGGGAGTGAAGGAAGGCAGGCTTGTCTCCCTCATGATGCTGGAAACTCATTCCAGAGGAAGGAGAGAGAGAGGATGGAGCTTTCCTACTCACACTTCACTCTCCTGGAGCCGTGTCCCACTGGCACAGGGCAGCGTGGAGCCAAACCGCAGCTGGCTGGCCTCCTGATGGGATTAACACGTGTATCCCTCTGCCCAGCAAACTCAGGCAACTCTTGCCACAACTCTTATTGGGATCCCAGCCCCACAGAGTGTCCCATGGCCCGGGTGATGCTCACCAGGGCTGGGGTGGGTGCCCAGCTCCTCTGGAAAGAGAGGTGGCTGAGGCGCAGCCGGTGCTGGATGGCATCCGTGAGCTTGTGCACGACCCGTTTGTGGGCAGCTCTGGGGGTGTCCTGTGGTGGAGAGAGCCCACGTGTATGATGGGCTGAGTTGGTGCCCTGTGATGCAGGGAGGGTCTGGCTCTGGGGGTGCCCCATTATGCCTTACCTGACAGCGAGAAAGCAGAATCAGAGCCTCCTGATAGTGCCCGATGGCTCTCTGGGGGTCTCCCAGGTGGAAGCACGCTGTGCCCAGCCCCTCGCACGCTTGCCACTGCCCCTCCAAGTCTCCTGGCAGGCAAAGGGCTGCATTGGTCCCAGCACAGCCGAGATCACAGGCAGGCAGCATCACCCAGCTGCTGCAGATTCTCCCCAGGGTGCCCGTGCCTCTCCTCACCCGAGTCCTGGAAGGCTTGCAGGGCGTGCAGGTAGTTCTCTGCGGCAGCCCCATGGTTCCCGAGCTGGCTGCAGGCGTATGCCAGGTTCCCAAAGCACTGCCCCTGCGCCCAGCGGTTCCCCAGAGCACCTGGAATTTGGAGCATGGCTCCATCCCCAGCTGGCACACGTGGCAAAGCCAAGAGCCAGAGGTAGCAGTGTGTCTTACCGTGCAGCGCGGCCGCTCGCCGGTGCCAGCCCAGCGCCGTGCTGAAGCTGCGCAGGGCGTTGTGAGCAGCACCCAAATTCTGCAGCAGCGCAGCCTCCTGGTGCCGGTCCCGCTCCTGCTCCCCACCACAGAGCCCCAGGGCCTGCTCAAAGCTCTCCACAGCCAGCGAGAAGATGTGGAGCTGGGAATAACCAAGGCCGATGTCGTTGTAGATTTTCCCTGGAGGCAGAGAGGAAAGCACAGGTGGGAGCTGCTCCCCAGAGCCCTGAGAGAGGAGGGTGCGGCACAGCTTTACCTCGCAGGGCCGGGTCGGGAATGCTCTCACAGAGTGAGCGGCACTGGGCGAGAACCCCGGCGATCTCTGCCTCCCGAAAGCGCCGGCTCTGCAGCATGGAGCTGCTGGCCCTGCTCAGAGCCACGGCTGCAGCCTCATGGCTCTCTGTAGCCACGTAGACCTGTGCTGCATCCAGGAAACAACGCGCAGCTCGAGCCGGGTCCCGCATCCCCAGGTAGCAGCAGCCCATCTGCACGCTGGTCTCTGCTCGGCTCCCAGCCTGCTCTGCGCTGTCATGGCCGGTGACTCTGTCAGAACACTCCAGAACCTTTGGAAATCCTCGAGCCCTTCATGAGCCGCTCAGCGTTGAAATGAAGGCTTCCCAAGTGCTCCCTGCTCTCTGCCTCTGAGGACTGGCACTGGAGGAGGAACTCAAGGGCCTTTTTGGGCTTGCCAGTCTCCACATAGGCAGCCCCCAGGTTGAAGGCACAAGCTCTGTGGAGCTGGGGGCTCACCGTGTCCTCAGAGAGCAGCAGAGCCTTTCTGAAACACCCCACTGCCTCCCGCCCGGCACCCAGGGCCAGTGCCCGCTGCCCGGCTCGTGTGAGACCCTCGATCGCAGCCACCTCCTGCCACTCGTCCCCTCCCTCTGGCAGTTCCCTGGCCTCAGCCTTCTCCTTCTTTTTCTTCCGGCTCTTTGCACTGGTGGGGCTGTGGGGGTGCAGGAGTTGTGGTAGGGGGACAGGGGACAGTGGGGTCTGTGGGGGCTGCAGGAGTTGTGGTAAGGGTGGGGACAGAGGGGGCAGTGGGGTCTGTGGGGGTGATGGGCTGCACTCCCAGGTCAGCAGCCTCTTCTGAAGCCATGGGCAGGGGCAGCGACCTTCCTGTAAGAGAGAGAGATGCTTAGGTAGCCAAGGCAGCATGGTCCTGCCAGGGACCACTTCAAACAAGTTCTATTTTATATTCCTTATGAAAAATCAGGGATGTCTTGTAGCCCGTTTGCTATTAAATTTCAGGAAGGAAAAAGGCTTTTCCATGGAGGGACCCACAAACCTTGGTGGCCACCAGAGAGGAAAGAACTCACTGGGGGAGGAGGAGGGACACCACAGCCTGGAGTGGGATGTTCTGGGGTGCCTTTTTGGGAGGCAGAATAACCGATTGCACAGACTTACTGTTTGCTCTTCAGGTGCAAAGGGTGCTGAGAGCGGGGAGCAGAGGGACAGGGCATCCCTGCTGCTGCAGCCGCATCCCTGCTGCAAGCCACGGTTCTCTGATGTGGTGATGGAGGTGTCCGAGGGTTTTCTGCAATTGGGCTGCCTGGAAATTTGCCTGGAGTGGGCTGCAGCCCCGGTGATGGACACTGGCGCCGCAGCACAGGCGGGTTCTGAGCGACAGGAGCGTGGCAGGAGGTGGCACAGGCTGGGACAAAGCCAGGCCTGTTCCTGGGAAAGCACATCCTGCAATGGCCCCGCAGGCTCCAGTTTCATCCCTGTCAGCAGCGTGGTGTGCAGCTCCATGGCAACCCAGTGCGGCAGTGACAGTGTGAGACCTGCGGGGAAACGGGGTGATGGACAGGAAAACGGTGTGATGGACAGGAAACGAGTGATGGACAGGAAAGGTGTGATGGACAGGAAAACGGTGTGATGGACAGGAAAACTGTGTGATGGACAGGAAAATGGTGTGATGGACAGGAAAACGGTGTGATGGACAGGAAAACTGTGAGGGACAGGAAAATGTGTATGGACAGGAAAACGGTGTGATGGACAGGAAAACTGTGTGATGGACAGGAAAATGGTGTGATGGACAGGAAATCTGTGTGATGGACAGGAAAACTGTGAAGGACAGGAAATCTGTGTGATGGACAGGACAGCGTGTGATGGATGACACAGCCAGCTCCTTGCTGAAAGGAATGAGAGGGAGATGTCTTTCCAAAGAAGCTGTGGAGTCTGCTGGTAGATAAAGCCAGATACTGACAGGTGAAAGGAGCAATGGGAGGAACCATGAATTCCACAGGAATTCCACCCATTGTTCCTCACCCAGGGCCGTGCTAAATCCCCGGGCTTAGAGGAAAAGACCAGAGACACAAAGAATAAGAAAGGGGGGGATGCACATTAGATGGGGGTCTGTATTAGGGGATTCAGGAAGTCTGTACCTCTCAAGTACCTCAGCCAGTGAGGGGAGAGAGGGAAATGCGGCCAGGAAATTGGATAAAAAGGAGGCTGCGTCCTCTAACAACTTCAGAGACCCCATGGAAATATCCCATGGCCTCTCCCTTTATTCAAATAAAGTTACAAGGCTCCCTGTCCATTTTTTGCCGGCCCCGGTGTCCCAGCCCTCCCGTCCCGCTGTCCCCCTGTCCCGGTGCCGTTGTCCCGGTACTCCCTGTCGCGGTGTCCCTGTTCCGCTGTCCCGCTATCCGGCCCCGCATCCGGTGTCCCTGTCTCGGTGCCACTGTCCGCTTTCCGTGTCCCGGTGCCGCTGTCTTGCTGTCCTGGCCCTGTCCACTCTCCGTGGCTCTGACCCCGTGTCCCTGTCCTTTCTCCCGGTGCCGTTGTCCCTGTGCTCGCCTGTCCGCCCCGTTGTCCCCTGTCCCCCGTCCCGGTGTCGTCCCGCTGTCGTTGTCCCCTGCCGCTGTCCCTGCCCCTGTCCGGTTCCCTGTCCCGTGTCCCTGTCCGGCCCCCCGTCGGTGCCCCCTGTCGGTGTTCCTGTCGCTGTCCCCGGTGTCTTTGTCCGATGTCTGTCCCCTGTCCCCTGACCCGCTGTCCCGCTGCCCCTCGTCCCGGTGTCTTGTCCGGTGCCGCTGTCCTGTTCCGTCCGCCGTCCGTGTCCCCTGTTTCCAGCCCCCGTCCGGTGTCCCCTGTCCCGGTGTCCCTGTCCGGCTGTTCCTGTCCCCTGGCTGTCCCCTGTCCCGCTGTCCCGTCCCGTCTCCCGCTGTCCCGGTGTCCCGTCCGGTGTCCCTCCCTGCCCCTGTCCTGTCCCCTGTGCTGCCCCCTGTCCGGTGCCCTGTCCCGCGCTGTCGTTGTCCCCCTGTCCCGCTGTCCTGTCCCCTGTCCGGTGTCCCTGTCCCGCTGTCCCTGTTCCCGGCCCCCTTCCGGTGCCCCCGTCCCGGTGTCCTGTCCGCTGCGGTGCTTTGTCCCGATGTCTTGTCCCCTGTCCTGACCCGCTGTCCGCTGCCCCCTCGTCCGGTGTCCCTGTCCCGGTGCCGCTGTCCTGTTCCCCTGTCCCGCTGTCCGGTGTCCCTGTTCCAGCCCCGTCCCGGTGTCCCCCTGTCCCGGTGTCCCTGTCCCGGCTGTCCCTGTCCCCCTGTTGCCTGTCCCCTCCCGCTGTCCCCTGTCCCGTTTCCCGCTGTCCGGTGTCCCCGTCCCGGTGTCCCTGTCCCTGTCCCGCTGTCCCTGTCCCCTGTGCCTGTCCCCTGTCCCGGTGTCCCGTCCCTCCTGTCCCTGTCCCCTGTCCCGGTGCCGGCGTCCGTCCCTGTCCCGCTGTCCCCCTGTCCGCTATCCCGCCCCCCTGGTCCCTTCCCGGTGTCACTGTCCGTGTCCCCCGTCCCGGCCCCCTGTCCCGGATCCCGGGCAGCGGAAGCCACGTGTGCGGCGGGAGATTCAAACCGCGGGCGGAGCCACCGGAGCCACCGCGGCCATGGAGGGAGCGGGGCCGGGGCGCTGTGAGTGCCGCACAAAGGGGACATACCGGGGGACCCGGGGATGGGAGTGCGGACAGGGCTGGGGGGACAGGGGAGCGCAGGGAGCGGGCCACTCCCGGGAAAGGGGGCGAGAGGGGACAATCTGGGGTGCAGGGGTGGGAGACAGGTGGGTCGGGGGTGCAGGGGCTGGGGAGGCAGGTAAAGGGAGCAGGCCATCCGGGGGAGGAAGAGAACAAATCTGGGGTGCAGGGGTTGGGGAGGAGAGGATAAGCGAGCACATGCGGGGAAAGGGGATGAGAGGGGAAATCTGGGGGTGCAGGGGCTGGGGGAGCGACAGGGTAGGTCTGGGGGTGAAGGAGGATGAAGGGAGCAGGAAAGTCCGGGGTGCAGGGGACGAGAGGGGAAAATCTGGGGTGCAGGGGTTGGGGAGGAGAGGATGAGGAGTGAGCACATTCAGGGAAGCGTGAGAGGGGACAAATCTGGGGTGGCAGAGCTGGAGAGGAGGAAGGACAGGAGACAGGCCAGGCATGGGAAAGGGGGCGAGAGGGGACAAATCTGGGGGTCAGAGGCTGGAGGAGGACAGGTAGGTTGGGTGCGGAGAATGAAGTGAGCGGCATGTCAGGAAGGGAACGAGAGGGGACAAATCTGGGGTGCAGGGCTGGGGAATGACGGATAAGGAACAGGCACGTCCGGGGGAAGGGGGTGAGAGGGGCAAATCTGGGGTGTCGGGGTTTGGAGGAGAGGATGAAGGGACAGGCACATCCAGGGGAAAGCGGGTGAGAGGGGCAAATCTGGGGGTGCAGGGGGTTGGGAAGGAAGGAGGAGGGCAGGCAGTCGGGGTGCAGGGGGCGAGGGGACAGGTCTGGGTGAGAGGCTGGGGAGACAGTAGGTCTGGGGGTCAGGAGAATGAAGTGAGCGGGATGTCCAGGGAAAGGGGAACGAGGGGGACAAATCTGGGGTGCAGGGGGTTGAGGAGACAGGATGAAGGGAGCAGGCACATCCAGGGAAAGCGGGGTGAGAGGGACAAATCTGGGGGTGCAGGGGCTGGAGGAGGACAGGTGGGTCTGGGGTGCAGAGGATGAAGGCCGTCTGGATCCGGGGAGAGGGGACAATCTGGGGTGCAGGGCTGGGAAGACAGGTGGGTCTGGGTGTGCAGAGCACTGTGAGGGACAGGTAATTCTGGAGGGTAGGGGCTGTGGGGACAGGCAGGTCTGGTGTGCAGTGGGGACAGGGGGTGGGAGCAATAGTCAGGTTTAGGGGTGCAGGGGGTTGAGGGGGGACAGGCAGGTCTGGGTGTGGGTAGAGAGGTGGTGATGGCGAGGTGCCAGGCACCTGGGGACAAACTGGGAGGACATATTTTGAGGAATGGTCTGTTGGGGGCAGCTGGGTGCCCAGAAGTCGTGTGGGTCCCTGCAGTATCCAAGGACCCTAAATCTGCAGCCGTGTTCCCCACTCTCTCCCCGGGTGCTGACTCTGGGCCCTCCCCTGCTGCAGTGCCAGCCCTGCTGGCCGTTATTTGGGAAAAAAGGAAATTGGAAACTTTCCTCCCACTGCCAGAAGGGCCTGGCTGGTGTCACTCTTGATGCTAGTGCCACTCCCACGAGGGCTTTGGGAGGCTGCTGCACCCAAAGCCTGCCTTCCTTTCCCAAATCTTAGTTTTGGTTGCCATGGAGGTTTCAAAAAGCCCTTCTGAGCAGGGGGCTCTGACAGGGACCCCCTTCCTGCCCAGGTGAGCGCCTGACTGCAGATGAGATGGATGAGCAGAGGAGGCAGAATGTTGCCTACCAGTACCTGTGTCGTCTGGAGGAGGCCAAACGGTGGGGCTGCACCTGAGGAGCTCAGATTTGGGGGAAAAAGGGATGATTTGGGTGAAGGGGAGGAGATGAGAGCAGGGAGAATGGGTGGGGAGTGGCTGTAATGCTGCAGAATGCTGCTTGGATTCTGGGGCTTTGTGGCTCTTCAAAGGTGGCTGGGGTTGTTTTTTTTTGAGGTGAGGACAGGAAAAGGATTTATTGGAATGGAGCCAGGGGGTGGGATGTCCTTTGGGTGCTTTTGTGCCAACTGGGGTGCTGGGGGTCGTGACATGCCCCATCTGTGCCCTCCCAGCTGGATGGAAGCCTGTCTGGGCGAGGGGCTGCCCCCACCCACAGAGCTGGAGGAGACTCTGCGCAATGGAGTCCTCCTGGCCAAGCTGGGCCACTGCTTTGCCCCTGCTGTGGTCCCTCTGAAGAAGATCTACGACCCTGAACAGACACGGTACAAGGTGAGGCTGTGGTGTGAGAGGTACCCCAAAACCTTTCTGTTGCTGGTGTAAGCAGGGGCTCGCTGAGGGGGTGACAGGCATGGCCTCTGTCTTTAACCTCCTGCCCTGGCTGGGTTGTTTTTGGGGGCAAGGGGGACCCCAGGGATGGGAGAAAGTGGGGGGATTCAGAGTGACCTCAGCTCCTCTCTTGCAGGCAGCTGGGCTGCACTTTCGGCACACGGATAACATCAACCACTGGAGAGATGCCATGAGCCACGTGGGGCTGCCCTCGGTACCACCTCCCCTCTGCTTCCCCTCAGCCTTGTGCCAGTATTGGGGGTGCTGGTACAGCAGAGGAGGGCTCTGCCTCTGCCCCCCATCTTTGACACCATGTGGTGACCTCCCTGCCACTGCCACCTGAGCTGTCTCTTGTGTTTCTGGCAGATCTTCCACCCCGAGACCACGGACATCTACGACAAGAAGAACATGCCCAGGGTGGTTTACTGCATCCACGCACTCAGGTGGGCACCCTGGCATGGCTGTCACGGGATATACTCGTGCTCATGAGCCCCTTGTGTGCACCCATCACCCTCAGCTGACACAGAAGCGTGGGGAGGGAGAAGCAGGTGATGTGGGTTTGTATTTCAGCTTGTACCTCTTCAAGCTGGGGCTGGCTCCTCCGATCCAGGACTTGTATGGGAAAGTGGATTTTACAGGTACAGCGCTGTGCAGGGGCTGCCAAAGGGGGTTTGCCATCTTGCCACCCGTGCTCTGGGGTCCTGTGGTGAGAGGGATGTGGGCAGTGAAGATTTTGGATGGGTTTTGCCAAAGCTGCTCATGCCAGTGTAGGGGTTTTCTACACCCCTCTTGTTCTGGCAGTGGACAGGGGGCTCTGCTGGCTGCCCCATTCCAGTGCTGGGCTACAGGGATGGTTCTAAGCAGTGCTGCCTCTTTATTCTGCCCCAGAGGAGGAGATCAACAACATGAAGAGGGAGCTGGAGAAGTACGGCTGCAGCTGCCCACCTTCAGCAAGATCGGTGGCATTTTGGCCAACGAGCTCTCAGTGGATGAAGCTGCAGGTGATGGGTGCCTGGCAGGGAGCTGGGCTGGGCATCAGCCCTGAGCAGGGTTTGGCTCAGCTCCTGAAGGCCAAATCTGGAAAACTGGGGGGTGACAGGGCTCTGGGGAGTGATGGGGGCTTGGGAAGTGATGGGGGTTTTGGGATGTGATGGGGCTCTGGGATGCAGTGGGGTGCACCTGGTTGTTCTCTTTCAGCCTGGCACAAGCCTGATGGGGCTCTGGGGGGCTCTGGGGCTCTGCAGGTGACAGGGGCTCTGAAGGGTGACAGGGGTCTGGGATGCAGTAGGGGACACGTGGTTGCCCTTTTTCAGCCCGGCACAAGCCTGATGGGGCTCTGGAGGGTGACGGGGGCTCTGAGGGATAATGGGGCTCTGTGATGCAGTGAGGGGCACCTGGTTGTTCTCTTTCAGCCCAGCACAAGCCTGACAGGGCTCTGGGGGAGAGGGCTCTGGGAGTGAGGGGCTCTGGAGTGACAGGGGCTCTGAAGGGGACAGGGGCTCTAGGGCATGATGGGGGCTCTGGAGAGATGGGGGCTCTGGGATGCAGTGAGGGGCACCTGATCTCTTTCAGCCCAGCACAAGGCTGCAGGTGCTGGCACAGCCCCTTGCTGGCTGTGCTTTCATTGTGGTGTTCAGCATTCCCTGGGTTTGCAGTGAGACACGGAGACCTCCCGGGTGCTGGAGGCTGCATCTCCCCCTTTGAGCAGGGCAGGCTCCCAATCATTGTGTGCAGGGATAGAGGGGATGGATGTCCTGTCTCACCCCACTCCTTCCCTCCTCTCCTCCAGTCCACGCTGCAGTGCTGGCCATCAACCAAGCCGTGGATCAGGGGGTGGTGGCCCAGACCATGGAGACCCTACAAAACCCCCACGCTATGCTGCTGGGGCTGCGCCAGGAGCTGGCAGGTCCCTACCAGGAGATGCTGCACCAGGCCAAGCTGGAGAAGGGCAGCAATGCCAGGAACAGGGTGAGGAGGGCGCAGGGGGCTCGGGGCTGGCTGGGAGAGGAGCAGCAGCCCCTTTGCTGATGGGTGATTCCACCTGGAGGGGCCCTACAGTGCTGAAACACCACCTGGGAGCTGAGCAGATGGTTCCTCTTTGGGGTCTGGTTCACTTGGGGTTGGGAAATGACCTCAGGGGACTCCACTATGCTTGGGTAGAAAGCTCAGGGTGGGGAGTCCCTCTCCAGTACCTGCAGGTGATCCCTGAAGGAGAGGATGTCTACGACTGGTGTCTGACCCAGGCTGAGATCCAAGGGAGCATCAACAAAGTGAATGGTGAGCAAAGCTCTGGAGGGTCTCCAGGGTTTATAGTGGGACCGTGGTGGTGCAGGGCATGGGGAGAGTGGTGGGCACAGCAAAAGGAATGATCTTCTCAGCCCAGCCTCAGACCTGGCAGGAAGAAGGGCTGGGTGCACATTTCCAAGGAGAAATTAAAATAGTGGGCGTGCAGGCTTCAGACAGAGCCGCCTCTGCTCCCTGGAGCCGTGGGATGATTGACCTGCTCACCTGCGGGGTGAACTGGCCTCTTGCAGTGCGTGGGGCTTTGGAAGAGGTGGACAATGCCCTGGAGAGACAGGACGTGCTGGCACTGCACCGGGCACTGCAGGACCCTGCCCTGGCCCTGCGCTGCCTCCAGCGCCACAACCTCGAGCTCTACCTGGAGCAGCTCAGCTCGGACCGCGAGGAGAAGGCGCTGGTAGGGGCTGGAAGGAGCTTGTGCTGTAGGGCACCAGTGCTGGGGGTATTTTGTGGTCCCCAGGAATTGGGGGGCTCCTGGCCTGGTGGATTGGCAACTTTCTGCCCAGCACAAGCACGATGATGTGAGATCTCTCTGTGCCTGCTGCAGGAGCTGGGCTACCTGGAGCTGCTGGAGCAGGAGGAGGTGCAGGCAGGGATCCTCACAGCCAACCAGAGGGACGAGAAGGAGCGCGCCAGTGAGTGCCTGGAGGGACATTTATTGCAGGTTCTGCTGCCTGCTGCAGCTCCAGGAACAGCTCAGGGCACAGCCACCTGGCACCCATGGCAGCTCCCCTGTCTGTCCCTCAGTGCTGCGGGCTGTCAGCCGGATCAACGCTGCCGTGCGCCGAGGGGTGGCCGCAGAAACCCTGGAGGCACTGCTGGACCCTACAGCACAGCTTCCCCACGTCCACCCCACAGCTGCCCCTCTGTACCAGCACCAGCTGGGTCTGCTGCAATGCCAGCACCCCCAGGTGAGCCCATGGGTCCCCTCCATGGTGGGTGGGTGCCTTGGATAGGGCTGGGTGCTGCTGCTGTGTCCCTGGGGTGCTGGTAGGGGGGTTCAGCATCTCTGCCCCATTCAGGGCGAGCTGGCACAGGAGGAGCTGTTTGTGGCCGTGGAGATGCTCTCGGCTGTGGCTCTGGTTAACCAAGCCCTGGATGCTGGGGATCCCAGCAGGCTCTGGAGCAGCCTGGTCAGCCCTGCCATGGGTCTCTCAGGAGTTGAGGATGCGAATGCACAGCGGTGAGTTGGGCTCTGTGTTGGGGGGTGCTGGGAAGAAATCCTGTGAAAATCCTCTTTGTGGGCTTGTTTCAGCAGCCTCCCTGTCCTGTGCCATGCCTCTCCCTCCTGAAAAGCTGGGCAGCTCTCTCTGGCAGGCACCTCCTGCTTGGAATGCACCAAACTCTCCTCGGAATGCACCATGTCACTGCCCCATGTCCCCACTGCAGGTACTTTGAGGACTTGTTGCAGCTGAAAGGCCAATCGAGGAAAGCAGGAGCTGAGTTCCTGAGCTGGAATGACATCCAGGACAGCATCAACAGCACCAATTCATCGGTGCAGGATGAAAACCACCGTGAGTCCTGCCCATGCCAGGCTGCAGATCTCCTGGAAGGGATTGCATCCTCAGAGAATCTCACAGCACCCTGGGCTCTGACTCCCTTGGGTGCCTGGAGCATTTCAGGGGCTGACCCACGTGTCCTTCTCTCCCATGCAGGTGCCCACGCTGTCCAGTTGGTCAATGAGGCTTTGCTACAGTTGGACCCTGAGAAGACTCTGGCAGCATTGCTGCTGCTGGGCCCCTCCCTGCCCGATGTCACCCTCCAGACTGCCCCACGCTATCACCACGTCCTGTGCCAGGCACGGAGGCAGAAAGCCCAGGTGGGCAGGGGGTCATTGGCTGGGGAGAACCCCCATGGCAGCGTGGCATCCCCTTGGATGTGGGATGCCCCACCTTGGTCACAAGACTGTGAACTGACCCCCACCCCAGCAATGCAGCATCTGCAGAGCAGGAGGTGCTCAAAGGGAGCTGCCTGGCTCATTAGACCCCATCTCCCCCAGGCCACAGAGGACAATGGAGCTGTGCTTTGGTGGGAAGAGATCCTGGAAGGGGTCTGCCAGGCCAACCAGGACACAGCAGCAGCCAGGAGCAGTGAGTGCTCTCCCCACGTGGATACTGCCGTGGAGGTCGGGGGACAAGAGGGGGTGACATGAGCCTCCTCTGCTCCCACAGTGGCTCTGGGCATAGCTGCCATCAACCAGGCCATCAAGGAAGGGAAGGCATCACAGACTCTGCGGGTGCTGTGCAACCCTGCCGTGGCTCTTCGTGGGGTGCTGAGTGCCTGTGCTGGCACCTACCAGGAGCAGCTGGGGGCTCTGATGGCCACCAAGAGACCAGCAGGTAAAACCCTGCGGGCTGCACAACCTCCCCCGTTCTGGGGTGCAGCCTGGGGGTGTTCAGGGGGGAGCAGCACTCTCCAGCAGCTCCTGTCCCACACGCAGGGAGCACAAAACCATCGTGGGTCCGGCACACGCTGCCGGACGGGGCCGAGTTTTACCTGAACCTGCAGACCTTGGAGAGCAGCTGGCAGCGCCCACGCGACGGCAGCTTCAACAGCACCCACCTGAGCCGGGAGGAGATCCAGGTACGGGCAGCACGGGGCTGGGTGGGCACTGCTGGCATCACCAGGGCTGAGCTGGTGCCGTGTGTCCCACAGGCTGTTGTCACCCGAGTGACGGCGGCGCACGGCCGGGAGCGCCTGTGGGTGTCCAACGTGGGGCTGGTGGTCAGGCTCCAGGCGCGGCTCCGCGGTTTCCTCGTGCGCCGAGAGTTCGCAGCACGACGCCACATCCTGAGGGAGCAGGGACCAGCTGCCACCAGGATCCAGGTGACACGGTGTAGTGGGTTTAAAAACCTGATTTTTCCCAATTTCCCGGCCAACGCACCAGAAAATGTCGTGGTTTGGATGAATTCAATGGGAGCAAAACACTCCCAAGTTCCAGCAAACCGCCCCCCTCTCTGTTTTCCCCACCCGGGTCCTAAGACAAACTTTTCCACGTAGAGGAAAGTGAAAGGAAAAGGGGAAAAAACCCTATTTATTTAAAATTATAAAAACACAAAAAAACAACTGTGGAGTCAGCTGTTAGATCCCAAAGCCTCTCTCTTCCCTCCTGGGTGTAGCTTCCCCTCTGGGTCCCCCAGAGGGATTGAGCAGAGTCTCTCTCCTGTGGTTCACTGAAGGATCTTTCTCATCTGTGTGCCACGGGAAAATCCTCCAATTCTGAGATGACGAAGAAAAAAAAAATCGAGGAAAAACAAGTCCAAAGAAAGGGAGGAAAAAAAAAGGAGCAGTCCCAGAGAGCAGGCAGCTTCTTTTCCACCACTGATCCCAAGCCTCCCCAAAAGGAAAAAAAAAAACCGTGTGTGTCTTGTCCCTTTCCCTCCCATTGTCCTTGAAGGGAGGAACATCACCAAACAAACCAGAGCAGTCTCGACTAATGTAGAGTTACAGAAGGGTTGTTTAACTTTCCTTTAGCATAAGCAGATGATAGGAATATAATACTCAGCTAACCTAGGACACACAGCCACAAGCTGCCCCTGCCCTGAGCATGGGGACAGAAACTGCAGGGAGCTGTTTGCAGCATCGTCCTGTGGGTCCAGGGTATGCCACTGCTCTGCAGTTTTACTGCCAGGGCCCCTGGGTGCTGCACAGGGTAGTGTGGGGCTCATTTCTCTCATTTTGGGTGCTGGTTTCCTCTTCCCCTGTGCTGTGTTATCTCCTTTGCTCATGTGCTCCCTGAAAAACCACCCAGGAGTCGCAGTGAGCTCACGCAGGTCTCTCTATCTGGTGTCTTCTTGTGCCCAGGCTTGTTGGAGGGGGTACAGGCAGCGCAGAGCTTACCAGGAAAGGCTGCACTACCTGAAAGCCAACACCGAGGCTGCAGTCAAGGTTTGGAGATTTTTCAGCCTTTGTTCCCAATGCTTTGGGCATTGTCACCTGCTTGTTCAGTTTGCAAGAGTGGCATCTACCCGTGCTCAGTGCAGAGGAACTGGGGGGATCATGGCAGAGGGGCCAGGGCGGTGTGTGAGTGGACAGGGGAGAAAAAAATCATGGAATAGAGTTTTTACCATGGACTTGAGGCTGGAAAAGCCCTTGAAGATCATTGAGTCCAGCTGTGCCCCCAGCACTGCCAAGGCCACCACTAACCGTGTCCCCAAGTGCCACATCCATAAATGCCACATCCATAAATGCCACATCCAGCGATGGCCAACCCATCACTTTGCTGGGCAGCCTATTCCAATGCCTGACCACACCTACTGTGAAGAAATTTTCCCTAATATCCAACCCAAACCTCCCCTAGAGGTCCTCATGATTTTTCCCCTCCCTTTGGCCAAGCAATTCCTTCCAGAATGCAAACATTTGAGCATCTCTCCTAGATCCAGGCAGCTGTGAGGATGTGGCAGGCACGGAGGAAGTACCAGGAGAGGCTGAGCTACTTCAGGAAGAATGTGAGTGATGGGATGGGAGCAAAAGAGCTGCTGGGGATGTAGGGGAATGATCCAAGGCACACAGCTGGATCCCTGTCCCCAAGTGCTCGCAGTGCAGCTGGAAGGAGAACTGGTGCATCCTGGCAGGGGGACAGATGGAAAGGAAAAGGTGCCTGGTGGGTCTGGAAGCCAAACTCTCAGGTTTTGTGAAGTGTGAGGAGAGAAAAAACACTCCAGTTGTGTCAGAAAACCACAATGATTTCAGGATGCCCATTAAGAGGGGAAGGAAATTTTTGAGGGACAAAGAGGGGCTGCGAGAAGTGAGGTTAAACCTCTGGAGTTGCTGCAGCTTCTGAAATACAGTGAGTGGAGGAGAATAACCACTGAAATCTCTCAGGGAATCCTTCAATCTCTCCTGGGTTGTGGACACTTTAATCCCAGGCTTTGACACGTTCCTGGCAGTGGGACCAGGCAGCGATGTGCTTGTCCAGCTCTCCTTCACCCCCTGTGTGAGTTAGGGACACAGTGGAAAAACATCTCCCACCTCCTTGTTTGTCTTGGCAGATCAAAGCTGTAGTTAAAATCCAGGCTTTTGTGCGAGCCAACAAGGCCCGTGGGGATTACAGGATGCTGGGTGAGTGCAATGGCTGATTAGGAAGGGGACTCTGCCTCTTCCCTTGCTGGGGCCACTGGTGGCCCCTTGGCAAGGACAGCAGTGACAGAGCCTTGGTGGCCTTTGGCCATCAGCCCCAAAGCTCTCTGGAGACTGGCACAGTGTGGCCCTGTCCTGGTGCTGCAAGAAGATGCTTTTTGGGGAGGAGGATGGGGTGTCTGGGCAATTCTGGGGGGTCTGCAGTGGTGGTGGCCAGGCCATCCTCCTGCAAACATTTGGACGTTGCTGCAGTCCACACCAAGAGTCCGCCCTTGGGCATCGTCCGGCGCTTCATCCACCTCCTGGAGCAGAGCCAGCACGATTTCTGGGAGGAGTCAGAGATGCTGCGGCTGCAGGAGGAGGTGGTGAAGAGGATCCGTGCCAACAGACAGCTGGAGAGCGACCTGGACCTCATGGACATCAAGATCGGGCTGCTGGTCAAGAACAGGATCACGCTGCAGGTGGGGGACACCTTGGCCACCCCATGTGGCCCTGCTGTTTGTGGCATTGCAGCTCAGACTTGGCTCTGCTTTGCTTTTTGAGCAGCTGGAGGGGTGGGGAGCACTGGGGTGCCTCTGGCTCTCCCAGAAACGAGCATTTCTGTCCCTGCCTCCGTGGCTGCAGGAGGTGGTGTCCCACTGCAAGAAGCTGACCAAGAAGAACAAGGAGCAGCTGTCGGAGATGATGTCCTTGGACAAGCAGAAGGGGCTCAAGTCGCTCAGCAAGGAGAAGAGGCAGAAGCTGGAGGCCTATCAGCACCTCTTCTACCTGCTGCAGGTGGGGCTGGGGGTTCTGCTGTGTCCCCCAGAGCTGCAGGGGCAGTGCAGGGACCTGGCCCACGGCCACCCCACCACACTTAGAATAGAGGGACATTACTGCATTTGTTAAGTTTCTTACTGGGGAATCCTAGATAGATATGCTAATTCCTGAAATCTATAAAACTTGTACCCGTGCTGTACACGGGTGTGCATTCTGTCATCAAGTTGTGCACCTGGGATCCCAAATACTGAGGTAAAACCCTTTTTATCCCCTTAACCGTATCTGTGTCATTATTAAAAACTGGCCTTTCAAGGCAACAGTTTTTCTGGCTCTTGGGTCAGCCTGGTATCCCTCCCTCCTCCCTGCAGACACAGCCAGTGTACTTGGCCAGGCTGATCTTCCAGATGCCCCAGAACAAATCCACCAAATTCATGGAGTCGGTGATCTTTACGCTCTACAACTACGCATCCAACCCACGGGAGGCTTACCTGCTGCTCCAGCTCTTCAAAACAGCACTGCAGGAGGAGATCAGGTGGGTGTCCACGGGTGCTCTGCTTTGGGGACAAGCCCAGTGTCACAATCTGCTTAACCCAAGTGGGAGTCGTGATGGTTCGTTATCAGAATCTCAGAGTGCAAAAAAAATGAGGGGCAAGTATATATTCAAAATCATGAACAACTTTATTGGATTTTTGCAATAGAAGAGGGTGAGAGAGGAGAAAAGTGAGAGAGAGGGAGAAAGAGGGAAGAGAAAGAATGGGTTTTATAGTACCAAACGGCTTCGACGAGCCCGCGGGGTCCAGATTCCATGGGTTCACCGACGTCCGTTGGGGGGATCCCAATCAGGATCTTTTCAGAGAGACTTTTTTATAGTCTTTTGAAACGGGGTAAGCAGGTAGGGGTTGTGAAGTATGGAAAAACTGTCCAAGCGGTGGGGAAAGAATGTCTATAAGGTGTGAGCATGGGCTGTGGGCTGTACCGTTCTCTCCACCTTCATGTCAGGAACGGTGCAACCATCTGTACTTACACGCTGTACTCAGCAGCCTAGGAGCTGGAAACTTGCAGACGTCCCACCTTGATCTGGCTCAGACTCCTTTGAGCAAAAGTGCCCCTTTCTTCCCCTCTTGGGGTTTTGGGGTGTTCAGTCTCAGTCCATGTCGATGATCGTGAGACAGTCAAGGGTCTTCTGTACAGTCTCTTACACCCAGGGAAAGGCTGAATGCGTCAGCGTGGATGCTGTTATCTCCTGAGGCTGCTGCCTCCTGCTTGGAGAGCACACACACGCCCTGCTCCATCCCCTCATCCCATCCACCCCGTCTCTCTGTGCCCAGGTCCAAAGTGGACCACGTTCACGACATCTTGATGGGCAATGCCACGGTGATCCGGCTGGTGGTCAGCTTCTACCGCAACGTGCGTGGGCACAACGCCCTGCGGGACATCCTGGCCGGCCCGGTGCAGGAGGTGCTGCAGGACAAGAGCCTCAGCATCCGCACAGACCCCGTGGACATCTACAAAGCGTGGATTAACCAGGCTGAGTCCCAGAGCGGGCACAGAAGGTCAGACCTTGCCTGGTGAGGTTTGACTCGGCCACAAGAGGCGGGCATTGGGATGGTGATAGGGATTTTGTCTTCCCATATTTGTCGCAGCAAACTCCCGTATGAGGTCAGCCCTGAGCAGGCTCTCAGCCACCCCGAGGTTCAGAGGCGCCTGGACATTTCCATCCGCAATCTCCTGGCAATGACAGACAAGTTTGTCTCTGCCATCACCTCTTCTGTTGACAAGATCCCGTGAGTGTCCCGGTGGTTTCTGTGCACACCCAGCAGTGCTGTTGGCTCTGAGGTGTTTCCAGTACGGCCTTAGAAGGGAGGTTGGGTTATGGGGGGCTTCCTGGACCCTTTGATGGTGCAGGACTGAGTTACTGCCCTGTCAGCAAGAGGAACCCCAAATATCAGCAGTGCCCCACGTCCTGGTTTGTTTTTCCGCTCCGTTTCTGGGCACTTTACTGCTGACATCATTGGCACGTCTGCCAGGAAGAATCTGAGCTTTGTGGGCCTCTGGAGGATGGAGGCTTCCTGCAGAAATGCCTGGGCTGGCAGCAGGGTAGGGGAGGGAGCTGAGGGGTGCTGCAGCTGCCAGTCCCCCCCGTGGGTTTCTCCATCACCCCAGGGCTGGGGGTTTGCTGCTTCTTTTGGTGATGGATGGTAGGAGTGGCTCAGGGTGGACCCACATGCTGACAGAGCTTTCCCCACACTCTCCTCAGCTATGGGATGCGCTACATGGCCAAAATCCTGAGGATGTCTCTGGTTGAGAGATTCCCCAAGGCCCCGGCCGAGGAGGTGGATAAGGTACCATGGGGCTGGGGCATCTGCACGGTTTGGGGGGGTTCAACTGTGTCTGCACATCCCTCCACAGAAAGCCAAGTCCTCTTGAGCTTAAAAATGTCTCCAAGGCAGCATTTTCCTTGAGTTGCTGAGGAAATGCTGAGAGTGGGCTTTTCCCTGCACTGCCTCTCCTCCAGGGAGGTCCAGCCATGCAGTGCAAGGATGAAACACCCCACTCTGCTGAGCTATTGCCTCCTTGGGCCCCAACCCCCATCTTTCTCCTGTCCTAGATCGTGGGGAACCTGCTCTACTACCGCTTCATGAACCCGGCCGTGGTGGCCCCCGATGGCTTTGACATCGTGGCCGTGTCTGCGGGGGCAGCTCTGCCCCCCGAGCAGCGCCGCAGCCTGGGCTCCATCGCCAGGGTGCTGCAGCACGCCGCTGCCCACAAAGCCTTCCAGGGGGACAGTGCCCATCTCTGCGGGGTCAACCAGTACCTGGAGGACACCCACAACAAGTTCAGGTGGGCCCCGGGCTGGTGCTGGGGTGAGGAGGGGCTGTGAGGCACTGATGGGGTTTTGGGGCTGACTGAAGGGCTCGCTCCCTGCAGGAGGTTCATCTCTGCTGCCTGCTGTGTCCCCGAGCCAGAAGAGAGATTTAACATGGATGAGTACTCAGAGATGGTGGCAGTAGCCAAGCCAGTCATCTACATCACCGTGGGGGAGCTCATCAACACGCACAAGGTCAGGGCATAAAGCTCACGGCGAGCTCTGTTTCCTCTGCTCCCACCTCCTGTGCTTTCTGCTGCATTTTCTCACACTCTATCCCACCCCTGGCACAGCTTCCCTCTTGCTGACCCTTTTTTTTCTCTCTTAAGCAAGGAAATAACCTAGATTCTGCAGGTTTGGCCTTTCTCCATCCCCTCTCGGTTTGTGCCACTCCTGGCTGTGACCCTCCCTCGCTCTCCCTTTGCCACTGACTCATCCCTTGCACCGTCCAGCTCCTTCTCCAGCACCAGGATTCCATCGCCCCACACCCCAGTGACCCTCTGCACGAGCTCCTGGAGGATCTTGGTGAACTTCCCACAGTCCAATCCCTGCTTGGTAGGTCAAACTCCTAGCGGGAGGAGGGTGGACATGGGCACGCATTCCTTGCACGGAGCTCCAGCTGGGTTGGGAATTCCAACTTGTGCATGGGAAGCCAGGCCTAGCAGAGCTCTCTCTGCCCTCAGGGGAGGGCATTGCCAGCCTGGCAGACAGTAGTGCAGAGCAGGTGCTCTCCCAGCTCAGCAGAACAGAGATCTCCCTCACCCTCACCAACAAATTGATGCCAGCAGCCAGCAGCGAGGAGAGCGACACGAGGAGCCTGCTGCTGAGGTGAGGATGGGCTCTGCAGGCATCAGGAGGGTTCTGGGAGCGTTAGGATGCTCAAAAGCAGGCAAAAAACCCTTGAGAGGCAGCTGAATATTGTGTGGAGGGTGATGGTCTGGAGTGGGTGCCTGACATCTCCTTCTGGTCTCTAGCACCAAGCAGATGGTGGTGGATTTGATCCAGTCGCAGCCAGGAGATTCCCTCCCAGAAATCCTGTGGACACCAGCCTCAAAGCATGAGGTGGGACGTGTGAGGCTGCTGCTGGGGATGAACTGAAAAACTTCACGGGCAAAGGGCAAAAAAGTCCTCAGCAGAAAGCTGCTCTGCTCCTCTTAGAGGTTTGACCACTGCTCGTGTGATTCAGCAGTGACTGGAAGACTCTGATTTTCAGAAAAATCCCGTGCTCTGGTCCACATTAAAATGTGGCTGAAGGGGTTTGGTTGCCCCATTGTCACGATCCGCTTAACCCAAGCGGGGCTCTTGAGGGTTCGTTATCAGAATCTCAGAGTGCAAAAGAAACGAGGGGCAAGTATATATTCAAAATCATGAACAATTTTATTGGATTTTTGTGATAGAAGAGGGTGAGAGAGAGAAAGTGAGAAAGAGAATGGGGTTATAGCTACCAACGGCTCCAACGAGTCCACGAGGTCCGGATTCCATGGGTTTGTTGATGTCCGTTGGGGAGACCTTGTCAGGGTCTCTTCAGAGACTTTTTATAGTCTTTTTGAAAGTGGGTGGCAGCAGGCCAGGGGGTTGTGAAGTATGGAAAAACCAACCAAGCGGTGGGGAAAGAATGTCTATTGTTTTATAAAGGGTGCAGCATGGGGTCGTACTGTTCTCCTCCGCCTTCACGTCAGGAACGGTGCAACCATCCACGTTGTACTCAGCAGCCTAGGAGCTGGAAATTTGGCAGACATCCCACCTTGATCTGGCTCGGACTCCTTTGAGCAAAAGTCCTCCTTTCTCCCCTCTTGGGGTTTTTCAATGATCGTGAGACAGTCAAGGGTCTTCCGTATGGTCTCTTACACCCATCTCTACCCCATCCCAGCTGTGCTCCAGTCTCACCCCTTTTTCATCCCCAGGAAGCTGCTCACGAGCAGCTGGTGCTCCGGAGAGCACTGAGGGATGCCCAGCCCTGTGCCCATCTGCAGCGTCACCCATCCCTGGCTGCCAACGGCCGCCTGTCCGTGGAGGAGAAAAAACGCAAGGTCATCCGTAACCTGCGGTGTTTGGAGAGCCTGGGGCTGGTGTGCTCTGCCAACCACTACCAGGAGCTCATTGACGAGCTGGCCAAGGTGTGCTGGGGGGCACAGAGTCAGGACCCCGCTGAGGTGAAGCTCAGAATGACATTTGGTGGCTTTGTTTCCTCCAGGATATCCGGAACCAGCGGCGTCACCGGCAGCAGCGCCGCGGGGAGCTCCTGAAGCTGAGGCAGACCCTGGAGGGCCTCGATGCCAAGACTCTGTTTTATGAGGAGCAGATTGATTATTACAACCAGTACATCAAGACCTGCCTCGACAACCTGGCAGCCAGCAACAAGTGCGGTTCCTTACCAAAAATCTCTAATTTAAAAAAAAAAAAAATCATTATTTGTTTTCTTCGCTGTCTGGTTGCTGGGAGTCCAAGGGTGGTCAGAGATGAGCTCTCAGCATGTGTCCCTTCTCTTCCAGGGTCACTGGGAAGAACAAGAAGCTGCCCTCGCTGCACTACACAGCAGCCCAGCTGTGGGAGAAGGGAGTGCTGCTGGAGATCCAGGACCTGCCACCCAGCCAGTGCGTAACCCCAGCCCCAGGGCAGCAGCTCTTGCTTGGGGATATTCAGTGCAGGGCCAGGAGTGGGACTTGATGCACTCAGTGATTCTTGTGGGGCCGTTCTCATAGAATTCCACAATTCTATGAGAGCTTGGGCAGGGAGAGGAAAATAACCAGGGAGGAGGGTGCACACGGGCTACTGTTGTCCTGCCAGGGATGGGGCAGGTTGTTTTGTACAGGAGAACACAGGAAAGTTGGGATTTTCTGTGGGTCTGGCTGCTGTGCTGAGGGGATGCTCTGGGATCTGCTCTGTGGTTGTGTTAAAGCTGTGAAGCCTCTTTTGCCTCTGTCCTCTCAGGTTCAAAAATGTGATTTTTGACATCACCCCGTGCGAGGAATCAGGCAGGTTCGAGGTGAAAGCCAAATTCATGGGCATCGACATGGAGCGCTTCCAGCTGCTCTACCAGGTGGGGAACCCATCCTGCAGCTGGCTGGGGGTCAGAGAGGGCAGTGGGGAATTTTTGTGTGGGGGAATTTCACTTGTGAAATGTCATCCCCTCTCCCCCAGGACCTGCTGCAGCTGCAGTACGAGGGCGTGGCAGTCATGAAAATGTTCGATAAGGCCAAGGTCAACGTCAACCTGCTCATTTTCCTCCTCAACAAGAAGTTCTTCAAGAAGTAACGGGCTCAGGGCTTGGGGGTGGCGCTTCAGGGAAGGGGGATGATGGAAATCTGCCAAAGAGACTTCAGGGTTGGTGGTCCCAGAGAAGGGAAGCTGCTGCTGGTTGTGGAGCTTTCCTGCTGCTTGAGCATCTGTGGTGCCTGACTGGGCTCAGCCCCAGCCCTGGGCACCCCAAACTTGGTACCAAACCCGTGCCCGACCTCCCCACACGAGGAGGAGGCTGCCAAAGCTTTTGCAGCATGCGTTGCTTTTTAAAATCTGTTTTTTTATCTGGGTGTTTTGGCTGTTCAATTCCTGTGTTGTATCAGCCAGCTGCTCAAGGACACTCCATTTCTGGACACTATACAGGTTTTTACTGATGTAATAAAGGTATTCTAATATAAATATATATAAATATATTCTTCCTCACACTGAGGCTGGGGAAATGTCAGAATCAGTCTTTATATGGACAGGTAGGGAGAGGCCAGGACACAGAGGCAATAACTGCTTGTGGAGACACCCGTGAGCTCTTCTCTAGTAAACTGAGGTGCAATAGAAGGATTTTGGTTTTTAAAGATGAATTTCACTGCTGTCCCATGGATGCTTTGGGGGGCTGGAGAAGGAACCGTGGCTCTGGCCCATGTGGAACAACCCCACAGCAACATCTCAGCAGTGGTGGTGGCATCTCTGTCCCCTCTTGATTTCCTCTGGTGCTTAATGGGTTTCCAGGTGTGGCACAAGGACCATGTTTGGCCATGGCTGCATTTAAAGCACTTTGTGAGCTCCTTTTCCAGCCCTTTCCATGGGATGGGGAGGGAGCTGCTGGTGCTCCCAACCTCCTCCCACTCCATTTCCTTCAGGCACGGGAGCAGCAGGTCCCAAATCTGCTCCACAAAGTTTTTTGGGGATGGGAATGGGAATGTCCCTTGTTCCTCCAGTAAGTGCCACGGTACTTGATCCATCAGCATCTCCATCTTGTCTTTGGAAAGTGATGTTTGTTTGTGAGGTTATGTGTTTTTTTCTTTCCCTTCTGTCATACAAATGCCTCAAACGGTGCTGATCCCGTTCCTGTCTGTGCTGGATTCCTGCTGTGCTGCCTCTGCTTGTTCTCTCCAAATCAAGCTGTACTCCAAATAAAGATCAGAAAACGCACAATTGCTCTGGGTGATCATTTCCCTGTGGGCCTCACCTGCTTTGCCCCTTGCTGCCCAGGGTTTTTCAGGCTGGTGACATTGCCCACAGCCCCCCATTCCTGGGGACCCCAGGGAGCTGCTCCTCGCAGCAGTGCCTGGTCAGGTGCTGAGGCACCAACTCTGCCTGGGGAATTTAGGCCACTTTCAGACAGGCTTAATTCTTAAATAAATACTATGATTACATCTCCTAAAGACTATGATTATATCTCTACAGGAATGAAGTGGGATCAAGCTGCAGCACTTTTCCAGGTTTAAAATAGGACTGGGCTGTCATTAACCTGTTGGCTGCAGCACCATCTGCAGGGACAGGACCCTGGGAAGTTGCTGCTGCACATTACCCAGCACCACATTAGGGTTTTTACCTTCTGCTTTCACAACAAACTATCCTCATCAGCTAGATGAAGGGATATTGAGTGGAGAAATATTCTCATCAAAAGGAGAGAGTAAGTACAAGTTTGAGTAGACATTTCCATAAGTAGAAAACAATAATAAATACAAAAGTGCTTTGCCAATAAGGTCATGGCCAGTTTTTCATCTTTATTCCAGAAATTTGGCAAGGGAGGCAGAAGTCAAAATCAGTCAGAAAAGTTGGTGCAGATACCCAAATTTCCATGCTGAGAGAAAAGGGGCAGGGAAGGAAAAGTCAGGTCCTGTCCACCTATAATCGGAGTCACGCGCGCGTAAACTTAAGATGGAGTACCCGAGAAGAAGTGTGAGTTTGTATCAATGCGGAGAAAAGGAGAGATTTGGGAGCTCCGTGGGGTTCATATTTCATATCAGAGAATCCTACAGTGGTTTAGTGTTTGGAATAGTTGGCACCCTGATTCATTAATAAGAATCAGCGCCAATCTCCTCTCTATATTTTCTCACTTGCGCGCTTCAAGTCCCGCGAAGTCTAGTGCCTTTTAGTCTCAATAGGGGCTTCATCTAACTCTGTAAGCCCTAATTACAATCCATCCTTCACTTTGTGTTCACAAGGAGAGAGCATATCTATAGAATCTAAACTATTAACACATTATCTTTTTGACCTCCACAATTTTTTCTTGTTGAAGGAGCTCTCATCAAGTTTCTCCACTGCAAGGATGTTTTTGATTGGAATAGTGAAAATTGGTTCTTTATCTGTAAAAAATTGTAAACAGAGGAGTGAAGCAATCTTTAAGAACTGTTTTATAATCTCAGGGCGCTGACACTGTAGTTCATGCTCTCAAAATATGCATTTTTATTATTGAAAAAATAGGCACAAATCAGACAAGCGTCTATTAATCAAGGAAAAAGCTAATAAAATATATCATAGGTATTTTAGGAAAAAATTATGCACTTTCAAAAGCACCAAAAATATATAAATACTTAGAAAATATTGAAAAATAAAAATTGTAAAGTAAACATTACTTACCTTGCTGTTTGTGGTATGTGAATTCTCTACTTGTTAGACAGAACCACCGCTTCTTGAAATTCTTCTTACCAATCCGAGTCCTTCCCTGAGCTCTTTTGTACATTTCCCTGTAAAGGCAGAATCAAATGAAATGTGATCATTAGTCTTCTGAAGACCTTTCAAAACCCTCCATTTATTAATTTGAGAATAACACGCTTATTGTTCATCATGCAAGTCAATGCTAGAGAATCCTAACTTCACGTGTAAGACAAAATAATTAAAAAACAAAATCCATAAACTATTTTTGCTCAACTAAACAACAACAGCATCCTGCCAAAAGGATCTAGTCTCGCAGTGGGAACCGCACATATATTCCGATGACCACCCTTTCTATCAGGGTTCAATAAACCCTAGCAACGATTACGTCGAGTTGGTATGAGAATAACAAGACGCAATCGGTGTCCAAGTTCCAGACTTGATGTCGGTTTGGTAGGCAAAGTCAAACATTTGGAGGGGATACTTGATTATTCATTTATTCCAAAATTTCAACATTTTTTCTCCCCCAAGGGAGAAAAGGTTGTATCCTCATCCCAGCTTTGCCAAGCCTCCCTTCCAGCCACTTTCTTTCAACAAATAAATACATACATGATTGTCACTTGACTTTATCTGTTTCACAAACTGAGTATTAATGAAATGACCCTGAACATGACCCAATAGCAAGGGCAGACAAACTGCATTCAGGACTATTGTTATTGCTTTTGTTTTGAACAGCCAGCAATTTATTACTATAACCAAGTGTTGATCCACTACAATTCCTCCTCCATTTCTATTCAGTATCTTAATCAGAAACACATTTCTTTCTTGTTTGTAATTTGCAAGCTTGTTTCACAGAAAGATCTTTTCCTCTTATAAACCTGCTTCTCAAATGAATTTAAGTATTTTTTTCCATGAATGTTGCTCAAATCATCAGCTATTTTTTGATCAAAATCAAGAAAAAGTTACTTTCTTATGAAGAGTGACTGACCTCCATTTATTTAACAGCATTCTATCACTAAATGTTAAATATTTAAATTACAGGATAAGTTTTTTTTTGTTTTTTTTATCTAACAAAAGCAAGAAATATTTAGCTGGCTGAGTTCATACAGCATGTAGAATAATTTTAAATTAATAACATTCTTTTAAAATACACTTTCATTCCACGCACCAATTCTCAAACATCAAGAGAGCACATTGTTGAACTGTTCTACAGATAACTGCAGTCCAAGTCCTTAATACCTGTTAAGCTGTTTTAATTATTTTTTTCCCCAAAATTATTTAAAAGATGAGATATGAAAGTCTGCAGCTATTCCTTTCAAGTAATTCTGCAAACTAAGAAATAATTATCTAAATAACAAATATAATATTTTCTACAGCATATCAGACATTTAAGTAAGCATTAATGAAAAAACCCCAAAGTCAATTGTATTATGTACAATATAAATTCAAGATGTATTCACCCTTCTTTTAGATGTACTGGCTCACTCACACCACTGGGCTCTTTACTCTCTGTAGAGGAAACATCATCTAGGAACTTAAAGGAAAAAAAAAACCAACAGGGAATATAAACATACACTATTTAGAAACACAAAAACCCCAAAAGCTATTTGGAAAATATACATGCACAGTTTCTACTTAAACAGAACAATTTTATGCCAACAGATGAAAACATATTGCAGAACCAGCTTTAGAGGAAGTAAGGGCAGTGCTCAGCACCATTCCTGGTCCAACAGCATTCCCTGCATGGGAATGATTGTGTTTTCAGAGAGCTCCATCAGTGCCTTCCCCCTCTGTGCCACCCCTCTGATCCCCGATGCTGCTGAAAGTGCCACACAACCCCTCAGCAACACAAACCCCGTTCCTGCTCCCTCCTCACTGCCAAAATTGCCTCCAGGAGCATAAACGAGCTGCCAGATGGGTGAACTTTGGAAAAAAAATTAAGTAAAAAAAAAAAAGGAATGAGGGAGGGTTAACAGAACAATGTGTGTAAGTGTGAGGAGGAGAGAAAAGTGGCATCAGGGCACACATCCAGCATTTCACATCTCACCAGGCTGGGTTGGTATCAGCACCTGGCATGTGCAGGAATTAAAAAGCTGCCAAGTGTAATCTGTGGAGAAAGGTGCCCCAGACTGGGGATGCTGGGGTGTCCCAGACTGGGGATGGGATGAAGGAGACTGGGGAAGGCACAGCTGGGAGCTCACTGCCCTCGTTCCACCCCAGCCTGCTCACAGCAGCCCAAATGGGATGAAAAATAGTTCAGCTGGGCTCAGAAAGGTCCTGATCCCACCTGCTCCGGGCTGCCTGGCCTGGTGGAGAGGCTGTTGGGAGCTGGTGCGGGTTCTGGGTGCTGGGAGCTGCTGGTGTTGTTGTTGGGTGCTGGTTCTGGGTGTTGGGTGCTGGTTCTGGGTGTTTGGGTGCTAGTTCTCTTACTGGGTGCTGGTTCTGGGTGTTGGGTGCTGGTTCTGGGTGTTTGGGTGCTAGTTCTCTTACTGGGTGCTGGGTTCTGGGTGTTGGGTTCCAGGTTCTGGGTCATGGGTTCTAGGTGTCATCACCGGGTTCTGGATTCTGGGTTCTGGGTGTCATTGCTGGTTCTGGGTTACGGGTTCTAGGTGTTGTTGGGTTCTGGGTGTTGGGTTCCGGGTTCTCATTCTGGATGCTGGATTCTGGGTGTTGGATGTTGGGTGTTGGGTTCTGGGACTTGGGTCTGGGTGTTGGGTTCCAGGTTCTAGGTGTGGTCGGGTTCTGGGTTCTAGGCATCGTTACCAGGTTCTAGGTGTCGTCTGGTTCCGGGTTCCGGGTTCTAGGTGTAGTTACTGGGTTCTGGATTCTGGGTTCTAGGTGTTATTGGGTTCTGGGTGTTGGCTGCTGGTTCTCATTCTGGGTTCTGGATTCTGGTGTTGGGTGCTGGTTCAGGGTGTTTGGAGCTGCTGGTGTTGTTGGGTGCTGGTTCCCATTCTGGGTGCTGGATTCTGGGTGTTGGGTGCTGTGTTCCTGGTTCCAGGTGCTGGGTTGCCAGTGTTGGGTGTTGTGTTCTGCGTGCTGGGAGCTGGGAGCTGGTTCTCATTCTGGGTGCTGGTCCTGGGTGTTGGATGTTCAGTGCTGGTACTGGTTCCAGGTTCTGGGTGCTGAGTTGTGGTTATTGGGTTTCGGGTGCTGAGTGGTGGGTTCCCAGTTCCGGGTTCTAGGTGTTGTTGGGTTCCGGGTTCCGGGTTCTAGGTATAGTTACAGCATTCTGGATTTCCATGTTCTAGGTGTCGTTGCTGGGTTCTGGATTCTGGGTCCTAGGTGGTGCTACTGGGTTCTAGGTGTTGTTGGATCTGGATTCTGGGTTCCAGGTTGCGGGTTCTAAGTGTCGTTGGGTTCCAGGTTCTGGGTTCTAGGTGTCGTTGCTGGGTCCTAGGTGTTGTCGCTGGGTTCTAAGTTCCACGTTCCAGATGTCGTTTGTTGGGTTCTAGGTATAGTTGCATGGTTCTAGGTTCCGGGTGCCATTGTTTGGGTTCCAGGTGTCGCTGCTGGGTTCTGGGTTCCAGGTGTTGTTGCTGGGTTCTAGGTTCTGGGGTCTAGGTGTCGTCACTGGGTTCTGGGTTCTAGGTGTTGTTGCTGGATTCCCGGTTCCAGGTGCTGGGTTCCAAGTGTTGGGAGTTGGGTTCTGAGTATTGGGTTCCAGGTTATGGGTGCTGGGTTCCGGATGTCGTCGTTGTGTTCTGGGTGTTGAGTTCTGGGTTCTGGGTGCCGGGTTCCAGGTTCTGGGCAGGCCCTCTCAAAGGCAGCGCTCCTGCAGAGCCCCTGTCCCCCCTGTCCCATTCCGCAGCGCTCCTGATCCCATTCCAGAGCCCCCGAGCTGTTCCCGCTGATCCCCCACGATTGCAGGGCTCGGGCTGCGGCTCGACCCCTCCCCGGGCTCTGAGATGGCTCAGGCTTCGCTCTCCGATTTTTATAATCTCGCTGTTCCCTTCCGATGGCAGCAGCTTCCTTGTGGGAGAGGGGGAAAAAGCACAAACCGAACCGGGGAGAAAATAAGAGGGGAATGTTTGCCGACTGTCTGCTGCGTGTTGTTGCTGTTTGTTGTGTTTCTGCCGTTGCTTCGGCAACCCGGGGAAGAGATGCCAGGCTGGAGCATGGCGGAGAGCAGCGCGGTGGGATGGGGAGCCGCAGGGAGCCGAGGAGCAGCCCCCGGTGGGGATGGGAGGCTTCAGGCAGAGAATTGGTGGGGTCACGTTCATGCCCAGCTCAGCCACTGCCCTCCCGGGTGACCCTGGGGTGGACACCTTTGCACCCGTGGACCTTCCGAGAGGAAGGAAGGGTCCGAAGGAAGACTGGCTGAAGGGTCCGTGGGGAGAGCAGCCAGCCCTGCTGGTCCCCTGCGAGTATCTGGGTTTATCCTCTTTTTTTCTTGACCAGAGGAAAGAGAGCGAAACACGGGTGTGGTGGAGGGGCAGATGCTCCTGTGCCGCTCAGCAGTGGGGCTGTGAGAGCGCCGGGCGATGCTGGTGGGGGGACAGAAGCTGCTCCTCCAGGACTGGAGCTGTGACATAAAGAGGGAAGGATCGCGCTATTTTCTGTCTCCTGTGAATCCGTGGAGAGGGGGCTGCTGCCTGCAGGTCCCAAGGGGCAGCTTGGGACTGGGGGACCGGGGCAGAGGAGCCTGGCTGAGGAGAGGACAGCGCCAAGAGCAGCTCGGGGAGGAAGGATGGCGATGCTCGCAGAGCCCCGGGCTCCCTCCCGCAGCCCCGGGAGCTGTTGGAGCTGACATCCGTCAGAGCAGGAGCCTGCGTGCCCCGCGGCATCCCCAGGGCGCAGCAGTCAGGGGGTGGGTGAAGGCTGTGCCCCTGGGAGCCGGGAATATTCTCTGCGGCTCTGGAGACTCTGGTTAACTCTTTGGAGGGCTGAGCTCCTCGGGGATGTGGGTGCTGCCTGGAGCCTGCAGATCCCGGGCTTTGGGGAGAGATTCCTGCAAGGTGATGGTTTGAGGGCTCTGCTGGTTCCCATCCCGCTTTGCACGGGAAGTGCTGGCGTGGAAAGATTCCAGCCTGTCACTGGTCGGAAGGGCCAGCTAAATGAAATTGTTTAATTGCCGCATCCCAAATGGTGATTTTTTTTAAACTGAAAGGAGAGGCCTGATGAGGAATCCTGCCCTGAGCTGGAAGCTGACTCATTCTCCTCACAGTGCCGGGGTCATTGTTGGATTGCAAATAAACACACCAAATTCCCACTGCCGGGTTCTGGGAACGTGCTCCCGGCCCTGCACGGAGGGCAGGGACCCAGGAAGGGACTGGGTGTGCTCCTGCCTCCCACTGCATCCTCCCACCCTGGGAGCAGCGAGGACTTTGCTGGCACCTGGAGCTCTCTGGGTTGGGGGGAAACACCGCTTTAACAGTGATGGGGGTCTGGAAAATCCCAAAGTGAGATTTGCTGCTTCATTCCCTCTTTGAAGAGAGCAAGGATCAGGTCCCAGCTCTCTGCCATCCTTGCTGTCAGTGAGGCCTTGCTCTCAGGCAAGACCCCATTCCCATTTCTTTGCTTTCAGCCCTGCTCTCAGCATCTCTGGGTGCAGCTCCAGCCCAAACCCAGCCCTTGGGAACAAAGGAAAACAGAAGCAATAAGAGGCTGGAGCCGGGACTTGAATCCACATCCCAGGATGGGGGCAGTGAGGGGAGGGCAGTGCTTTCCACCCCAAAAACCTCTCCACATGGGGCTGAGCAGAAGCTGGAGCCAGCGTGAGTCACCCTGAGCAGCTGCTGCCAAGGCAGGAGCGACCTTGTGCTGCTGAGCCAGCGTGGGCTGAGGCCGCGGCCCCGCCAGCCACGGGAAAGGGAAGCTTTTGCTCAGCCCGGATGCTCCAGGGGAAAGAATGAGCTCTGGGGTTGAAACCGCTGGCCAGAGAGGAGCAGAGCAATGGACACGAGGTCAGGGAGGGCTTGGGGTCTGTCCCTTCTCTGCAGGGACAGCATCAGAACCCGCCTGGAGCAGGATTGGAGTGCTCCTGACTGTTCCAGGGCTTGGCGAGCCCCATGAGCCACCCGGGGATGGCACTCGCTGTCCGTGAATCTCTGGGGAAAAACAGATAAATCTCCCCTGTGCTTCTGCCACCCTGTCCTCAGCCTTGGGATCCTTCCAGGCTGGCACTCGTGAATGTTTCAATTTTCACAGTCAATATGAGTGCTATCAATGATTTTATTATTGTAGGTTGGAAACTCTGA
The DNA here is from genome assembly GCA_009741485.1 of Malurus cyaneus samueli. Taxonomy (NCBI): domain Eukaryota; kingdom Metazoa; phylum Chordata; class Aves; order Passeriformes; family Maluridae; genus Malurus; species Malurus cyaneus. The sequence continues at coordinate 519,032 of VKON01002018.1, forward strand.
TACCTATTTTAGTTTAAAGGTAAATAGATACCATTTTTGAGACTGTTCACTTTGTAGAATTCGCCTGTGTTTAGTTATTAGAATGAGTGATTTAAATAAAAGGCTTTTGGTGTACTTCTTAGGTATATCTGCCCTTATCTTTGTTCACAAGTATTCTGACAGCAATAATTTCCTTACATCCAGTGGCATAAATTAGCTCTTCGTTTAAGTTAGAAACTGTTCTCCTAGTAGAACTGACAATAACATAACCTTCTATAATGAAACTGATCCAAATACCACTATTAAAAAATGTATAGAGTTGAAAGGTACCTTTTTAACAGATTCAGTAAATTTTTCTTCTTGAAATGTTTTGAAAAACTCACACATGAATGTCTCCTTGAAACTTGACTGAAAGGAAAAGTATATTGACATAAATTAACTTTCACATGAACTTTCAATAAACAGAATGTTCATCGTGTCTGTAAAATAAGGAAGAATTTTAACAGCCTTACAAGTTTGCTTTTGGTCAAACTTCCCCAACTCCCCAAAGTCTGGATGGCTTTTGATATAAGAGTTAATGTTCTAGAAGTCTGTGCATCCTGAAACAAAGAAACAAAATTCAAAAGTCACATTTTTTTTTACAGTTCCAGGAAAAGCTGATTTAAAAATGAAAATGACATAAAAAGTTATTATATTACACAATGTAGTAAATCTGGTACAGCTTCATTCCTTTTCATTGCTCCAAGTAGAAAAAAATGCATATAAAGTATTATGTAGTTTATCAGCTACTGCACAGTGCTTAATATTTTAGTCACTATCACTAGAATTCAGTATTAGTACTGGAAAAATATTTTTACCTATAAAAAACCTGAAAGTCTCAAATCCTATAATCATTACTACGTATCTAACCAACTTCTGGTTAACAAACATCATGAACTACTGCTAGACATATTTTCATAATACAAAGTGAACTTTGAAGTTTTATGGGCTTTTCCTTGATTTGTTTGTTACCTCATGGCTTCCATTTTAGCACAGGATCATAAACACAGCCTCCAAAAGTGGCCTCGCTGCTCCCTTTAAAATGTTTAACCCTCAAGTGTAAACATCCTGTAATTTTTTTTACTCCAAAACCTAGATAATGTCAAAGGAATTAATCTGAGTAAGCGTATTTTTTTCTTTTGAAGGCACAACACACCTAAGTAAATAAAATATGCTAATAATGATAGCCTCTGGAGCAGCAGATTTCATACATATTTTTCACATAAAATACAGAACAATCCAAGTTTTTTATTCTCCATATTCCTTTCTTTGAAATTTTTTTGTAATGTCTGCTTGACAACTGAAAATGGAAAATTTGTCCACCCATTCCAACTAGTGGAGTCCAGAATAAATACAGTAACCAATAACTGGATAACTCTACAACCTCTGCTTAAGACACAAATGGCAATCAATGTCTGGATGTTTAATCTGCTTGGTGAAAGAACCCAGGCAGTTTAGGCCTATACCTTAAAGGACCTTCAGTCATGTTGCTATTTTACCCAAGAAGCACATTCCCAAAAAGGCACAACATCTTTAATATTGAAAGCTCTTCCACATCATTTCAGAACACCCCATAAAGAGACTGAAGTATCTGATGCTTAAAGAATTGCAAATATCTTATTTCCTTTGGAAACTGAACCTAGAGACGTTTAAGTCATCTTATTTCCCAGCTACATACCCACTGAAAGTAACTTATGCCTTCCCACACCAACAGATCTGACGGTATGAAAAAAACAGAACAAAGCTTCACAAGACTTACTGGATGGTGAGGTCGTAAATGAAAAGTATGAGGTGAGACTACGGCTACAGCAAAGAAACGAAGAAACACAAAGCTGCTCACTGCAGAATACTGTACATGAGGGTCATCTGCAGAGAAAAACCATGAAATGTAACATGCACTGAACTTAACAGGAACTTATGAAGACAGTTAACATAAAAATCCTTAAGATAACATCAGAGGAGACATTCATATTTCAAAATAGAAGAGAAAAATCAATGAAGTGCATGAAATGGGAAAGGTGGTCATGGTAGGAAATGTTCTACTTCTAGTGGAGTGCTTATTGCTTATTCCTCTGAAAAGAAGTTCTATTCCCATACAACTGGCTCATCAGCTCCACTGGTAGGAATGGTGACTGCAATCATTTGCATACACAGCTGATTAGGTTTGGCTGTATGCTGCACCCAGAGATAAAACACTGCAGCAGCTGCCTCTAAACACTGGGGCTATTGGATTTATTCACCTGAAAAGCTACTCACTGGTAACTCAAATACATCAATGCTGTATGACAAACACAGTCAATACATATGAACAAATTTAATTTCAATTCTGAGTTGCATCATAAACCCATGGCGTTAGATAATTCTGATGATGTAAATGAGGATTTTCTCACTTAATATTTTGGGTATATTTGTATTTTTGTGCTGGGAAATGCAGTGACATCACATTCTTACTCTAATGACCACTTCAATGTGTTGTGTAAGTCAGCTATTCAGAAAGGACTCTCTGAACTAGAGCAATTTATGGCTCAGTTTCAGTCAAAAATATGGATCAGAGAAATGTTCCACATTGTGAGGGCATATTCTTCACCTGTAGCTTATTATAGGACATATCATATTTTAATTGACTGAAGCATGAGTATTTCAGACCCACTACATTATTCCTATATTAAAACCATTCTGAAAGATTAAAGCTGTTCTAATACTTGTCATATTTACAAACCTATAAGTATTTTTTATTATCCACCCTCCTCAAAACTAACCATAACCAGTACAGCTGCACTGTACTAAAGCTAACTTCACAGAAGTTATGAATATGATGATCATAGTCAACAGAGTGGCAGTTCATGTAAAGATGCAAGTGCCAAATTTATTTCCAGCTCCATATCTTGCAATAAGCAGAACAAACCTTAAAATTTTATGTATCTTTCAAATAAACAACTTCCTGTATAACTTATGCTTTTCTTCTATGATCTCATACTTTTTTGGGTGACTTATCATTTGCTGCTGACCCCCCCCCCCCCCCCCCCCCCCCTCCTTGCAGTTTCCTGACCTGCTCTATTTTTTTATCAGAAAATAGAAAATTCCTTTTGATAGACCACCAAGTTTCACTATACCTTACAGACTGACAGAAGAATAAATGCCTGACTGTAAAATTTCAGGGCACAGCTTTGGACAAGACAAAGAGTTTTGACAATCCCCATGAGGTAACTGAAGAAGTTTTCAGTGTGAACACC
>VKON01002018.1:522307-607259 GCA_009741485.1 Malurus cyaneus samueli
TAAGGGCAATCTCACTACAGCGAGACAGGTCCAGCCCATGCCAGTGCAAGGATGAAAACAACTACTCTAGAGCCTATTTGCATATCCTGGCCCAACCCGCCTCGGCAGCACCTTGCACCAGTATTCATCCCACGTTCATGACATTTTTGTTTCGTCATTACACGAACTAATTCTGTTGCTCTATCTCGCTTGCCCTCAAGTGAAGGGGAACTGCTCTACTACCGCTTCATGAACCCGGCCGTGGTGGCCCCCGATGGCTTTGACATCGTGGCCGTGTCGCGGGGGCAGCTCTGCCCCCCGAGCAGCGCCGCAGCCTGGGCTCCATCGCCAGGGTGCTGCAGCACGCCGCTGCCCACAAAGCCTTCCAGGGGGACAGTGCCCATCTCTGCGGGGTCAACCAGTACCTGGAGGACACCCACAACAAGTTCAGGTGGGCCCCAGGCTGGTGCTGGGGTGAGGAGGGGCTGTGAGGCACTGATGGGGTTTTGGGGCTGACAGAAGGGCTCGCTCCCTGCAGGAGGTTCATCTCTGCTGCCTGCTGTGTCCCCGAGCCAGAAGAGAGATTTAACATGGATGAGTACTCAGAGATGGTGGCAGTAGCCAAGCCAGTCATCTACATCACCGTGGGGGAGCTCATCAACACGCACAAGGTCAGGGCATAAAGCTCACGGCGAGCTCTGTTTCCTCTGCTCCCACCTCCTGTGCTTTCTGCTGCATTTTCTCACACTCATCCCACCCCTGGCACAGCTTCCCTCTTGCTGACCCTTTTTTTCTCTCTTAAGCAAGGAAATAGCCTAGATTCTGCAGGTTTGTCCTTTCTCCATCCCCTCTCGGTTTGTGCCACTCCTGGCTTGACCCTCCCTCGCTCTCCCTTTGCCACTGACTCATCCCTTGCACCGTCCAGCTCCTCTCCAGCACCAGGATTCCATCGCCCCACACCCCAGTGACCCTCTGCACGAGCTCCTGGAGGATCTTGGTGAACTTCCTACAGTCCAATCCCTGCTTGGTAGGTCAAACTCCTGGCGGGAGGAGGGTGGACATGGGCACGCATTCCTTGCACGGAGCTCCAGCTGGGTTGGGAATTCCAACTTGTGCATGGGAAGCTCTGGAGCCCACACTAGCAGGACTCTCTCTGCCCTCAGGGGAGGGCATTGCCAGCCTAGCAGACAGTGGTGCAGAACAGGTGCTCTCCCAGCTCAGCAGAACAGAGATCTCCCTCACCCTCACCAACAAGCTGATGCCAGCGGCCAGCAGCGAGGAGAGCGACACGAGGAGCCTGCTGCTGAGGTGAGGATGGGCTCTGCAGGCATCAGGAGGGTTCTGGGAGCTTTAGGATGCTCAAAGGCAGGCAAAAAACCCTTAAGAGGCAGCTGAATATTGTGTGGAGGGTGATGGTCTGGAGTGGGTGCCTGACATCTCCTTCTGGTCTCTAGCACCAAGCAGATGGTGGTGGATTTGATCCAGTCGCAGCCAGGAGATTCCCTCCCAGAAATCCTGTGGACACCAGCCTCAAAGCATGAGGTGGGACGTGTGAGGCTGCTGCTGGGGATGAACTGAAAAACTTCACGGGCAAAGGGCAAAAAAGTCCTCAGCAGAAAGCTGCTCTGCTCCTCTTAGAGGTTTGACCACTGCTGTGTGATTCAGCAGTGACTGGAAGACTCTGATTTTCAGAAAAATCCTGTGCTCTGGTCCACATTAAAATGTGGCTGAAGGGGTTTGGTTGCCCCATTGTCACGATCCGCTTAACCCAAGCGGGGCTCTTGAGGGTTCGTTATCAGAATCTCAGAGTGCAAAAGAAAGAGGGGCAAGTATATATTCAAAACATGAACAATTTTATTGGATTTTGTGATAGAAGAGGGTGAGAGAGAGAAAGTGAGAAAGAGAATGGGGTTATAGCTACCAACGGCTCCAACGAGTCCACGAGGTCCGGATTCCATGGGTTTGTTGATGTCCGTTGGGGAGACCTTGTCAGGGTCTCTTCAGAGACTTTTTATAGTCTTTTTGAAAGTGGGTGGCAGCAGGCCAGGGGGTTGTGAAGTATGGAAAAACACCAAGCGGTGGGGAAAGAATGTCTATTGTTATAAGGTGTGCAGCATGGGTCTGTACGTTCTCCTCCGCCTTCACGTCAGGAACGGCAACCATCCATGTTACTGTACTCAGCAGCCTAGGAGCTGGAAATTTGGCAGACATCCCACCTTGATCTGGCTCGGACTCTTTGAGCAAAATCCTCCTTTCTCCCCTTGGGGTTTTTCAATGATCGTGAGACAGTCAAGGGTCTTCCGTATGGTCTCTTACACCCATCTCTACCCCATCCCAGCTGTGCTCCAGTCTCACCCCTTTTTCATCCCCAGGAAGCTGCTCACGAGCAGCTGGTGCTCCGGAGAGCACTGAGGGATGCCCAGCCCTGTGCATCTGCAGCGTCACCCATCCCTGGCTGCCAACGGCCGCCTGTCCGTGGAGGAGAAAAAACGCAAGGTCATCCGTAACCTGCGGTGTTTGGAGAGCCTGGGGCTGGTGTGCTCTGCCAACCACTACCAGGAGCTCATTGACGAGCTGGCCAAGGTGTGCTGGGGGGCACAGAGTCAGGACCCCGCTGAGGTGAAGCTCAGAATGACATTTGGTGGCTTTGTTTCCTCCAGGATATCCGGAACCAGCGGCGTCACCGGCAGCAGCGCCGCGGGGAGCTCCTGAAGCTGAGGCAGACCCTGGAGGGCCTCGATGCCAAGACTCTGTTTTATGAGGAGCAGATTGATTATTACAACCAGTACATCAAGACCTGCCTCGACAACCTGGCAGCCAGCAACAAGTGCGGTTCCTTACCAAAAATCTCTAATTTAAAAAAAAAAAAAATCATTATTTGTTTTCTTCGCTGTCTGGTTGCTGGGAGTCCAAGGGTGGTCAGAGATGAGCTCTCAGCATGTGTCCCTTCTCTTCCAGGGTCACTGGGAAGAACAAGAAGCTGCCCTCGCTGCACTACACAGCAGCCCAGCTGTGGGAGAAGGGAGTGCTGCTGGAGATCCAGGACCTGCCACCCAGCCAGTGCGTAACCCCAGCCCCAGGGCAGCAGCTCTTGCTTGGGGATATTCAGTGCAGGGCCAGGAGTGGGACTTGATGCACTCAGTGATTCTTGTGGGGCCGTTCTCATAGAATTCCACAATTCTATGAGAGCTTGGGCAGGGAGAGGAAAATAACCAGGGAGGAGGGTGCACACGGGCTACTGTTGTCCTGCCAGGGATGGGGCAGGTTGTTTTGTACAGGAGAACAAGGAAAGTTGGGATTTTCTGTGGGTCTGGCTGCTGTGCTGAGGGGATGCTCTGGGATCTGCTCTGTGGTTGTGTTAAAGCTGTGAAGCCTCTTTTGCCTCTGTCCTCTCAGGTTCAAAAATGTGATTTTTGACATCACCCCGTGCGAGGAATCAGGCAGGTTCGAGGTGAAAGCCAAATTCATGGGCATCGACATGGAGCGCTTCCAGCTGCTCTACCAGGTGGGGAACCCATCCTGCAGCTGGCTGGGGGTCAGAGAGGGCAGTGGGGAATTTTTGTGTGGGGAATTTCACTTGTGAAATGTCATCCCCTCTCCCCCAGGACCTGCTGCAGCTGCAGTACGAGGGCGTGGCAGTCATGAAAATGTTCGATAAGGCCAAGGTCAACGTCAACCTGCTCATTTTCCTCCTCAACAAGAAGTTCTTCAAGAAGTAACGGGCTCAGGGCTTGGGGGTGGCGCTTCAGGGAAGGGGGATGATGGAAATCTGCCAAAGAGACTTCAGGGTTGGTGGTCCCAGAGAAGGGAAGCTGCTGCTGGTTGTGGAGCTTTCCTGCTGCTTGAGCATCTGTGGTGCCTGATGGGCTCAGCCCCAGCCCTGGGCACCCCAAACTTGGTACCAAACCGTGCCCGACCTCCCCACACGAGGAGGAGGCTGCCAAAGCTTTTGCAGCATGCGTTGCTTTTAAAATCTGTTTTTTTATCTGGGTGTTTTGGCTGTTCAATTCCTGTGTTGTATCAGCCAGCTGCTCAAGGACACTCCATTTCTGGACACTATACAGGTTTTTACTGATGTAATAAAGGTATTCTAATATAAATATAATATAAATATATTCTTCTCACACTGAGGCTGGGGAAATGTCAGAATCAGTCTTTATATGGACAGGTAGGGAGAGGCCAGGACACAGAGGCAATAACTGCTTGTGGAGACACCCGTGAGCTCTTCTCTAGTAAACTGAGGTGCAATAGAAGGATTTTGGTTTTTAAAGATGAATTTCACTGCTGTCCCATGGATGCTTTGGGGGGCTGGAGAAGGAACCGTGGCTCTGGCCCATGTGGAACAACCCCACAGCAACATCTCAGCAGTGGTGGTGGCATCTCTGTCCCCTCTTGATTTCCTCTGGTGCTTAATGGGTTTCCAGGTGTGGCACAAGGACCATGTTTGGCCATGGCTGCATTTAAAGCACTTTGTGAGCTCCTTTTCCAGCCCTTTCCATGGGATGGGGAGGGAGCTGCTGGTGCTCCCAACCTCCTCCCACTCCATTTCCTTCAGGCACGGGAGCAGCAGGTCCCAAATCTGCTCCACAAAGTTTTTTGGGGATGGGAATGGGAATTCCCTTGTTCCTCCAGTAAGTGCCACGGTACTTGATCCATCAGCATCTCCATCTTGTCTTTGGAAAGTGATGTTTGTTTGTGAGGTTATGTGTTTTTTTCTTTCCCTTCTGTCATACAAATGCCTCAAACGGTGCTGATCCCGTTCCTGTCTGTGCTGGATTCCTGCTGTGCTGCCTCTGCTTGTTCTCTCCAAATCAAGCTGTACTCCAAATAAAGATCAGAAAACGCACAATTGCTCTGGGTGATCATTTCCCTGTGGGCCTCACCTGCTTTGCCCCTTGCTGCCCAGGGTTTTTCAGGCTGGTGACATTGCCCACAGCCCCCCATTCCTGGGGACCCCAGGGAGCTGCTCCTCGCAGCAGTGCCTGGTCAGGTGCTGAGGCACCAACTCTGCCTGGGGAATTTAGGCCACTTTCAGACAGGCTTAATTCTTAAATAAATACTATGATTACATCTCCTAAAGACTATGATTATATCTCTACAGGAATGAAGTGGGATCAAGCTGCAGCACTTTTCCAGGTTTAAAATAGGACTGGGCTGTCATTAACCTGTTGGCTGCAGCACCATCTGCAGGGACAGGACCCTGGGAAGTTGCTGCTGCACATTACCCAGCACACATTAGGGTTTTTACCTCTGGCTCTGGCTTTTTTTTTTTTTAATAAATATTTGGGGTTTTTTTCCTTCCTTGCCTTCAGAGGAGGACCCAGTGCACCTCTGGCTGTGGCTGTGTGTGGTTTGTTGCCACCAGCAGCCAAGAAGCCATTGGCTTTGCAGCAGCAGCATTTGGCACCCAGAAAACATTTTTTTTTGGGGGGGTGTTTTGGGGATGGAGGCAAAGCCTGAGGTAAAGAACTCCACCTAATGATAACAGTCCCAACTCTTCACTAAGCACAGTCACAGCAGGGGCTGGAGGGAACTGTGGGTGTTACTGTGGAAAAGGTGATTTTTTTTTTTTTTTTTTGGCTCCTGGGAAGTTGTGCTGTGGCCAGCCATGACTCAGAAATGGGGTGCCACCTCTTGCCTCCTGCCCACACGTTTTGGAGAGGAGCTCGGAGGGGAAAATTCAGCGCTGGGAGGGCTGGAATTCAGCCCTGGGGCTGGCTGGCTGCGCTCCTGCCGAGACAGCTCCACTAGATGTCATTGCAGACAAGAGACAGAGCAAGGCTGGAGCTCGCAGGGGATGGGGACTCGTCCTTCTGCAGCCTCCTGGGCTTTTCCTGCAGTGCTGGGCTCCCTGGGGTCTGCGTGGTGCTGGGACAGTGAAAAGGGGCAGGGAGGAAAGTCAGGTCCTGCCCCATCGTCTCCAGGCTTCGCTCTCCGATTTTTATAATCTCGCTGTTCCCTTCCGATGGCAGCAGCTTCCTTGTGGGAGAGGGGGAAAAAGCACAAACCGAACCGGGGAGAAAATAAGAGGGGAATGTTTGCCGACTGTCTGCTGCCTGTTGTTGCTGTTTGTTGTGTTTCTGCCGTTGCTTTGGCAACCCGGGGAAGGGATGCCAGGCTGGAGCATGGCGGAGAGCAGCGCGGTGGGATGGGGAGCCGCAGGGAGCTGAGGAGCAGCCCCCGGTGGGGATGGGAGGCTTCAGGCAGAGAATTGGTGGGGTCAGGTTGGTGCCCAGCTCAGCTATTGCCCTCCCGGGTGACCCTGGGGTGGACACCTTTGCACCCGTGGACCTTCCGAGAGGAAGGAAGGGTCCGAAGGAAGACTGGCTGAAGGGTCCATGGGGAGAGCAGCCAGCCCTGCTGGTCCCCTGCGAGTATCTGGGTTCATCCTCGTTTTTCTTGACCAGAGGAAAGAGAGTGAAACACGGGTGTGGTGGAGGGGCAGATGCTCCTGTGCCGCTCAGCAGTGGGGCTGTGAGAGCGCCGGGTGATGCTGGTGGGGGGACAGAAGCTGCTCCTCCAGGACTGGAGCTGTGACATAAAGAGGGAAGGGTCGCGCTGTTTTCTGTCTCCTGTGAATCCGTGGGGAGGGGGCTGCTGCCTGCAGGTCCCAAGGGACAGCTTGGGACTGGGGGACCGGGGCAGAGGAGCCTGGCTGAGGAGAGGACAGCGCCAAGAGCAGCTCGGGGAGGAAGGATGGCGATGCTCGCAGAGCCCCGGGCTCCCTCCCGCAGCCCCGGGAGCTGTTGGAGCTGACATCCGTCAGAGCAGGAGCCTGCGTGCCCCGCGGCATCCCCAGGGCGCAGCAGTCAGGGGGTGGGTGAAGGCTGTGCCCCTGGGAGCCGGGAATATTCTCTGTGGCTCTGGAGACTCTGGTTAACTCTTTGGAGGGCTGAGCTCCTCGGGGATGTGGGCACCGCCCGGAGCCTGCAGATCCCGGGCTTTGGGGAGAGATTCCTGCAAGGTGATGGTTTGAGGGCTCTGCTGGTTCCCATCCCGCTTTGCACGGGAAGTGCTGGTGTGGAAAGATTCCAGCCTGTCACTGGTCGGAAGGGCCAGCTAAATGAAATTGTTTAATTGCCGCATCCCCAAATGGTGATTTTTTTTAAACTGAAAGGAGAGGCCTGATGAGGAATCCTGCCCTGAGCTGGAAGCTGACTCATTCTCCTCACAGTGCCGGGGTCATTGTTGGATTGCAAATAAACACACCAAATTCCCACTGCCGGGTTCTGGGAACGTGCTCCCGGCCCTGCACGGAGGGCAGGGACCCAGGAAGGGACTGGGTGTGCTCCTGCCTCCCACTGCATCCTCCCACCCTGGGAGCAGGGAGGACTTTGCTGGCACCTGGAGCTCTCTGGGTTGGGGGGAAACACCGCTTTAACAGTGATGGGGGTCTGGAAAATCCCAAAGTGAGATTTGCTGCTTCATTCCCTCTTTGAAGAGAGCAAGGATCAGGTCCCAGCTCTCTGCCATCCTTGCTGTCGGTGAGGCCTTGCTCTCAGGCAAGACCCATTCCCATTTCTTTGCTTTCAGCCCTGCTCTCAGCATCTCTGGGTGCAGCTCCAGCCCAAACCCAGCCCTTGGGAACAAAAGAAAACAGAAGCAATAAGAGGCTGGAGCCGGGACTTGAATCCACATCCCAGGATGGGGGCAGTGAGGGGAGGGCAGTGCTTTCCACCCCAAAAACCTCTCCAATGCGGGGCTGAGCAGAAGCTGGAGCCAGCGTGAGTCACCCTGAGCAGCTGCTGCCAAGGCAGGAGCGACCTTGTGCTGCTGAGCCAGCGTGGGCTGAGGCCGCGGCCCCGCCAGCCACGGGAAAGGGAAGCTTTTGCTCAGCCCGGATGCTCCAGGGGAAAGAATGAGCTCTGGGGTTGAAACCGCTGGCCAGAGAGGAGCAGAGCAATGGACATGAGGTCAGGGAGGGCTTGGGGTCTGCCTCTTCTCTGCAGGGACAGCATCAGAACCCGCCTGGAGCAGGATTGGGGTGCTCCTGACTGTTCCAGGGCTTGGCGAGCCCCATGAGCCACCCGGGGATGGCACTCGCTGTCCGTGAATCTCTGGGGAAAAACAGATAAATCTCCCCTGTGCTTCTGCCACCCAGTCCTCAGCCTTGGGATCCTTCCAGGCTGGCACTCGTGAATGTTTTCCCCTATCAACTTCTTTCTCTTGAATCAGCGGACATGACTCACCGGGAGGAAAGCGAGCGCTCGGGTGCGCTGCGAATCTTTGGTAACACCACGGGAGGCACAATCCCAACCCCAATCCGACCCAACCCACCCAATCTTAATCTCAATCCCCTCACTGCCAGGAGCCCAGCACAGGGTTGACATTCCCCCTGTCCCATCGCTGTCCCCTCCCTGTGCCCACCCAGTGGGTCAGCAGAAGGGGAACTGGTTGAGCCGGTGCACCCCGTCCCGGCAGAGAGGGGACATTCCTCTGGAGAGGGGGGTGGCCCCTGGGGGGCTGTGCCTTTGTCACCACGGTGGCCACCACACCCAGGGGACCGAGTTGGGGACACCTCGGGGTTGTGCCTCTTCTTCCCTTGGAGCAGGGCAGCAAACAAAGCCCCAGAGCCCCTCCATGGGATGGGTGGGAAATGGGGAAAAAAGGCTCCCTTTGTGGGATGGCTTCTCCCGCACTGGGTTAGGGGAGCAGCCAGCCAGGGTGCCCAATCTTGGCTGATTAGTTAAAGAGATCAAGCAGTTGAGGGATTAGGAGTCAAGAGAGCCGGGCCACCTGCGGGGGAGGGAAAAGCGAGGAAGGAGAAGGATCCGCCGGCGCTCCGGAGAGAGGTGTGCAAGGCCTGGGCTTTGGAGTGATTAGATAAGTGAATCAGGGCCTCGGAGCGATTAGAGAAAAAAATCAGGTTTTACACCAAGGTAAAGTCCCCGAGTGATTAGACACAAGGTGGCTGCAGGAGGAGGTGTCCCAGCAGCCCGGAGCTGATAGGGCCGAGCATTGATTAAAGGAGCATCGGAGGCTGAGAGCAATTTGATAAGAAAACAAAACAGTGGATCAATTAGCCTGGGAAACAGGAGGAACTGGGTGATAATGGGAATAGGGAAGTGGGGCTCAGCTTTGAGTAAGGGGTGGAAAGAGGGAAAATGGTCCCATCTGGAGCCTCCAAGGGCACCATTGGGGCACTGGGCTGAGACTGTTGGGCTATTTCAGTTTGGCCTCAGCACAAGTGAGCTCACAGCTGGCCTGAAGATGAGTTTATTGTTGGCTGTGGCTGATGTGAGTCTCACACAGCTCCTCCTACCAAGAGAAGCACAAAATTATGCATTTCACAGAATTCTGGGATCATGGAATGGTTCAGAGTTCACCCATTTCCAACCCCCTGCTCTGAGCAGGGATGCCTTCCACTAGCCCAGCCCAACCATACCTGCCTTGAGCATCCAGGATGGGGACCACTTCTCTGGGCAACCTGTGCAAATGATTTCAGAAAATGTCTTGTTTTTTTTTTTGTTTTGTTTTTTTTTTTTTTTATCCGCGGTCTTACCATCGCACACCTGGAGCAATTTCATCCGCTGGGAAGGCGGTTATTCCAGGATAACTCAGCCCTGCACCCTGTCCCAGATGCTCTGGGAGTTTCCAGATATGGGTGCCAGACGAATAAGCAATTAAGTAACTCAATGGAGCCTTGAAATAATTAGACCAAGGAATGCAGCTCCAGCAGATGAGTTTAGTGAAGAAACAGGAGTGTTGGAGAGATGGAGATGAGAAGGGTGATCAGGTCTCGGCACAATTATCTAGAGAAAGTCTGCTCAAGACTGATTAGAGGAAGGGAAAAGAGCTTTCTGGGCAATTAGGTGAGGGAAATCAACTCTGAGCAGGAAGAAAATAGACTGTGGAAGAGATAGGGGTGGGAGATAGCGAGTTATCTCTGCCCCTGAGTTAGACAAGGGAGCTCGATAAGGGCTTTCTGAGGCAGAAATGAGGATGAGGAGGATTAAGGAGCAGAGGGAAAGAGGGAGTGAGGTGGCAGGTTCTCCCTGGGACTGAGCAGGAGAAAATGAGCCCTGCACCTGAGAAAGAGGAGGAACAAAATGCTCTGACAAACAGAGTAAAACAGGGGTGCTGGCAGTCGAAATGGCCTTGGGTCAGGGTAGGGGAGTTGGGCACTATTTCCAACTCGTCACGTGGCAGGATGCTTCCTTAATCTGTGAAATGGGATTAGTCCCTCGTGCCCAGCAAAGTTGAGAGCCAGCAGATTCTTTGTGCACGAGTGACTTTGACTTCAGGACAGAAGGACCTGCAGGATGGGAGCGTGATCAGGGATGAGCGTGGGGTGGGCAACACCCGGGATGTGCCCTGGGATGTGCCCGTGGCACCCAGCGGTCCCTGGCTGAGCCAGCGAGGGGCACAGGCAGTGGGGCAAACCAGGGGTGACCCCAGCAGTGAGTTTTACCCCAGTTTTGGGGTGCTGAGCTGCCACGAGAGAGGTGACAGTGGTCAGCTGCAGCCCAAGGTCGCGCCGTGGGTCAGCAGCAGCTGCAGCTGGAGAGTGCTGAATCCTTTGGGAACGGCTGCATTTGCTCTTTAATGAGCCTTGACGGCTGCTGGAGCAGATTTTGCTGGTCCTCTCCTCTCTGAGGCTGGCCCTTGCAGGGTTCAGTGAGGTCAGGCTCCTTTTTCCTTCCTCGCCTTTTTCTTTCCTTCCATCCTCGCGCACACAAAGGGCAGTGGAGGGAGGGAGCGGCATCACCGAGGCACATGATGCTGACTCTGGTGCTGAGGGAAGGGGAAGCTGTGGTTTGGCTGCCAGGTCATAATTTGGCCTCTGGAAATGACCCTCTTGGAAAGGGAAGTGGTGTTTTGCCAAGCTGGGGCAGAAATGTGGCAGCATTGGTGACGGGTGGCTGGACCAGGAGCGAGGGCAATGCTCAGCCCCTGGGCAAGGAAACAAACCCAAGCACCTGTGTGGCTCAGGGAGAGCTTTCAGATTTTAATTTTTTTTTTTTTTTAAAGTGATTTATTTTCATTTTTAATTTACTGCTTTTCTCACAATTTGCACTCACAAGGTTTTGCTCCCTGTGGCTGCTGACGAGTGACAGAGAACAGCGCCGGGGCCATCCAGGGAAGGTCTCATGGACACTCGTCCCTCCTGGGCGTCACAGTGCTGCTTTTCCCAGCGGGAGGGTGGCTCTGACATATCTCCTTCACCCCTTGGCCTCTGCTGAGCTCGCTGGGACGAGCCTGCTTTCTGTGGGGTGACAGCGTTATCTGGGACACAAGCAGAGCCAGGCTCCGCTCTGGTCCCTGTTCCCTGGCTGCTGTGGATATCCTCAGGAGATAGCACAGCAAATTGTCCCCCTGGGACAATTCACCTCCCATCACAAGGGTGAAAAGGGGATTTACAGAGCACCACAGCCCAGCAAAGCCCCAGAGGAGTGGGATCCATCCCTGGGGCCCCCAGGTGTGTCCTCCTCCCAATGCTCAGACGCCGCTTTTGTTCGAGCCCTAATGTGGATTTCAGTGTTTTCATGGCTTCTTAAATTTTTTTTTTTTCCCCTTACCAATTCTGATGAAAAATGTATTTGGGGGAAATAGAAATATTTAGACATTTCCCTGACAGGCAGCAGAGCTGGAAGAGCTGCAGTACAGCACCGTTCACGTGTGCTGATGGAAGCTCAGCACAAAGAGTCAAGCTGGGGGGGCAGAATGAGCCCCACGGGGTGGAATTCCAGTGCTCACCCCATGGGTCATTCCTCCTGCCAGCAGCCCAGCACCAAGTTGCCTTCAAAATCTGGAAAAGAAAATGTGTTTGAGCTGGTTTGGGGGAGGTTTTTGGGGTGTGTGTGTATGTATATATATATATATATTTATACTAAAAAATCTTGTATATACAAAAACGTATGTAGTATATTAAAATATGCTATATAGCCTATTAAAATACACTATACAGCATATTAAAATACACTATATAGCATATTAAACCTCATTACAGTAGGAGTTTTATATGAAATGAGTAGTAACTCATGTATTACAAATACATATTTTGCATTATGTTGTGCATCCATCAGGGCTGGCAAGGAGGTTGGTGTTTGTGGTCCATTACAGCTTTCCCATCAGAAGATTTCTGGGCCAGAAGCACCTTGAATTGGCCAGTGGAAAGCCCAGCTGGAGCCACAGGATGCTGTGGGGATTTTGGGCATGTCAGTGAGGAACAGAGCTACTCCCCTCGGTGATGACAGCTCTGGGATGAGCCCAGACCTCCTTTTCCAGGAGACAGAGAAATCCCCAGCCCCGGAATTTGCCTTCCCCACCCCATTTTTCTCCCGCTCACACCCTCTTGTTTTGGTCTCGGGGACATGTTGTCCTGAGTGGAGGGCGGCCACCGCACCCTGTGCTGGGAGGGGACAGTCCCCATCCTGCACCCCACTCCCTTTGTCCCAGCCCTGAAGGCTTCACCCCATTGCTCTGCCTCATTCCAAGGGGGTGCAGAGCCTCATTCCACACCCAGCAGTGCCCTGACCCACTGCTCTCACACAGAAACACCCCAGCACCCTCTCCATGGGGCTGCTGAGCTTCTCCTGGGGACTGAGAGGGGCTGGAGACCATCAAATCGTAGAATCGTGGAATGGTTTGGCTTGGAAGGCCCTTAAAGCTCATCTCATTCCATCCCCTCTGCCTTTAGATGTTCCACCATTCCAGGCTGCTCCCATCCAACCTGGTCTTGAACAATTCCAGGGATGAGGCAGCCACAGCTGCTTTGGGCAGCCAGGGCCTCACCACCCTCATTGTAAAACACTTCTTCCTTATATCAAACCCAAATCAACGTCTTTTAGCTGAAAAAATGTTTCCCCCTTGTACTATCCATCTTTTTACTTGGACTTGGGAAGAGGAGCTCAAGGGCCCTGTGCCTGGACACCTTGCAAAGTCATTTTCCTGTTTGAATTTTGGAAAATTTCCCTGCAGAGCTGTTTGGTTGCCCCCTGCCTCCCTTTTCTAATGTGTCGCTGGTGTGGGGGAAAATAAATGAACTTAAAGAATTTTGTGGCTGCAAAACCTTTGGGCTAGACACAGCCACAGACCTGACAGGGTTCTGGGGTTCTGGAGAAACACTGGGGCAGGGGTGAGTTGTCTGTCCCTGGCCCCAGCCTCTGCCTGGTGGAAAGAACAAGGAAAGAACAGAAGGAAAAAAAGGCAGCTGTTCCCAAACCACCTGAAAACCACCCTTGGTGGGAGAGGACGCAGAGGTGCAGTTTTCACCCCACAGCCACATCTGTTATTCTACAGCCAGCACTGGTCTGGGTTGATCCTGTGGTAGGGTGAGGGACCAGAGATCCAGGCAGACCCGGAGGGGATGGGAAATTGTAGAGGGAAGGTGGTGAGAGCATGGGATGGGTCTGTGAGCTGTGCCATGAGTGGGCACAGAGCAGAGCACAGTGTTGGGGCAGCGCTGCTCCATGCTCAGGGTGGTTGTGACAGGGAAATTCTGTTTGCTGTGGCTCTTTTGGGGGCTGGGGAGCAGCGTGGGGGCCGTGGGCTGGTGGGAGCACCGGGGCTGGCCGCCCCTTCCCGCAGCCCCCACACATCCCGGCTCCATCGTCAGCCTGACCCCTGATTACACTCCACAGGCTCTGCATCGCTGCCGTTGCCCCAGCAACGTGTCGTCGCCACAGCAACCGTGACAACCTTATGTTCATTAATTTAAAAAGGTTCGCAGTGTAACAAATGAAATAGTTATAAGCTTGTCAGGGTGTTAAGGAGCAGGGGCTGACAACTTGCCCTCCTTGCCTGTGCTGCTGGAGCAGCCTGGCTCTGCTGAGAGGTCCCCACCCCAGAGCCGGCTCCATCCCACCATCTTTGAGCTCAGCAATTCCTTCAGGCCAGCCCTTGGAGCATCTCAGCAGTGCAGAATTGCTCGGTGACCCCTCCAGGGATGACCAGGGGCTGATGGAGGTGGGGGGCTGGGGTAGAGGTGGTTTTGGGGGGGTTGGAACTGAAGATTCTCCTGTGAGGCCTTTTCTGCTGTGGTGTGGCTGATGTGTGGGATGGAATCGGGGTCATCCTGCTGCCCTTCCCCAGGCTCAGCATGGGGTATCTCGTGGAGGATAATTATTTTCCTGCCACATGTAGAACCTCGGTATCTGTGCTATTAAAATTAATACCTTTACCTTTGTACCGAATGTGATTGAAAGGGGGAGGATGAACAGATCAAATACATGACTATACACACACATACTCCTCAGGAAACCTGGACAGATCACAGATATCCTGGATTTCCTCAGCTGGGGAAACTAATCCCAGCTGGCTGAGCCTGGCAGCCGAGGTAAATCAATGTTTCCCTTGAAGTCCTGGGCCAGGTTGCTGACAGGTACAAAGAGGTATTGGAAAGCCGAAGCTGCTGAAGCCAGGGCAAAGGACACCAGTTGAGGATTTGGTTCTCACTTCATTATGTACCATTTGCTGAAATCTCAGCAGATTTCAAGTTGACCAAACCCCTTTAATCTCAAATAAAGGCCATTTTCTGGCTTTTTGTACGTGGAAACACGAAAGGAACCAGTTTAAAAAAAAAACTCCTGCCATTGCAATTCTGCTTGGCAAGCTGCGAATAAGGTCATTTTTCAGCAAGAGAAGTGTCCATTTAGTTAAAAATAAAAATGGTGAGTTCTGGGCCACATTCATTCCTGATGGCAGCTGGTGCTGGAATTGAACTGTTTTTTTGCTAGCTGGGACCCAGCATTTCCCAGCTCTGATGCAATCCCTCGTGCCAGACAAGTGTTGGTTTGGGGAAGGGGTTTGCCCCTCGTTTTGGCCCCTGAGCCACTCTCCCCACGATCAAAAGCCCAGAGCTGCTCCCTCCATCTCTTCATCCAGCCCTGCAGGCACATTCTGAGCAGGGTAGAGCTGGTGTCAGAGAATTCCTGTGGCAAAGGGGACCCAGCAGCTGCTGGGGCCCTGCTCTCTGCTTCAGGAAGGGAAATCCAGTGACACCCGGGGTGCTCGTCTCCTTGCCTTCAAGAGATCCTTCAAAATCCTTCCTCAATAATTAAACAAGCAAGGCCTTAAAATAGCACCGATATCTACCATATGTGGCAGAATCGTTTAAGGGGAGAGCAGGGAAGAAAGTGTCCTCAGTGTCCCAAATTTCCCCCTCCCAACACCTTGGTGAGCTCTGGATGAGCACAGGGAGGCTGCTGGGTGTCAGGAACTCTCAAGTTTGGTGGCAGGTGGCTGGGATGCCTTCCAAAGCAGCCAGATTTGGGGATGTTTTGTTCCCTGGAAGAGACCCTTCAGCAGCTTTTGATGTCACAGTGGGTTTGGGAAGGGCATGGCAGCCCCAGTTGTGGGTCCCAGGCTGCAGAGAGGAAGGCCTGGGACTGACACCCACGGGTGGAAGTGTCTTGTCTGCCCTGGGGACCGGCAGCAGGCACCCCAGATGTACCCCAAAATAATCTGGTGGCACAGTTGACACCCAGCCATGGTGCAGACACTGCTGTGTAGGGCAGCCCAGGAACAGCAGAGCAGAAATCTGCGCTGCCCCAAGCTCTCACTTATCTCTGAGGCTCCCAGCACAGAGGAGGGGCTGTGGTGGAGCAGATAAACCCATTGCCTCGATGGGGCTGCTGCAGCCTTGGTTTGAGGCCCTGGGCTGGGGGAACTCTGCCCTGGGGGTGCCAGGACTCGGGGCTGTGCCCCCTGTCCTTGGAGGGGGCTGGCACTGCTCTGACTCGTGTGGAGAACCAAAATGAGACTCAGTGCCAGCAGTACCGGGGCACCGCGGTGTGAAACAGGGCTGCCACGCTCAGGGCTGGAAGTGACCCCGACTGGGACAGCCAGGAGGTTAGGGCAGGATAACCAGGATGGCAGGGTTAGTTGGGATGCCATGGCAGGGATAGTCAGGATGCTGTGCCAAGGATAGCTAGGATGCCATGGCAGGGATAGCCAGGATGCTGTGCTAGGGATAACCAGGATGGCAGGGTTAGTTGGGATGATGTGGCAGGGTTAACCAGGATGCTGTGGCAGGGATAGCCAGGATGCCATGGCAGGATTTCCCAGAATGCCACGGCAGGGTTAGCCAGGATGCTGTGCCAGGGATAGCCAGGATGACAAGGTTAGTTGGGAGTTGCCATGGCAGGGTATAGCCAGGATGCGTGCCAGGGATAGCCAGATGACACAGATGTTAGTGGGCGGGATGCCCATGGCAGGGATAGCCCGCGGGTCTGTGGCAGGGATAGCCAGGATGCCATGGCAGGATTGCCACAGAATGCCACGGCAGGCGTTAGCCCCAGGATGCTGTGCCAGGGATAGCCAGGATGACAGGGTTAGTTGGGATGCCATGGCAGGGTTAGCCAGGATGATGTGCCAGGGATAGCCAGGATGCCATGGCAGGATTTGCCTGGATGCTGCTGCAGGATTAGCTGAGATGATGTGGCAGGGTTAGCCAGGATCCACGCAGGGTAGGATGTGTACAGGCATGTATGCGGGCAGTTAGCAATATGTGCTAATGGATGTCGGTTAAGATGTGTGCCGATAGCCAGTGCTGGAGGATTTGCTGAGCGCGCAGGATACTAAGTGGCAGGGTTGAGATGCTGTGGAGGTAGCCAGATGCTGAGGTAGCCGATGTGGCGGATGCCGATCCATGGCAGGATTTGCCAGAGATGCTATGCCAGGGATAGCCAGGATTTGCCAGGATGCCAGGGATAGCCAGGACGCCATGGCAGGATTTGCCAGGATCCTGCTGCAGGATTAGCTGAGATGATGTGGCACGGTTAGGCAGGACAATGTGCCAGGGTTAGCTGGGATAATGTGACAAGGTTAGCTGAGATGCTGTGGCAGGGTTTGGTGGCGCGGATGACCATCAACAGGGTTCAACCGTGGGATGACTGTTGGCACAGGTAGGATGCTGTGGCAGGGTTAGCCAGGATGATGTGGCACAGGTGGGACGTTTCTGGTGGGCAGGGTTAGTGGGATGCTGCTGGCAGGGTTTTAGCTGAGTGATGCTGTGGCAGGGTTCACTGGGATGCTGTGGCAGGGTTCACTGGGAGCTGTGGCTGGGGTTAGCTAGATGGCTGCTGGCCAGGTGTTAGCCACGGATGATCTCGGCAGGGTCTAGCTGTATGCATGTCTGTGGCCGTACTCGATGCTCTTGCTGTTATACTCCGAGACGCTGCAAAGACTGCATGTGGCACACGGTGCTTATAGAGTGGCTTGCGATCCGCTTCGTCGCAACATCTAACGGCTCCATGCGTGCGTTAGGCCTACGTGGCTACTGCATATTCCTGTCTGGAGTCTTCTAGTGGCTGCTTTATAAGCTCGGACATCCTCGCCTTGTCTCGCTTTGATTATCCGGCGCAGCCAGTCATGGCATTGCTGTGGCAGGGTCACTGCTTGGATGCCAACTGTGGAGGTGTTAGCGCAGGATGATATTCGGCTGGGTTACGCCATGACTGCGTGGAGGGTCAGCTCTGAGATTGCCCTGTGGCAGGGTATTTAGCTGAGGATGCGGTGTGGCGCCAGAGTAGCCTAGGATGCATTCTGTTGGCAGGGTTAGCTGGGATGCTGTGGAGAGGTTGCAGGTAATGCCTCTTCGTTTCGCGATCGGCTGCTGCTACCAGCGGTTCACAGCACTCGATTTTCGCCTGCCGACTCGCTTCTACACTTTGTGCAGGTTAGCCATGATGCTGTGGCAGGGTTAGCCATGATGATGTGGCACAGGTGGGTACGCTTGTGGTCAGTGTTAGCCAGGATGCGGCAGGATTATCGCTGGTGATGCCTGTGCCAGGTTGACTAAGATACTGCAGGCCATGCTGTCTGAACTTGACGGAAAGCTCTTCTTGCAGCATGGAGAAGCCATGTGGAAAGGGAGCAGGGCTGAACCCTGGGGGATGCCTGGGAAGAGGAGAAGGGGAATGGGTTAGGAACGGACAGCACCCTCTGGGCAGAGCAAGGCAGGGAACCAGCGTGCAGCTTCTCAATCCCCATTTGGAGCACCCCAGGATCTCCCCATTGCCCAGACAGGGTAGCCAGCCCAGCCTCCCAAAACTCCTCTCAGAGAAAGGCAAAGAGCTCAGCCGAGCGTTGCATAACCAGGAAAAAAGGCGTCCTCGTCCTCGGAGCCGAGTGGCTGCCGGCCAACTTTGGCATTAAAGTGGAGCAGAGGATACCGGGAGGGGAGCGTGGATTAGACGGGCAGGAGACGGGATCAAGTGAGCAGCAGCGAGGGCAGGCTGGCCACAGCCTCACGGAGGGTCACGGTGGGGAGGGATCCAACCTCCTTTCCTGGCGTGCAGCAGCCGATCTGCGGTGCAGAGCCCCAGGCACCTCCCATCTACCCAAGAATGGGTCAGACCCGCTGCAGCGAGGCTGCCTTGACTCATGGGTGATAAGGAACTCACCCAGGAGAGGCTCTTTGTGTGCGACGGGCTCAGTTGGTGCAGGTTTAACTGGCTGGGCGATGGGGAGGCGCTGGGCCCTTTCATTAGGGGCAGATGTGTGTGCAGGAATCACAGACAGCGTCTCGAGGAGGAGGGGGGGATGGAGATACTCGTGTTCAGTGCTGAAGTTCTGGCTGCACAGACCCAGATCTTTGCCTGCTCCGAGCTGCAGAGTGTAGAGCTGCTCTGGATCTTGCACTGATTCAGCAAGACGTGAAGGCTTGTAACTTTTGGGAGTTCTTGGAAATTGGGCTGTTCCCAGTCAGCAGCTCAACTCCTACACACCGAGGAGATGCACTTGCTCGGGCTGCTGGAGCTCTACCCGCTGGCTGCTGCAGCCACTGCCTACACCAGAAAGGGGCTGCAGTTCTATGCTTGGGAAGAAAAAGGAGAGATCAAGTTAATTTAAAATTTGCAAGGTGATCCAAAGTGTTCCCAGCTGATAAGCATTGTGGTGGACTTAAGTCTCCAGGCAGCTAAAAGATGGTAAAAGACCCTAACCTGGCTGATAACCCCCCAGCAGCATGAAATGGGGATTCTGCTGTGCCCGTTGTGCCCCAGGCACTGCTGCTGTCCCAGCTGGAAACCTCCAACACAGACCAACAAAGCTGCTGCCAGCTCAGGCTGAGCTGAATCCCAGCCTGCAGAATCACAGAATTACAGACTGGTTTGGGTCAGAAGGGACCTTAAAGCTCATCTTGTCCCACATGCCCCGGGCAGGGACACCTTCCACTATTCCAGACTCCTCCAAGCCCCCTCAATCTGACCTTGAACACTTCCAGGGAAGGGGCAGCCACAGCTGCTCTGGCCAGTCAGTGCCAGGGCCTCACCAACCTCCATGGGGAAGGATTTCTTTCTAATATCTCATTCTCTGGACTCGCTCCAGCAGCTCCATGTCCTTCCTGTGCTGGGGGCTCCGGGGCTGGAGGCAGCATTGCAGGTGAGCTCTCAGCAGAGCTGAGCAGAGGAGCAGAAACCCCCCCTTTACGTGCTGGCCACGCTGTGGGGTGAATCCCACACCTGTGGGACAGCATTGGCTGCCAGTTTGTATGGCCACATCGAGCTTTTCATGCCCCAACAGCCCCAAGTCCTTCTCTTTGGGACATTTCCCACCACAGAGCATCAGCCCTGGTGAACAGATCCCATACCCTGCAGCAGGGTGAAGGCAGCAGCGTGCTGGGGTTGTTGGCAAACAGTCCTGACCAGTAGTCAGGCCAAGGCAACACTGACACTTTGCAACAGCAGCGGGGTCCTCCCTTACCCATTCCAATTCCTCAGGTGTTCTCCAAGCCCAGCAGCCACGCTAGGCCAGCTCAGGACAACCTTCCCCTTGGTTTGGTGCTCTCAGGGGGTGTTGGGGAGGATGAGGATGGTCCATCCTGCAGTGAGCGTGCTGCTGGCCTTGGGGATGCTCGTGCCTCTGCCCATCACCTGCAAGGGGTGGCCCCATTGAGGGTGGCTGCTTTCTGCAACTTATTTTAGTTTTCCCCCCTCTCTCTGGTGGTGGCTCCTGTTTGAGGGCTCACCACGATGGCTCCCACTCACCCATCTGTCTGCTTTTGGAAACTGAGCATTCCCCAGGCTGGCTGTGAGCGTGGCAGTGCTGGCGCTGCTGGAGGCACTGGGCAGGGGCTGGGGATGCTCAAGGGGAGGAGGTTCAGGGCTGCAGTTTGTGAGCTGAAGGGCAGCGTGTTTGCGTTCAGCTTTGCATCAAAATCAGGGTCAGAGCCAGGAATCTCTGTCCCCCAAGAGCATTGCGATGCCAGCGCCTGTGGCACGCTGCCCAGGCTTCCCGGCCTTGGGTCCAGGATCAGGGCGAATCCCGTTTTAAGGCAAAAGGTTATGGGCGGGAAGGAAGCAATCACAAAGCAAACACCACAGCCTTCTCCAACCACACACGGCTGTAGCACAATAAATAGAAGGGAAAGGACAAAAATAGCCCCCCGGATTGCAGCGTGGACACAGCAAGGAAGCAGGGCTGTGCTTCGGGGGTGGGGGGTGCTCTCCCGCCCACCCTGACGCCCTGAGTCCCGGCCAAGGGGACATCCCGGAGCGCTGCGGCTGCCAGACAATATCCTGGAGCAGAAACGATGAGTGGGCTTCAGGGCAGCCCTCGTACAACTCACTGCACCCCGCACCTGAGCCCTTGCAAAACTCGCCGCATCCCACGCCCCGGCAGAGCTCTGGCACTTCCCCTGCGTGCAAACCCTGCTCCCAGTCCCCAGGACCCAGCTGAGCTGCACCGTAATTCGGGCAGAGGCAAAGCCCAGATGTGAAGGCACAAGGACTGGCTGGGGGCCCGGCAGCCGGGAAAAAAAAACCACGCGAGGCTGGTTCTGGCTTTGGGAGTGGGGTCGGGGAGCAGCCTAATCTAATGCAAGCAGCCTTCCCATGCCAACACAACTCCAGGTCCCCGTTTGGGGTGGGTTCGGAGGGGACGATGCGGGCTCGGACCTGGAAGCAAAATGCGTTCACGCTTCCTTGTGATGGGTGAGAAAAAAAGCCTCCTCTTCCCCCAGCCCGCGCTGCTTCCGCCTGGGGTGAGCCAGGAAAACAGCTCCCGGCGAAAGCAGGACACGGGTCCGGTTCGGGTGGGGGGTTCAGCGGGGTGCCCCCATCCCGGCGCGCTCCCTGCTCCAGCTGACCCTCCGCTATCATCTCGCCCGCACAACGCGCCTCTTCTCCGCGGTCCGGCCGCCGCTTGCGCATGCTCGGACAACGCTCCCGAGCCCTGCCGCTTAACCTGCCTCTCCCACGTGCTGTCTGGTTGTGCTGGAGACGGTGACGCAGGCAGGACGTCAATGGACGATGTGGGAGAATTTAGACTTGGAGAGAGGAAGGGGGGCAGGGGGAAGGCAGTGTTGCAGAGCCGGGGGGCCGGCGGGGGCGCACGGCCGGGTCAAGGGGGGGACCCCGAGTCCAGCTTTGAGGGGTCACCGCGGGGCACCGCTGGTAGCTTCGCTCCGAGCCATGTCCCCTCCACCCCTGCATGTGTTGGGGCCTCGGCCAGCTGCGAGGGCAAATAATCCTCCTCCCGCGCCCAAGCCGAGCCGGGGTGGGCGGCGGGGGGGACGGGGAGACACGTGAAGGCGACGCTTTCTCGTCGCCCGCATTCCCCCCCGCTCTGTCACCACACGTGTGCCACTCTTGTCCTGGCGCGGGTCGGGCACGAAGCGAGTGTGCTGTGCTGTGCTGTGTCCTGGGCACATCGGCCCGGCACAGGGAGCAGCGCTGGCACAGACCCTGGCGATCACCGGGGCTGTCCCTCGGCTCGGGGCTGGACAGCTGGGATAGAGCCCCTGAGCGCCTCGCCTCGCACAGCTCTGCTGCTTTCCTGTCCCCAAAGATGGGCTGTGCAGCTGCCAAGGGCATCCCCCCACCCCGGGCCAGGGTCCAGCTGTCCGGCTGATGTGGTGTGACAGGACCCCCATCCCCCTCCCTCACTCTCAGCTCTGCATGCCAAGGGCACCGGCATTGCCAGGGATGAGGCATCAGCTGGCAGCGGCACTTCCACGCCAGCGAGTGATGAGATGAGCCACGAACTCTGATTCCTCCCTGCATCCAACCCCAAACTTTAGGAGCCAAACTGGTCTCCCCAAAAGTCACATGAAAGCTCTGCTCCCACTCGGTTCAGAGGGAGGAACGCAAAAAGTCGTGGCAAGGAGGGTGGAGATGCTGCTCTCTGCCTCTTGGCTTTGCCCCCAGCCTTCACCCCACTCCCCTCCCTGAGCTCTGTGCAGGAAAGGAACAAATGCCTTTCCTACTTTAGGTTTGGGTGTCTTTTCTGGTTTTTTTTTTTTTAATAGCCTAAGGGCGTAGGTGGCTGCATATCTCAGAAGACCCAGGAGTCCTGCCTCCTTCCCGCTGGCATAGGGCAAGGGAAAGCAGTTTCCACTGTCAAGAGGCTGCGCACCAGCTGTACAAAGCAGCAGCCTGGTGTGGGAAGGGAGTTACTCAGCATCGGTTCCAAGAACTGAAAAAAAAAAAAAAAAGCAGCTCAAACTGACTTTCCAAAATACTTTGAGGTTCATAGTAATGTTCTCGTCTTTGTCTCATAAATATCCTGGGTTGGATCCTTCCCTCGTTTCCATCTCGTAACTCACAGAGAGGCACCAGAGCGCGGCTGCTGCGCGTTATTCTGACTATTTTTATTTTTTATTTCTTTGGATACATGATCTCAGTTGATTGGAAAACAAACCCCAGAGAATCCTTGAGGAGAGACTGCAAACAGCTCTTGGTGAGATGACTAATCCCATCTCTATCTAAACCAACAGTGCGCTAAAAATAGCCCTATTTCTAACAATAAATATAATAAAATAACTAACTGACAACAAACAGCCCCAAAAAGCCAAACACACTGAAAAGTCCACTAGAAATACATATTGGGATGGGGGAAGGAGCCAGCCAGCAGGAAACTGTGTCACTGAGTCACAGGGGTGGCAGCGGTCGAGGTGCCCATGCCACCGGCGTTGCTTGGTCAGATCTGGCCTCTCTGTCAAGACCACCTTTACCTCTGGTCCTTGTGCTTTTGTGTTCTTTGTCCCAGATTGATGTGGGGAAGGTCCATGGGTGCCACACCCTGGGGAAGCTCATCCCAGAGTCACCATCCCAGCCTTGAGCACCCGCTGAGAGCTCTGCAGCAGGACCTCCTTGCCCAGCTCTAAGTGCAGGTCCATCACCCTCTGCCTTGCTCCGTGCCCACCAACCTCCCCAGGCCCTGAGCTCACCACACACCTTGGATAATTCAGATAATTTGCCTCCTACTTTGCAAGCACCAGGAGCCTCCCACACCCAGCGCGTTGCAAAACAACCCCCTCAGCTGAGTCATTGGCATCGGGGAACCTCTTCCTAACCCTCCCAGCCTGGAATGGGGCTCAGGGCAGAGCCAGCCGTGACGAACAGCCGTGACAGGAGCACACCACAGCCCCATCCCATGTCACCCCAGGCCTTTGGGGGAGGAAATTGGGTGTTTTGGGCTTGTGTAGTGCCCCGTGCCATGGAGGCCAGTGCAGGGAGACCACGTACTGATGCAATAATGGCTACGGGCATCATCTGGGTAAAAACACAATGACTCTGTGCCCATACCCTGTGCTGGTTTTGTGCTCCAGTGACACTCCGGGAATGCTTATATTCCCAGTGGTCCAAATGTGACCCAGCAGGGCTGGGACATCATTGTCACTGGTCCCCAGCCCCCCTTGTGCTGTAACAATGGCCTTGTATGTGACAGGGTCATCACTCAGTATTCCTGTTTTGTGGGGCACTGGAGTCACAGCAGTTTCTGCCACGCAGGGAGACCCATGAAACATCTACCGCAGAGCCTCTGACCCCAGCACCAGTATTTTTCTTCCTGAAGCAGTCCCACACCAGTCTGATTTTTATTTTTCCTGCTTTGTGTGGCATGTGGGAACCTGCCCCACGAGTCCCTGAGAAAGGAAAGCCTGTGCCCCATGCTGACCCCCAGCCCTATGCCACTACTCCAGCAATCCCAGCAGAGGCAGACCTCATCCAGTGGGATCACCACCACGGCACTCAGCACAAACCCGAGGTGGAGGTGGGTACTCTGCATCCCCCAGCCCCAAGAATGCTTGTGCCCACCACCAACACTG
This sequence comes from Malurus cyaneus samueli, assembly GCA_009741485.1. NCBI lineage: Eukaryota > Metazoa > Chordata > Aves > Passeriformes > Maluridae > Malurus > Malurus cyaneus. The sequence goes on from VKON01002018.1 coordinate 546,279, forward strand.
CTCTGAGCCTGTGGATAACCGGACACAGACACCGGACACGGTGGTGAGACAGGAACAGAACCAGTTACGCAACCCCCTAAAATCCAGATTCCTGCTTCAATCCACAGCCCCAACTTTGTTGCCATGGAGGTGGGAGTCACTGTTTGACCTGTTGGATTTCCTGAGGGTAGCACAGAGTGATTTATTCGGGTCGCAGCTACTGGAGGAGCTGGGAATGTGGAGCAGGGTCTGGTGCTGTGGGAAGGGCCGGCAGCCCCGGGTGCCCAGCGCAGTGAGGATGCCAGAGGCCTGAGCTGCCCTCAGGATGTGTCCGGCCACACTGGACAGCATCGTACCCACCAGGGCTCAGAGACAGAACTGGCATTTTCCGCTGTTTCCGAGCACTGACCGGATCCCCCTTCACGGGCAGCTGATGTGGCTTCAGGGACACTCGGACCCCACTGACCCACTGTCCTGAGCCCGACCTCCCATGGAAGCTGAGGCAGAACCCACCAAGCCATCGTAACGCCGAGGCTGGGCAGGACACCCCAGCTCACCCTGGGGAACACCAGCCAGGCCCTGAGGGTGGCAGAGCGAAGGTCCCGGCCCAGCACCCCCTCAGCTCCCCGCGCCGGCTCCGCTCCCGCCCCACGCCCGGCTCAGCGCCCCTCAGCCCGGCTCGGCCCCGCCTCAGCTCCGCTAGCCCCGGTCCCAGCTCGGCTCAGCCCCCTTGCCCCGGTCCCACCCGTCCCCCGGCCCCGCTCGTCCCCCCGCGCGGCCATTGGCCGCCCGCTCCGCCGCCGCCGCCTGACGCTGGGCCGGGCGCCTGGTCGCTCCCCGCCGCTCCGCCGCAGCCCCGGCAGCGGCCGGTCCGCGCCCTCAGGTGGGTTCCCCGCTCTCGCGCTTCTTCGCTGTCGGTTCTTTTTTTCCTCTTTTCCTTCTAATGTTATTTTAATTGTTTTTTTTAATTTTTTTAATGTTTTTCTGGGCTCTGAGAAACCCCCCCCCCCCCCTTCTTTCTCCGGGCGCGGAGCCCCGCTCGCCCGGCTGTGTTTGGGTGAGGGAACGGAGGACCCCCCGACCCCGCGCCGAACGGCCGCCCCGAGCGCGGGGATGGCGGGGGCGGGAGCGGCGGCGGCGGCGGCAGCGAATCCTCCCCCGCGCCCCCCTCCCTACTCCCCCCTCGGCTTCAAAACAAACGTCACCAAATGGTGCAGAGGTGAAGAGGGAGCGGGAGGAAGGGGAAGAGGTGGCGGCTCGGCCTGGGCGCTGCGGGGACAGGTGAGGGGCGCGGACGCGGGGGACGCGGAGGGGCGCGAGGGACGCGGGACACGGGGGACGCGGGTGCGACACGCGGGGATGGTCCCGCTGGGTGCGCGATGGGTGGGGGACAGCCTGGGGAGCACCTGCTCGGGCGTGGGCAACGTTCCCGTGGGAACCCCGTGGTGGCAGAGCGGGAGCCACCCGCGACACCGCGTCCACCTCCGAGTGGACCCGCCGCGGCCTGGCAGGACCCGGGGAGAAGCAGGGCCCGGTGGATTTTGGGGTCTGGGGGTGCTTTCCGTGCAGGCATAGGGTTGAACCGGGGACTGCCGGGGGGGGCCCGCCGGCGAGCTCCGGGTGCCGGTGTGGGGCTGCGGTTTGATTGGCAAGAGCAGATTTTGGGAGAGCCCGAGGTAAATCGAGTCCCGGAGCGTCCATGCCTTGGCCGTGCGCCGGCTCCGGAGCCGACAGCTGGGATTGTTTGTCCGGCGGGCGGGGGGGGCTCAGCGCCGCAGCTCCATCCGACAGCGGCCGGAGCAGGGTGTCGTGGTGGGGCCAAACCGCGTCACCGCTGCCACGGCCTCCCCGGGGCGCTTCCTCGCTCGGAGGGACCGGCGATGCTGGGCCAGGGATGCGGTGACAGGGCGTCCGGCATCTGCGGTTGTTTGGCATCCGTGACGCCCGTTTGCCCGCAGCTCCCTTCCCCGCAGCTCCCAAACCTCTTTGGCTTTGTCGTTGGTTTTAATTTTTCTTAAAAATTTTCCTTTTCTTCCCTCATGCGCAAGAGCAGCGCACGGTCAGGGAGACACTCTGTGCAGCTCTTTGCACCCCTGAAGCCCATGGTACCCCCAGCTCTGCATGACCACGAGCTGGGCTGTCCGTCTCTCCTCATCCTCCCCAGCTGTGGCAGCTGCCATGCGGTTTTGGCCAGTGACTCCCTGCTGCTTCGTGCAGGGGTCTCAGCAGGAACGCAGACACCCATGCTGCTGTAAATTCCCCTGGCACTTCAGCTCCATCCCTCTGCCTGTTCCCACCCGGGAAGGCCTGATCCTGCCCCTGCAAAGTCCCTTCTCCATGGCTGTGCATGGATTTTTGGGCTGGCATTGCTTCATCAGGGTGGGTGTTCTCAAACCAGTGTCCCAGGACAGCCAGCCTGAAATCCCTCTGCCAGCAGGAACAGGGCTGTGCCAGCCTCAGTGCGACGGGTACACTCATCAGGCCAGGGGTGCAGTTTTTGGGTGTAGGTAAGGATTATTCTGGATATGTTCTTTCCTTTCCTGAGCCGATTCGGTGCTGGTGGCCCAGCCTGGGAGCGCTGAGCTGCCCCTGTCCCTTTGGAGCTCAAAGCGAGCTGCTTGCCCTGCCCTCAGGATCACTGCTGTGGACTCCTGAAGGTCATGGACCTCTGGATGGGCCTCATGGCTTCTCCTTTTCCTCCCCCACCACCTTGCCCTTCAGCCCCTGCAGTTGTCACGGCTTTGCCAAGCTGAGGCATCTGCACTTGTGCCGGCTCGGAGCAGGTGGCCAATGTCCCCGCAGCGGTGGGGGCCACTGCTCGGGTTTCGCCGGTGCCTCTGCCACGGATTTAACGTGCTCGTGTTGAAGGGGCATTAGCTCCCGTGTCAAGTGGCTTGAGGCTTCCACTCCTGCCCGGGCTCTGCCCCAGCACAAACCATCTCGGGGGCTCCTCGTGTCGAGCGCTCACGTCCCTGTGTGTGCACAGTCCTGCTGGGGGGCTCTTGGGACCTTGGGAAGTGCTGGCTTTGTCAGTAGGTGACCTTGGGCATGTCCCTTTGCTTCCCTGTGCTTTGGTGTTGTTCTCGGAATGGGGGAGGTGGTTAATGTGTTTAACCCCCCCCTCCTCACTGCTGTGGGGCTCCTGGCTCCTCTTGGGAAGTGCAACTGTGGAGCTGGAAAGGACTGTTGCTATTTTGTGCTGTCCCCAAGCGGGCAGGGCGGAGGCATGGACGGTACTGGAGTCACCCGGGGTGGATTTTTCCCAGGCTGCCAAGTGAAACAAGTGGGGTCTGAGTCTCATTTGATGCTGCGGCCCTTTACTGCGACTCTGGCAACGTAAAGGAGCCTAAATATGGTCATAAACTGCATCCACTTCAAGGTCCTTTCGTGCTGCCAGGGCAGCCTCACGGCGGCTTTGTGCGAGGGAGAACAAAGCTGAAAGTGTCGGACAAAAAGTATGGGAGCGGGACGCAGCTGCCGCGGTGCTGGCGCGTGCCGGGAGCCGGTGCCGGCAGCTGCCTGCCAGGGAGGTGTTGATGCTGGTGCAGGCCTTGGCTCACGAAGGAAGGATGGACATGAGGGTAGGGGCAGATGCTGCCTGGCACATGCTGAAGAAACAGGAGGGCTTCAGCCAGATGTGGAGGACTCAGTTAGAATCTGTGTGTCTGATACCCTGTGCAAGCCGTTTGAAACTAAAAATGCATCTGTGGTGAGGGGCAGAAATTGCTTTTCCCTCTTTTTTTTTCCAAGGCAAAATGCTTCCCGGGATCAGGTTAGCATCACTTGGAGCATGCTGGGAGTGATCCGCCATGGGGTGCTGCGTGGCATCTCTCCTCTGTAATAGATTGCAAGGATGTGGCCGTTTTGGGAATGAGGGGGAGAGACGGGGGTGTGGGTTGCTATAATGATTTTGCTCCCCCGGACCACTGCTGCCCCACTGGGTGGCCCTGACAGTACTGGTGGGATGCCGTGTGGAGCCGTGGTGGTGTGAGCTGACCTGGAAGGTGGTGCCTGAGGCTGGGGAAGTGAGCAGGCAGCATCCTGTTAAATCCCGTTAATACCCGGGAGCTCACACGGAGGTGGCCCACACCGTGGCGAGCTGCACGGGCGGTGCTGGGGCTGCCGTGTCGGTGCCGTGCTGGACTTCCCCATCTGCAACCAGAGCTAAAAATATCCCCCTTCCTCACCCTGCCACCGTCCCATCTGTTGGGAGGGTGAACTCCTTGGGCTAGGGGCTCTTTCTTATTTTTATCGCTATTTTGGCAGTTCCTGGAGGCTGAGCCGTCCTGAGTTCAGAGGTGACTCTATTGCGGATGACAGTCGTGCTCCCGGGAAGGTTCAGCTCTGCTGCTGAGCCCAGTGCGGTGAGCAGAAAGCAAGTGAGGAGGAGGAGGAGGAGGAGGAGGAAGGCTGGGGAGGAACGGAAATGTTTGGCCGTGCCAGTGCCACGGGGTGGGTGCTGGGTGCCCCAGGCTGTGCTTGCCCTCCCTGTGCCAGCAGGACTGTGGGGTGCATCACCCCTCGCCTCCCCCCGATGCTGTCTGGGACTCCACCACTTGATGTGATTCTCAGGGGTTTGGTTTTGTTTCTTCCTTTCCTTTTTTCCCCTCTAATTAGAGAGGCTTTCAATAAAAAGCTGAAATTTGTTAATCACTTTGTTTGATCAGAGCTCAGGCAGTGCTGAAGACCTCTAGGTTTTTCCCTCTGCCTGTGTGAGCAGCAGTTTGCTTTTGCTTTCAAGATGGATCTTGCCGTCTGCCTGCCAGCAGCTCTGCCTCCCCGGATCTGTCGGTTTGCATCTTGCACTCCACTTTGCTTTGCTTGTGGTTCTTTTTTAATTTTCCCTTTCCCCTCGCTCTTGGTGTCTCCCTGCTGTAGCTCCCCACTGCTTGCAAAACAGACAAGAGCCTGCACCCTTTAAAACGTCCTAAAAAAAGTGCCCACGTGGAGAGCAAAGGTTTGTTAAACACTTCAAATCAATATGGAGTGATGTATTCTGTGGGGGGTGGGGTCTGGGTTTGCTTTCTCTTAAATGGGGCTCAAAAGATGGGCGAGTTTGGTCTCTGAGCTGCATGGGGAGAGTTTTTTGGGGACACTTGGCGTGTTTTTGCATAGGTCACACTAAGGCTGGGGGGACACAGCAGCTGCCCCACGATTCCCAGGCTGCTCCTGAGCTGTTGGTGAGCACCTTCCCCTGTATAAAAAGGGGCAGTGAGATGAGTTGCATGTGATGGTGGTGGGTCCTTGCTTCCACCATCCGTGTCACCCAGAGGCGCCTGGTCTTGGTGAGGTGTCCTGGTTGTTGTTGACTGCTGGAATGCTGGAACAGCTGCTGGGGCCTGTTCCCAGTGCTGGGTATTGTCATGCTGCCCAGTGGGACTTGAAATGGCTTCGTGCCCCTCCAGTCCCCAGCAGAGCGGGCACACAGTGCTGCTCTTTTGCTGCCAAACATGAACCCCGAGTCGCCGGAGCGGTGTCAGGCAGGTGAGGACGAGCTGGAAGGGGTGGGATGATGCTCGTGCTGGGATGTGTCAGGCTCCAGCCACCACCCAAGAGCCATCGTGGTGTCCCATCCCGAAGCAGCTGGACCGGACGGTGCCGGGGCCGCACGTTTCGCTGTGTGCCGAGCAGGACACGTAGGATTGCCCAACGTGCAATTAGCCCGTGGTTTTCCTGGAGGCAGCGTGTGGCCCTGCTCAGGGCTTTTCATGGAGGGGGTCGGCAATGCTTGCTTTGAGTGACCAGCACTGGCTGGAATGCAGAGGTGGGAGCTGAGCCCCTGCCATCTGCGCTGGCCGTGTCCTGCTGGCACAATGGCTCAAGGTCAAAGCTGTGCACGGTGGTTTTGGGCTGCTGCTGGCCATGAGCCGGCACAGGGTGGAAGCGCTCCCACCTCCTGTCTTGACTCAGTGGTGTTTAGGGTTGGAAAGGGGGTAATTAAATGACCTATTTCTGGGCAGGGAGGAAGAGGAGGAGGAGGAGGAACCGTTTCTCTTTCCAGAGCTTCAAACAGCTTCCAGCAAGCGTCCGGCACAAACCCAAAACCGCTTCCAGAGGAGGTGCCACAGCCCCCCAGCAGGGTTTCTTGGGGTATGGGTGGGGTCTGGGGCTGTGGGGAAGAGTAACCTCCACTGCAGCATTGCTGCTGCATCAGCCTTTTGTTTGGAAGAAGGCAGGACAAATCCATGGCTCCTTTTTTTTTTTTTTTTTTTTTTTTTTTTAAGTATTTTTTCCACCCCCAAAAAGTAGTAACGAGATTTGGGAAGCAACATCTGCTTGCGGGGCCAGGTCCCTGACCCAAGCCCACCCCAGGGCTGCCAAGGGGTCATCCTAGGATTCCTAGTAGGATTCCTCCTTCTCCTCCCCCTCCTTCTGCCATGGGGGGATTATCAGCATCTCCTGCGTGGCGGATCCTGCAGCTCACAGCCCCAGGGGTGTTGGGGCTGTTGGCCTGGGGGTACCTTACCTGATCTGGAGGATGTGGTGGAGCTTCAGGTGCAAGGTTTTATTGATGGATATAAGCAGTGGCTATAAATAGCCCTGCTTGGAAGTTTTCATCTTCCTTTTTAAATGGAAGTGCCTTTTGGAACAAAGTGACTTTCCTCTATCCTTTTGGAAAGCATCTTTTTAAAATTTTCTTATTTTGAAGATGAAATTTTTCCTTTGACTCTTACATTTTTATCCTTTCCAGTTATTGGAAGACTTCAGAGAAAGATTGCTAGGTGTCATACTCAGGAACACATCCCATGTCATGCAGGTGGGGAAAATATGTGGGGTCACATTTGTTTAGTTTGATTTCCCTTAAAAAAGAAATTAAGAATGGAAAATATTCATAGCATCAGTGAAAATTTTCTATCAAAGCAGACAAAATTTGTGGGCTGAAAAAATGGAGTTTGCTTAAAACCTTCTGCATCGATTATTAAAAAAAGATAAGTTAAATAAGTTAAATTAATTGGATGAAGAACTTCTGTTCAGTTAAAATTGGCAACGTTTCTGAGTTTCTGTCTGGAATTTTTCAGTTGTAAAACCTGAAAACCTCCCCCACCCTAAGCAGTAACCTTGAGACATGGTGCTGGAGCTGGAGTTTCCACTGGCAGGGAAGAAAAAAATGAAAATAAGGAATGTGGACAGATTTAGACTGACCAGCCTTTTTTTATTTTGCACTGGCAGTCACTGAGATTGTCCTGGAACGGTGCTCAGTGCTGGGAGCAGGAGATGAGCTACTGTGATGAGAGGCTGGGGCAGGGAATGGCAGAGATCGGGCTCCACGTGTGGGTGCTCTTTGTCTGTGGTGGCATCCACGAGGAGAACGACAGAAATGGGTATTTTTCACCCATGTTGGGTGTACAGATGCAGAGAGCAGCTGTGTGTTTGTGTGTCTAAATATCGTGATAACTGTCCCTGTGGAGCTGGTACCCACAGGCTGGCATCCGAGCAAGCTGCCTGCTTTGTCCAAATGCCAGTGGTGTCCGTGCCCAGCGTGCAGTGCCTTGTGGCACCTGTGACGCCTCCTTGGGTGGGGACCCTGGTGCTGCTCAGCTCAATGGGCATGTTGGAGTGGCTGCAGACCCCACAGCTTGTTAAAATCTGGTGTTCTGGAACCTGGCTCTGCCACCAGCACCCTCTTCCTGCTGGGAACTGTGCGAATTTTTGGCCTTTAAAATTCCCCTGCGGAGAGCTCTGCCTTTGGCTCTGTCGGACACGGAGCCTGGCGTGTGGTGCTTGAACTGGTTCAGAACTTGCTGGAAGAACCGTGGGGGAGAGCAAAGTGTTTGTGTGTCACTGAGCGTCTCCTTCAATGCAGGCACTACTGGAGAGGTCATGGAAGTGAGGAGGTGCCTCCAGGTACAGTTATCACAGACTCACGGAATGGTTTCATTTGGAAGGGACCTTAAAAATCATCTCATTCCAGCTCTCGGGTTTATCCCAGTGGATAAACCACATGTTCCCTGGAGACATGAACTGGAACAGGATGTGGAAGGGTTGGGTGAAGGCAGGGCTTGCTTGGACGTGGGCTTGGGGCAGTTTTCCATTTAGTATCCCGGTGAGGAGCAGCACCTGGGATCACGTGGGCACTGTGTGCGTGCCAGCCTGTCCTCCAAGAGCATGGACCAGTGTCAGGGCTCCCGGGATGGGCTCAGACATTGGGATGCAGCCAAAATCAGGCCTCATCTCCATCCTCATCCCTTGGGTAATGCTTTCCCAGAGAGCTCCACGTGCTGGTGGATACCTCACTTTGCGTGACTTGACGCCCCATCTCCAGGGTTTTAAGCACAGGGATCAATCATGGATCCATCCTCAACCTTCCCTGACTCGGCACGGCCGTCCTTCCCACGCACCGGCAACGAGCCGCCGGGAAAACTCGCACCTCTCGGCTCGCTCGTTCAAAAATATCCCCAGCCCCGCGTGGATGCCGCTGCCAAGATGGGGAGCGGAGCCGGCGCTCCCTCTTAGCTGAAATCTGTCGCCTTCCTCGGCGGTGGGGAAGCTGGGAGGGAGGCTGGGAGGGAGGCTGGGATCTGCGGAGTGCCGAGCCCCAGCGCTTTCGAAAATAGAAGCAGAACAAATGGTTGGAGCAAGATGCTGGTGGAGAAGGCAGCCAAGGCTCTTCCCGTGGCAGCTGGTGGCTGCTTCTTGCTCTTCCATCAATCCTCTCCCCAGAGCTGGCATTTCCTTGTGCGGGGAGAGGTGAACATCTGGCTCTTGGGGCACAGCGGTGCTTTATTTGGTTCGGTGTGACCCCCCTGGGTTTTTGGTACAGTTGAGTTTTGAGTGAGCTGTGAGGATGGCAGGGCAGGAGGGGATCCGGTGTGCGCCGGTGGGAGATAAGGAGGAGACAGGGAGTTGGGTGGTGCCGGTTCCCAAAGGGACTTTGTCCCAAAACAATGACACAGGTGCTGGGTTGAGCCATGGGCATGGCGTGGCAGTGGGTGCTGAGCTGTCAGAGAGCTGGGCACGGAGCTGATGTACCATCTGCCTGCTCTCACGGGAAGGGTGGGGGTCCCGGTGGGGTGAGCTCCTGGCTGCTCCTGGGGTCGTGGGAGCTGCATTTGGGTGCTGCTGGGGAAATGCCAAAGGCTGGATTCCTCACCTCCTGCTTCCCCATGGGCACTGCTCCTGAGGGGACAAAGCTGCTTGTCCTCGCTCTGGCCACTGGAACCCAGGAGAGGAAAATGGTGAGCCTAGCTCTCAACAGAGATTGAAAGAGTTTTGAAAAAAACCTGTTAGTTGCCCTCAGGTCTTTCAGCTTTAGGGCCAGATGTGAGTGTGTGCTTTATCGAGCAGGATTTCACACCTGCCTTTGCACTGGAGAGGGCTGTTCCAGCTGGATGGGGTGGAAACAGGAAGATTGGGAAGATGCTTTCTTTACGGGAAGGTGTTCTTGCCTTGTCCTTTCCAGTGGAGAGGACTAGCCACCGCAAACTCAGCATCTGCCTGGGTGACCTTCAGCGCCTTTGCTTGGCGAGGGAGGCTGCTTTGCATGCCCTCTCCCTGCCAGCCGCACTTGCACCGAGCATCGGGGTCTTTTTGTTATGCAAATGCAGCTTTGGTTTTAGCTTCTCAGAGATAAATACCTCAGAGGCTAAATCTGGAGCTCAGGGCACTGCGGGAAGCGCTCTGGTGGCCCAGGGCCTGGCAGGTCAGATACTGAAGGTGGTAGTTTGGGGGTTTGGCTCCCCTTTGGGCATGGAAACAAAACGCTCTCAATGTTGCTTCACCTGGGGTTATACAAGAGTTTTTGCAGTGTGGAAAGAGTGCGTTGAGTCCTGGTCGGTGGTCCTTGGCACCCTGGAGTTCCGACTTTGGCCGTGGTGTGCTGGGGTTTTATTTTGGCGTTTAGAGCTCAGCAGACCCTTTTGTCGCAGCATCATGCTGACCTCCGAGGATCCCCACTGGGCTCCAGTGCAGGACTGGAAATGATGTCTCAGTGCCCCTGACACCGTCCACCCAGATTTTGGGGTCAGGATGCTTCTCCCACCCCTCAGAGAGTCCGAGGAGTGCAGGCAGCGCAGCCGGAGGACGCGGTGCCAGGTGCCGCGCACCAGACCGGAGCTTTTTCTCGCCTCCCCATTCGCGCGTGGGGTGGACCTGGCGTCCCCCGGGGCAGTCTGGCTTCCTTTGGGACCCTGTGAGCCCCTGGCAGCCCGTCTCTCTTGTGATGGGGGGTCATGGGCCATTGGTCAGGCTTTGGGCAGAGGTGTTTGTGTATGATCTTATTTTTATTTGTGCGTCTTTCGGAAATTTTTCGTCACGGCAGGTGCCGGTTCAGTGCCCGGCGGTGGGGTGGGAAGGGGTGTGAGTGGGATGGAAATGTGGCTAAAACTGATAGGGCTTCGGTTTGTGCAGTTTTGCTATTTCTGTGCCACGGGAGAGCTTGAAGTCCCTGGGGTTTAGGGGGGCTGAAGCTGTTGTTTCCTGGTTCATCCCTCCTGTGGGGTCACAGGTCACCTCACAGACACCAGCCCAGGCTCTCTGGGGCTGAACCAGGGCGTGTGATGTTAAGAACACCCAGAGGTGTCTCATGCCCTTGCAAATAGACAGGGCAGTGGTGAGTTTTATTCCAATTGGGAGGAATTTTATTCCTTGGACAGGAACTCAGGGTCTCCCAGGGATACCCTGGGGCTCTGCTGTGGGAAGAGCAGGTGGAAAAGGAAAATGGTAGGAAATGGAGGTAAAAAGGGGAGGGCAGCTCTTTTGGAACTGCTTCTTTGCAAAGTTTTGGCACCGGCCGGGGGCTGAGATGTGGTGGCCTTGGCTAAAGTCACCCCAAAATAGGGTGTTCATGCTCAGGGCTGCCTCAGATTCCACAAGGCTTGTTGGGGGATTTAGGATTTGTCACTGTGTCCTGGCAGGGTGGCAGCATCCCCCAAAGCCCTGCGGGGTGTGGAGCATCCACGCCCAGGGAAGCTTCTCCCCAAATGATGCCCTGAAGTGGGTACACTGGCCGAGGCACAGGAACAGATCCTCATTCCAGGGAAGAGGAGGCTCCAGATAGACCTTAGAGCCTTTTCTAGTACTTTAAGGGCTGCAAGAGAACTGGAGAAGACTTTGGACAAGGGCCCACGATACAGGGCGAGGGGGAAATGGCTTTGCAGTGACAGAGGGCAGGATTAGGTGGGATATTGGGAAGAATTTCCTCCCTGTGAGGGTGCTAAAGCCCTGGCACCCCATTGCCCATCCCTGGGAGTGTCAAAGGCCGGGCTGGTTGGGGCTTGGAGCAGCCTTATCTGGTGGAAGGTGTCCCTGCCCATGGCAGGGGGTGGAACGAGAGAGTCTTCATGGTCCCTTTCAACCCAAACCGTTCCATGATTCCACCATCCCCTGCATCCCTCCAGCTGGGAAATGGTCCTGCTCCTCCAGTTTCTGCTGCCCAAGCCAAGGTGCTGCCTTGGTTCTTCCCTTGATTTTTTTTAATTCCTTTTTTCCCTAAATGCATTACCAGTGCAGCTCATCCGTATTTCCACCACCTTCTCCCTCCTGTTCTCGCGCTGAAGTCTATAATGCTGAAATTATAGCATCCCCCTCGTCACCATGGCAACGCTCAGGGATGTATTAAAAAAAAAAAAAAAAAGGGACCAGAAGCCCTCCAAGGATTATGACTTCAGTGAGGGATCAGGCTGGAGGGGAATCTGGGTCACGGCTGGAGCAGGCTTTTCTTCCAGCCTGTCTTCAGTAATTCCCTTTACAGCGCCCGGGGCCGCGTCAGGGCAGAGCAGAGCTGCCACTGGCACCCATGGGTGCCCTCGAGGGGTTCCAGCTGCCCCAGGAGGTGCTGCCTCCCTCTACATCAGATTGCTCATTGCCCATGTACACCCTGGGAAAGAGCATCCTCTGCAAGCTCAGCATTCCCACCCAAAATCCAGGCATTTTAACCAAGTCTTTTTGATTCCCAAATGCGTGGTGCCTGCAGAAGTGCGAGAGCCTTGCTGCCCCTCCACCCCACTTTGTGCAGAGCAAGTTTTCTCTCTCATCCCCCAAAATAAACAGGACTTTTTTTTTTTTATACATTTTTTTTCTCCTCTTCTTCTTTTTATTTTTTTTCCTCCCTTTTTCCACACCCCCAGAGCCGCTGTTGCTGGTGGCAGGGAGCCCAGACTCCGTAGGAACTCAGAAATGCTGCAAATCCAAGCCCCGGCTGCCCTCTCAGTTTCGCAATCCTTTGGAAGGGGGGGAGAGAGAAGGAATAAAATGGGAGGGGATTTTTTTTTTCTTTATTAGAGATTTATAGACTTTCCCACCGGTAGGGACAAGGAGCTGGAGCTGACCGGCCAATTTCCTACAGTAAGTTTCCAACACTTCTCCTCTCTGGCCTCTGCAAAACCCTCTGCAACCTTGCCTGTGGTGGGTTGGGTTGGTTCAATTTTTGGAAAACCATCGGAGATGTTGGTAGTGGAGATTGGCAGGGTGAGGGCCTCTAATACGAGGGTGGTGGTGTGGCTCAGCAGGCCCTAATGGCACCTCCCGTGGGCTATAGGTGATGCTAAGGGCTGGGAAAAATCACCACACAGGGTGGTTGGAGCTGTTAAAGCCTTTTTTTGCCTGGTTTTTGGTCGCATGTGAACCCTTCGGCTTGGGCTTCGTGGTGGTGGTGCCACGACAGTCGCTCACGGGTGCCGGCCCCTCCACGGTGCTGCTGGAGCACCTTCCCTGCCGTCCTCATCCCCCTCAGCCTTTTGGGCTCTGGAGGTTTGTGGTCCATTTATTTTTAGGTAATTGTGGTGTCCGGGCGCTGGAGAGGCCGCTTGGTGCCGGGCGGCCAGACAAAGGAGGGGATTGTTGGCCAGTGTATTTTAAGCTGTTGGTTTCTTACAGATGAGAGCTTGCCCAGCTCCTTGCCCTGCTGTGGAGGGGCCCAGCTGACGCCACGGTGGCTCCTGTCCCCACAGATGCCCCTTTACCTGTGCTGGGCATAGGGTTCAGCTCCTAGCCCTGCTCTGCATCCTCGTGCAGGATCTGACCCTATGCCAGTGCTCCTGCTGGAGGAAAAATCCTCCCTTGAGCTGTGCCTGGATGAGATCTGAGTGCTGGCAGCTCTGCTCCCAGTATCCAGTGATTAATGGGATTAAATTGGTGCCCCTAGTGAGGTTTTTTTATTTTGCATCTGGTTTTCTCAAGACTTTTTAAGCGGGGGGAGGCCGGGGCCATGTCGCGCTGAGATCTGATTAGATAAGGGAGAGCTGCCTGTGAACAAAATTCCTACCGGATAATTATTTATACCTCCATGTGCGTCACTAATAAACATCTGGATCTGCTCCAAACATCTTCATTTGATTTGTTTTGTAGTCTCTCAACAGGGATGTTTCTCAGCTCCCCACCTCCCTCTTGTCGCGTGGCTTTTGAGGACTTGGCTGAAGTGAGGGGTGGGTTTGAGATGAACCCCACTGCTCATCAGATGAGCACAACCCCCAGCACCATTGCTTGCCCATTTCCCCCCAGGCATTACCCCTTTTAGGTCTGGTTTAGCAAATTCCTGGATTCCTGTGATGGGGTGATAGTCACGTTGCCCTTTCTTGGGAGGAGAAAATTTGTGGTGTTGGTGGCCGCAGAAAAAAACACGAGTGGCCAAAACAACCCAAAAAGCAAGCCCAGATGTGTTGCTTTCTATTTTAAACATCCTCGTTTGATTTGGGGGCGAACCAGACTCCTGACCTTTCGGAGCGCGTGGGGCTGGCAGTCACGCCGAGTTCTCTCAGGCCAGGGCTGACTTCTTGCTCTGTTTGTGTAGAGCCAAGAAATGACTATTAATAACTTTCCCTGAATGAGAGTTGAGTACCTGCTTCCCTGGGGCTCCTTGGAAGGCTCGGGCTCGGGTGGATAACATCAACAGTCATTACGAACGGGACTGAGCATCGGGCGCAGCTGGGATGCAGATGGGAAGGGACTGGTGTGGGAGGGGAGAGATGAAGGAAGCCTCTGGCTGGCTGTGAAGCGCCTCGGGCAGGGCTTGCAGGCGCCACGAGCCATTTTTTGTGTGTTCTTCCATCGTTTTTACAGCCCTGGCCCCTCTTTGCACGAATGCGATGCAAAAACCATCGCGAGCCGCTGGAGCTGGCGGCGAATGCCAGCTCCCATCCGTGCTGGCTGTAATCTGTGTTTCACCTCTGCTGGGCTCTCAGGAAAAGAAATTAAATAAATAAAAAAGTTTTCAGTGCTGCACCCAGCCTTAATCTCTTTAAACTGTATTTTGCTAATCCTTCATTAGGATCTCATTGTGAGCTTGTTATCCTGTTAGGGCTGAGCCGTGCGCGGCGGCGCCCGCGGAGCCGGGAAGGGAAGGGAAGGGGCTGTGTCGGCCCTGCTGATGCCACGTGTTCCACCGGGATGTGCCGGCAGCTCCAGCGAGGTGGGCTCACTCCGCGGGATGGGTGTTTGTGCTTTGTCCTGCTGCTGCAGCGATGGGTGGGTGCTGGGTGGGTGCTGGGTGCTGGCGGTACCAGGGTCTTCGGTGTGACCTCTGGGGATGATGTTTCTGTTTGTCTTCCCCTCTGTTTTTTGGTGTGCCCATCTGGAGTGTTGGAGCTGGGGAGGGGGGCGTCATGTAGAAAATTCTGGTTTTGGTTTGTGCCAATGTTTGGAGCGTTTCTGGGGGCACCCGCAGCGCCGGAGCTGGGTGCCAAAGGCAAGGCTTTATCTGGGGTTTTGCAGGAAGCTGGTGGGAGGTGATCCCAAAGGGCTGGCTAGGAGCAGGGCAAGCTCGGTGTGCACTGAGCTCCCTTCCCGCTGTCCCAGGAGCTGTAGAAAAGGGCACCAGTTGGACTCAGCATGCGCAGGCAGATTCCTTCCCTTAGCGAGCGGTGCTGTCCCGCTGCGGGGCTGCGCCGGTGCCCTGTCCCTGCCACTCCGCAGCACCCAGCCTTGGCACCGGGACCTTCTTGGGGTGACTGGCAATGGCAACAGCTCTGCAGCACCCAGAGGGGCTGGGATACCTGCAAACCACGTTTCTGGAAGTTCTCAGAGGAAGAAAGTGGCCCCGCATCGGGCTGCAGCCGGAGAAGCGGGAAGTGCATCCCACCGGATAATGGAGCAGGGCCGAGCCTTGCAGGCTGCAGTCGGCAGGAGCAGGAGATGGTCTGCAGAGCCGGTGCAGAAAGCAAAACAAAACCCACACACCCACACATTGCCACATGCGCAGGCACACACGGTAGCGAGCAGGCAGGGAGGGGATCCGCCAGCAGCCAGCGTCGAGACTCGATTTAATTTGGTGGAAAATGAAAACCGTTGCGGCGAGCGAGAGGGTTCCTGCCTTTTCTTTTCCTTCCCTCAAAAAAACATTAGGTGGGATTTTTACCGTCCCCGGGTTTTGTTTTGTGCGGAAATGTGGCTCTGAAGAGAAGCCTGGTGGCTGAAAGAGTTGCTGCCTGTTCTGTGCTTTCCTGCCCAGCCTCCTCCCTGCCGGAAGGTCTCGTGGGCACATGTGTCACCGTGTCCTTGTCCACTTCTGCAGCGGGTCGGGGGAGGGAGGCGGCTCCTGTGACATTGCCCAGCAAGTGACAATGAACTCGCTTCTAAGCCTGCACGTGGCTTTGCCTGAGAGCCTTGGCTGGCGTTTAAATTCATACACATTTATTTGCCTCTGGGTTGGAGGGCATCTCTGCAGGTCGTGCTTTTGGGCGGTGCTGGGGCACAAGGGCACGGTGAGGGCTT
This sequence comes from Malurus cyaneus samueli, assembly GCA_009741485.1. Taxonomy (NCBI): domain Eukaryota; kingdom Metazoa; phylum Chordata; class Aves; order Passeriformes; family Maluridae; genus Malurus; species Malurus cyaneus. The sequence goes on from VKON01002018.1 coordinate 561,903, forward strand.
GTGCCATGGTTCGCCTGTGGGAGGTGAACCCAAAGAGAACCCAAAGCACTCAGATTCCTGCTGTAGGGCTGACAGATTCTGGTTCCTGTTGTAGGGCTGACAGAGCTGACAGATTCTGGTCCTGCTGTAGGGCTGACAGACTCTGGTTCCTGCTGTAGGGCTGACAGATCTGGTTCCTGCTGTAGGGCTGACAGATTCTGGTTCCTGTGTAGGGCTGACAGACTCTGGTTCCTGCTGTAGGGCTGACAGATTTGGTTCCTGCTGTAGGCTGTCAGATTCTGGTTCCTGCTGTAGGGCTGACAGATTCTGGTTCCTGCTTGTAGGGCTGACAGATTCTGGTTCCTGTGTAGGGCTGACAGATTCTGGTTCCTGTTGTAGGGCTGACAGACTCTGGTTCCTGCTGTAGGGCTGACAGATTCTGGTTCCTGTTGTAGGGCTGACAGATTCTGGTTCCTGTTGTAGGGCTGACAGACTCTGGTTCCTGCTGTAGGGCTGACAGATTCTGGTTCCTGCTGTAGGGCTGACAGATTCTGGTTCCTGCTGTTGCCAGGGTGGTGCTGTGCCAATGCTTGACCCGTGCTGGTCCTGCACCCCATGTGGGGCTTCACCTCTACCCCAGAGCACATCAGAATTGTGAAGTGTTGTGAGATGAGATTTATCCTGGCTTTCATCTTTGCAGAAAATGAGGGTACTGAAGTCTGGGAGGACCGGATCCCTGGGCTTTGCTCTCCTTCCCTGCGTTTTGCAGCTCTTTGGGGCTTGGCTGGGGCTGTGCTGCTTCACTCCCTGTGGCTGGGAAGGTAGAGCTTTTCCAAAAGCCTCTCTCCCCTTTTCCTGTGCCTATAATTAGCCCTGGCTCCCCGCCACCATATACTGTACGATCCTGGAAAGAGGTCATGGCTTTGCTGAAATTCTTGGGAACAGAGCTGCCTTTGCAGCTGGGAAAGCAGCGCAATTTCCAAGCAGATAAGAAATAGGGCAAATGCAACTCTGTTCCCTGCTGTAATTTATGGGCTCTGGGGATGGCATCCAATGGCCTCCTCCCTCCTCTGGCTCTCCACGTGCTTGGGAATTTGGTTGAGTCTGTCTGGACTGGTGAAGAGGTTCCAACTGGTTCCCAGCTCCGGTGTAGTGTCTGGTGGCAGTGGTTGATGAGGGTCCTGTCTTGTCCTGGACTGCTGGCTCTGGTTTTCACCTTCTCCTTGATCCTGTCGAGGTCTTGCCCAGGGCTGGAGAAGGAAACAAACCCATTTTTTTGGTGTGCATGGTCCTTTTCACTTCTAAAATTCTCCTTTTTATGAACTTCCCCAGAACAGAACTTCTTTGCAGCAGGAAAAGCATTTTCTTGATGACCTTAAAGGTCTTTTCCAATGGAAATGTTTCTATAATTCTGTGATTCCACAATCTCTGATCGGGTGAAGAATAGGACTTGGCTTTTCTCCCAAAGAGGGCAAAGCCCACAGAAGCAGAAGGGTCTACAGGGGCTGGGGAGGGTTTTCCCACCTCCAAACCCTCCTCAAAAAAACTCAAAGTGAAAAGAGAATTTTGAAAAGAGAAAACTCCCCTCTTCAGAAAAGAGATACAGAAGCACAACAAAATCCCCTGCTCAGAAGTTTCCCAAAGTTCTGCTATTATTTCTCTGCCCCTGTACAGTCATTCTGAGAAAAAAACAGGATAAGCCCACCCAAAAAGGAGAGGAATGGAGAGCAAGGGCTCGAGTTTCCATTCCGCACGTGCTGTATCCCCCCGGCAGCATCCTGCTGCTGAGCCGACCGTCCCTTTCCAAAGGAGAGATTAGCTAAAAAAATCACGAGATTAAAAAGCAAAACACTTTCCGTTTGTTGTAATTGGCTTCTGGGCCAGTGAGCTGCCTCACTTCCCTTCCTGCCCTTTCATATCCGAGTGCTCTGATTTTCTCTTTAGCGACTGAAGGGTTTTGAGGGGAAGAAGCACTGAGGATGCCGAGATCCATGGGCTGCTGCTCGGTCCTCTTTGGCAGCTCTACGAATTTTTCTGGCCATTGCAAGACTTGATAAACCCTTTTTATTTTGCATTTGCTGCTGCCAGTGTGTTCAAACTGGGGGTTGCATTTGGGATTTGGGACTTTTCCAAGGGTCATTGCTGTGGTTCTGTTGGATGGAGGTGATGCTTGTTCCTGCCGTGGAGGTTTTGTTGCCCCACGGGGGACTGAATTTAAGGAGTGCAGGACAGTCTCCTGTAGATTCGTGCTGTTCAGTTGAGATTAACCAAATTACGTAGAAATCTTCTTTTTTCTCTGTAGGTGCCTCCAAACCCCCTTCTGCTCCCTCCTTGCAGCGGCGTACGTGGGGGGTGGTGTAGGAGTTGCTGACGATGGCACCGAATGTGCGAGTGTTTCTCTGCACCTCACTGGGGAGAAATATCTTAATCTTTTTTTTTTTATTGTTGTTGGGTTTTTATAAAAAAAACCCAAAAACAGTGGATTTGAAGTTTGGGGAGTAGGTGCTCTCTCCGCAGAGATTTGCCAAGGATGTGAAGGGTGCTGGGTCTTGCACTGGGAGATTTGGGTAACCCCAAGGATGATTTTGAGGCAGCTGGGTAGCAAATCCTTGCTCCATCAGTGACTCCTGCTTTTCTGGGTGCCTTAGCAGCCAGTGAGGATCCATGCTCAGCCACTGGACTCAGAGTTTGTTGGAGGTGTCAGGGTTTGCGAGCTGGCTGTGGGGTGAGCACCCGTTTTGCTTCCCGAGCAGCCCTGGTTTTGGCTGGGATCAATGCCAGGGCGTTTTCCAGCCCCTTGCAGGGGTTTTTCTGATGGGTGCTGCTGTTGGTGGTGGGCTGGGGGCTGCAGTGGGGCCGGGAGGGGTTGTTGGAGGGTGCTGGAGGTGACAGCCCTGGCCACAACTGGCTCCACTCTGGACACACCGGACAGGCTGTAGCACAACCCAGAATTTAGTGTGAGCCTCCTACGTGCGGGTGTTTGACCATGGAGCCGCCTCTCCTCCCCACAAGAAGCTCCTTTTTTTCTCTTTTGCAAGTTGCCTGTATAAACAGGTTTAAAAAGAGCTCTCAGTTCCAGCAAGGGCCACTTGGCTGGGCCAGGATCTGTCCCTATTTGCTGGAGTGGGGGACAGCAGCAAGGGACAGGTTTGCCTGGTCTCCCTTCCTCCCGAGTGCCCACCTCCTCCCTCTGCCTTTGCAGTGGTGTTGGAAGGGATTTTAGGGGATCATCCAGGAGCCCACACTGGGAAAGCCCTCTGCCATGCCAATGTGTCACCCAGTTGCAGCTGAGAGGTGTCTTAGGGCCTGCTCCCATCTGTCAGAGTGGGGAGATGGATGGGCTGGAGGTTTTGGCCGTGGGTGAAGGTGTTTGTTTGGTTTCCATGGGAGAGGCCAGGCTGAGCTGCCTGGGGAGGCTGTGGCGATGGAGAAGGGCTGGTGACTGCTGACTCAGGCTGTGAGGAGCCTGGGCTTTGCTCTCAGTGATGCTGATTGTCCCCTGTCCTCGCTGCCACCCAGCTTTGGCACGAGCTGCCCGGCCACACCTCGCCCGCTGGCCTTGGAGTTTGGACCTGTCTGGCACAGCCAGAGCTGGGGCTGAGCTGGCTGTGACACCAGTGGGGGTAGGGACACCCAGAGTGGCTCTGGGAGAGGACATGAGCTGCCTGGAGGAACTCCCACAGGGTCCTGTCCAAGGTGGGATCTGTCCCAAAATGGGAGGTGAGAAGAACTGGCACTCACTTGCCAGGACCTTGTGACCACGGCAGCTCCTGGTGCTTCCCGTGAGCTGCTCACGTGGATTCCTGTCAGTGCTGCAGACCTGAGCCCTGCCTGCTGGTGCTGGTGTGTGTGCAGGTGCTCTGGGATGAGATTTAGGGTGGGGACCCTTCCAACATCACCCACCCTGTGCCTCTGAACCCAGCGGCAGCTCTCCATGTGTGTGCTGAGGAACCAAACTCTGGGCTAATCTTCCTCTGGCTCTGTGTCACCCATGGGTGGTGACAGCGGCCACATCGTGTCAGGGATGAATTGTGTGCGGGTGGGATTGGCACTGCCCTGTGTGTCATGTGGGGTTTGTGTGGATGGGAAACACGCATGGCTGTAGAGCAGAGGTGGAGGATCCGTCCCCCCATGTGACAGAAGACAAGTAAGAATTGGATCCGTGGCCTCTGTGGAGAGGCAGCGGTGATCAGGGAGGTTGTTGGGGCATCAGGAAGGCTTGCGGGGAGTGTGGGGGCTAAAACAGGTGATGTGGGGCCATCTCTGCTTTAGCTGTGCCTCGGAAATGCCAGCAGGAGCTGGAACTGCAGGTCTGGAGCAGCTGTCACCCCTGTGTCCCTGGAGCAGCACTGGGGTGCCCCAGAGAGTATGGGGGGCTGTGAACAGGGGTAGGGCACCCGCAGCCCCTCTTGGCACCTTCAGGATGGGTGTGGGTTGCACATGCACTGTCCTGGGTTGCCATAAAATTGATAAAATTACCCCAGGAAAGTGAGCAGTGGCTGCTGTGGTTGGATTGGCAGTGGCTGGTTGTACCTGAACCTGGACCTGGAGCCTGGTGTCCCCATCAGGGAAGGTGGCAGTGCCCTTGGGCCCCAGGGCTGGTGCCAGCAGGTGGCAATGTGGCCTGAAGGATTGTCACTGTCACCAGGGTGAGGGCAAGCACTGGGTGCTTGGGGTAGGGGGCACCTCCATGTGTGCACCATCTTGGTATCCCTGTGCTCTCATGGGAGCCCCTGTCATGCCCTTGGGGGTTTTGGGGTCAGTTTTGGGATCTTCCTTGTGCTCCTGTGTGATCAGGTTGGAACCTCCTAAGAAGGGAGGTGAGAGGCTTTCCTCCTCAGGGGAAGGAAATCGGGGTTTGGGTTTGGGGAATGCTTATGTGTCCAGCTCTGCTGTTCACTTCCCCTCTCTGTGCCTCAGTTTCCCTGTGCTGGGAGGTGCAGGTGGTGCTGCTGGTGGCGGTGCCACCCCATGCAGGCAGTCGTGGTCCTGCTGACCAGCACTTGCCCAGCTCACGGGGGTGGCACTGTCCTGCAGCAGTGTCACCCCTGGGCAGGCTGGTGGAGCGGGGATGTGCCAGCTGCAGCCTGCCCAGGTGTGGTACCTGCAGTATTACCTGCAGTATACCCCACGGGTATTTCTGCTCCCACCAGATGTGCCCAGCTGTGAGGAGAGGACAGAGGCAAGATGGGTGGACAGATGGCAAGATAAAACTCCCGTTCTTCCGTCCCCTTGTGCCTGTCTGGTCCCCCCAGCACCCCTTGGTCACTGGTGTGGTGGCGCGTGGCCTGGCCCCGAGAGCTGCGCCAGCCCGCAGCCCTCCTGCACCCCCGGCCGCCCCCGCGTCCACACAGCTGGGGGTTTCACTTCTGCATCTCCTCTGCCCAAGGGGAACTCAGCCAGCGAGAGCGAAACTCGGCGGCTCCAACGGCTGCACCCGCGCCACCCCCTGACACCCCCTCGTGTCCCCCAGGTCCTGGCAGGGCCGGCGGCCGCTGTCGCAACACCTGCGGTGACAGCTGTGACCTTCCCTGGAGCACGGCTCGGCGAGCGTGGAGAGCAGCTTCCCAGCTCCTCTGTCCCAGTCCTGAGTGTGGAGAGCAGCTTCCCAGCTCCCCTGCCTGAATCCTGAAGATGGAGAGCGGCTTCCCAGCTCCCCTGCTCCAATCCCGAGCGTGGAGAGCGGCTTCTCAGCTCTCCTGCCCTAATCCCGAGTGGAGAGCGGCTTCCCAACTCCTCTGTCCCAATCCTGAGCATGGAGAGCGGCTTCCCAGCTCCTCTGTTCCAGTCCTGGGTGTGGAGAGCGGCTTCCGAGCTTCCCCGCCCCAGTCCCGAGTGTGGAGGGCGGCTTCCGAGCTCCCCTGCCCGAATCCTGAACGTGAAGAGTGGCTTCCCATTTCCCTTGCCCCAATCCTGATCACAAAGAGCAGCTTCCCAGCTCCTCTGCCCCAATCCTGACAATGAAGAGTGGCTTCCCAGCTCCCCTGCCCCAAATCCTGACAGTGGAGAGCAGCTTCCCAGCTCCTCTGTCCCAGTCCTGAGTATGGAGAGCGACTTCCCAGCTCCCCTGCCCCAAATCCTGACAGTGGAGAGCGACTTCCCAGCTCCCCTGCCCTAATCCTGACTGTGGAGAGTGGCTTCCCAGTTCCCCTGTCCCAATCCTGATCATGAAGAGTGGCTTCCCAGTTCCCTTGCCCAAATCCTGAAGATGGAAAGTGGTTTCCCAGCCCTAATCCAGGGGTGGGATTTGGTCCTGTGCGGACCCTTGTGTGGCAATGCTTCGGCAAGGTGATCTGGTGGATGACCCCCCACAATTCCCACCCTGCCCTGAGCTGCGGGCACCTTCACCCCATCCCCATGTGGGGTTTTGGGGTGCTCCAGGGGTGCATGTCACAAATGTTTGTGCCCTTGGCACAGCTGGGGTGTGCCATTGCTCTGGGGTCACTGCTCACTGCTGCACTGCCATGCTGGGATCTCTCCCAGTTTGTCCCTTCCCACCTCTTGGTGTAAAGCCAGAGGAAGCCCAACTGGAAAAGGCTCAACAGGTCTAATTAAGCCCTGGGGATATTCCCAGTGGCTGGTGCACACTGAAGGCAGGGCCATGGCTAAGATGCTTTGTATTGTGGCTGGAGAAATGAAAAAATTTGAGAAAATGAAAATGTTTTTTTTTTTTTCCTTTTTATTTTGTTTGCTCCTTGCTGTTGTTGGGATCCCCTGAGACTGACCTGGCACAGCTCTGGGAAATGGGGTCTGGGGTCTCCCTGGTTTGGAGTGGGGATCCACGAGTGCCTGGCAGAGGAGCGGCGTGCTGGGTCAGGAGCCTGAGGTGGGGAAGTTTGGGTTTGGCATCCAAATGTTTGCAGCCCTGAGCCCGTTGCTAGAGGAAACATGAAAAAAGAGGAAGGAGAGATTGCGGTCGCTGCTCTTCCCCTCCGCAATCTGCGCCTCCCTCTTGGCCCCGTTGGCTCTGGAGCTGGTTCTTCTGCCCATCCATCTCCCCTCGACTTTCCAGCTGTGTGCTTGGAAGGCCCCATGGCAAAGGGGGCAGCAGTCATGGGGTTTTTTTGGGTATTACATTATTGTTTTGGGGGGTATTACATACTCATATGATGTAGGCAGGGGTTTGTATACATGGGAATCCATATACATTTAGGGGGTTATCCATACATATGGGAATGTATAAATTTAATAGGTTACATGTATGGGAATATGTATATTTTAGGAGGATTTAGTAGGAATGTATATTGGGAGATGATGGGAATATGTATATTTTGGGAGGATTATATGTATGGAATATGTATATTTTAGGAGGATTGTATGTATGGGAATATGTATATTTTGGGAGGATTATATGTATGGAAATATGTATATTTTGGAGGATTGTATGTATGGGAATATGTATATTTTGGGAGGATTGTATGTATGGGAATATGTATATTTTGGGAGGATTGTATGATGGGAATATGCATATTTTGGGAGGATTGTATGGATGGGAATATCTATATTTTGGGAGGATTGTATGGATGGGAATATCTATATTTTGGGAGAATTATATGGTATGGGAATATCTATATTTTGGGAGGATTATATGTATGGAATATGAATTTGGGAGATTGTATGATAATATGTATTTTGGGAGGATTGTATGTATGGGAATATCGATATTTTGGGAGAATTATATGTATGGGAATATATGCATTTTGGGGAGTTATATATGTGGGAATATGAGTTTGGGGGTGTTAGCAAAGACCAGCTGTGGCACAGGGGCTGCTGGGCATCAGCTGAGAAGATACCCAGGGAAGTCACCAAAAGCTGTTCCTGCACATCCTCCAGGATCCTTATGGGCAGCTTGGAGCAAATCCCAGCATCTGCTGCCTTGGCATGGCAGGTTGTGCCAGCCTAACTGCATCAGTAAAAAACGGGGGTCCCAGGAGGTTCCTCCCATTCTCCCACCCTCGGGAATTTCACTTTGTCACTTGGTGAAACCAGAGCTTTGGTTTTCAAACAGGAACAATGTTATCGCCTGCTCAGCATTTCCTCCCCATGCTGGACATAAACATTGTCTCGTCTTTGCATCTTTCTCTCCCCTTCTTTTTTCACTTAGAAAAGGATTCTCACTTGCCTTTGCCACCTTCATCTGTCCCCGCTGTGATTTTTTTCCCCCCTTAGCTTATAAAGTAACAGAATATTTTGAAAACATATTTTCCCCCTTCCCTGGGCAGCATTTATCTGTTTATAACCAGAAGGTTTTGAAGGCAGGTGTGTGGTGGGGTGAGAGCTGGGGACTGCACAGGAGCCCTGGGGGCTGCCAGGGGCCTGACCCAGCCCCAACTGCTCTTGGGGGGCTGCTCTCACTGTGCAGCAGCAGCTGGAATGGTCACCTTTGAAATATTCCAGAGTTTCTGGGAGCAGTGCCAGGGTGCTGGGGCAAAGGATGTGCACGGGCAGACACAGGGAGCTGGCCATGCCAGTGAGGGGGGGCTTTGCTCCTTTGCACCAGCTCAAAATGTTGCAAAATGGGGACTTGGGGGTTCGCTGGGCTTTGCTGGTGTTGGATGCACCACCAGGTCCAAAGGGCAGCAGCTTCTGCAGCTTGTACAGGGTGTGAAGTGGCCCTGGAGCCGATGGGCTGGAGAGGGTCAGGTCCTTGAGCAGCAGGGGCTCAAACTATCACTCCATATGTGTCCTTGATCCCTATCTTGCGTTACCCTGGGGTGCAACCCTGCAGTGTCAGAACTGCCTGCAGGGTGAGCACCCTGAGATTGAACACCCTGGAGTTCCACACTTTGCCCCAACAAGGGCAGTTGGGCTGCAGGAGTGGGTCAGCAAAGGCATTTCTGGTAGGTGTGACGATCTGGGGACTGCCAAAGGCGGTGTGGAGTCAGGTATTGTCCAAAAGTCATTGTCCTGGTGGGCTGTGGGAGCCAGGGATGTGGCTGCAGCCACCAACCAGCCATGGGAGCTCTGTCAGTGCCAGGTCTGTGTGTGGTGACTGTGTGGCCGTACCAGCTGTCCCATGGCACCGTGGGCATCTGGAAACAGCCATTCCTGGTTTGTCTACAGACATCTCCTGCTGTGAGGGAGCAGCTCTGTGTGCAGACTGGCTTGGCCCCATGTCCCCCTCTGCACCCCAGTGGGCTGTAGAGCTGTAGGATGGCCCCAAGCCCCCCAGGGCACAGCCAGCCTGGGCGCACACCTCGGCCACATCCTCCACCCAGCCCAGCCTGCGGTCCCCAGTCCCCACGTGGCTCTGCCACCAGCTCTGCAAGGCACTGCAGGGCTGACACCAGCACTGAGAGCTGCTCAGACACAGAGAGGAGGTTCACGAACCTCTTGAGACACCCTTTCATTAAACCCCATCTCCCCTTGTCCTGTCTGGGCGTGTGGCACTTGCAAGGTGGAGCTGCTTCTGTGGGTGTCTCTGTCCCCAAGTGGTCAGTCATTGTGTAGGACACTCTGTTTTATTCAGGAAAATAAAGGAGTGATCCTGGGCAGGGCAGCAGGTTGGTCTGGGCACAATGGGTGCACGTGGGGCAGTAGCTGGAGCCCCCCATCCTTGTCCCCTGGTGTGGGGGACAAACTCATCCCTCTATCCTGATGAGTGAGTCCCTATGGCCGGTCCATTGGCAGGATCCCAGCCCGAGTGGTGTGAGGTTTGAGGCTGGGGAAAGCTGCTTGCACCTCGGCTTTTTTGGGGGTGTCCCCTGCTCTCAGCTCCCCAGGAGTGAGAGGAAGGTGCAGCCCCGGCCGGAGCCACGCTCTCCTCGCTCCGGCTTTGTTCGGGCTGGATTTTGTAATGTCAGGAAATGAGCTGGCTGTGGGAGGGGAGGCAGCCGGGGGAGGAAGGCTGGTATTGTGGTTGGAGCGGAGGATGAGGACACCGGAAAGCTGAGCACAATTCCTCGCTCTGTTGCAGGTGCTGGGGGAGAGGCTGCAGCTCAGGAGCTCGCAGTGCGTTTGGCCTCTGTGCCTCAGTTTCCCTTTTGTTCAGCACTGTTCCTCTCATGGGGGTGTGCTGTGGTGATGGGCTCTGCACAAGTGCCAGATGGTTCTGACCACTGGTAGATGACCAGCACAGGGCTGGCTGAAGCCACTGGATTTTGCCCCATGGGTGTCCTCCCCTCTCCCAGTGGTGACTGGGATGAGTTCAGGAGCCACGTTTCCTCTTGGCCATGGCAGTTTTTCCTCAGGCCAGGCTCACGGGCTGTGTGCTCCATGGGAGAGTGTCTGAGCAGTTGGGTCAGTGCTTTTCCTTGTGGGATCTGCGTGAGAATCTTCCCAGAAAACACAAAGTTCACCTAAACTTTGAGCAGCTCTCTGCTGGCCTGGGCCACATCCCTCATTAACAATAGATTTTGGTTTATGATTCGTTTCATTCCTGATCTCTTTTTAATTTCATCCCCTTCGGTCTCTTCATCCACGTCTCCCTCACTCCTTTTTCCCCTTTTGCCTTCACAGTCCCACAGGTTCTCTTATCCTGGGCACTGGGATGCTTTTTACATTGCATGGGGCTTTGTGGCTCCTGGTTCCTTGGGTCCCACCCAGCATCACAGCGATGCCCAGGATCATGGCAATGCAGGAGGGGACCCTGCAGCCCTTGTCCCTTCAGCCAGGGTGTTCCCTTGCTGTTCCTTCCATCTGGCTCTGCTCAGATGTGGGGAGTCCTGTCCTTGCCTCTGTGCCCTCAGTCTGATGGCTGCTTGCTTTGTCTTTGCAGTTGGATTGAGGAACGGTGGCTGCAGCTCATCCCTGGCAGGAGCAGAAGATGCAGGAAGCTGCGTAGCAGGTATGGGGGAAAATCACAGACTCTGGGTTCCTGCCTTCCCTTTGGGTTTGCTTTTCCAGGGGTGCGTTTCTCCGGGCTGGGAGCCAGCAGAGGATCCCAAAGGATGCAGCTCAGGGTCTCAGGCTGCCACAGTGGTGCTCACCAGACCCTGCAGCAATGCAGTGACAGGAGGAGCAGTGAGGTGTGGTGCTGACAGGGCACAGGGAGTCCTGGTGTGAGGGACAGGGCAGGAAGGTGGCATCTGGCAGGGCACAGGGAACACCCTGTGCACCCCTGAGCTGCACAGGGGAGTTTTGGTGTGCAGGACAAGGCAGCAGGGCTCCCAGAGAGGGGCAGGAAGGTGGCACCTGGCAGGGCACAGGGAACACTCTGTCCCACTGTGCACCCCTGAGCTGCACAGGGGAGTTTTGATGTGCAGAACAAGGCAGCAGGGCTCCCAGAGCGGGGCAGGAAGGTGGCACCCAACAGTGGTGCCCATCTTCTCCTTCACTTCCCCATCTGCCATCTCCCAGCCACAGCCACAGCACTGATTTGGGGCTCTTTGGGTGTTTTGCAACACAGCCCTGTGTATCAGTGCAAAGGAAGGTTTTCCTGCTCTGTTTTCTCCCGGTGTGGATGAGACGTGTGGCCAAACCTGCTGTTATTTTGTCCCTTGCATTCCTCTGAAATAAGGTGCCATTGGGAGAGGGCCTCATGTCCGGGTTTTCTCCCTTCTCAACCTTCTTGGCCTGTTTATTGCTCTTACAGTAAATGTTTGTGTCTCCTGCGTCTGCAGTGAGGTTGTGGTACAGACACCACCGCAGACTGGTTTATGAGGGCTCGATGGTTTAATGTAATACATCTTCTGTACCTGAAAGTGAAATCAATAAAAGAAAAGATTTTTAAAAATAATCTGCTCCCAGCTCCCGAACAGAGGGGGTTCTGTCACTGCTGCTTAGCGAGCAGTTTTGTGGGATTGTGATGGCTTTTTAGTGCTGGAGAGGGGGCAGGTAATTTCTTTGCAGGCCTGGTGGTGGGAGATGGGGGCAGCATCACTGTTTCCTCTGCAAGGTCAGCACCAAGGGCTTCATCTGCTGATAGAAACCAAGAGCAGCTCCTCAGGCTGAGTTGGGGTGAGTGCAGCAGATTGTCCCCTCTGTGCCTCGATGGTGCCTGGTGTGTGCCAGCAATGAGCCATGGTGTGCCAGAGCAGAGCAGGGCTGGAGGGCTCAGCCGGGTCTGTCCCACTGTGGCTGAGCTCAGTTCAGTGTTCTGGAGTGTTCTGGGGCTGGTGTGGGACCGGCTCATTGTGGGCACAAACAAATGCCAGCCAAGGGGTGCATGTTTCTGTGTGCTGAGAGATCACACGGGGTGTTGGGGTGATGGGTCTGTCTGCTGTGGGGTGTGTGTGGAGGGCAGCACCCTCCGTGGCTCCCAAACTCCCGATGGACCGTGCACATTGCATCACCCAGCCCGGATGCTGGTGGGCGGTGGCAGGATCTCTCAGTGACTGCCTTCTCCCCCACAAAACTGCTCACTGTGGATGCCCAGCTCCGCCAGCTCCATCCTGGCTGGTGACAGCAGCTCTTTGCTTTTTAGTTGTGCACAAATTCTTGGTTTTCAGCTTGGCAGTGCTGTCCTGCAAAACCCTGGTATTGCCACAGCACAGAGTTCTGAGCAGGGGAGGAGCAGTTTGCTGATTTCTGCAACTGCAGAACTGCTCGCTCCAAGGAGCAGCTCAGCAAGCGGTGCACTCGGGGAGGAGGATTTCGAAAAGCCTCTCTGGGGATTGTTTTAAGACTTGTCCCCTTCGCTCTGCGAGTGCAGGAGCTGACAATCAGAGGAGCAATATTGACCCGGCACCAGACAATAAAATCCCCGCGAAGCCACGTCCTCGCATCCTGGACGCGCGACATCGCTGCCTCCCATCAATAAGCATTTTGTCTTTCTGAGGCCAGCCCTGTTTGAGACACACCAGGCAAACTTTCTTCTGTGACAGAAAACTCTTCTAGGGCCTGTGACCTTAATTGAATCTACTCTTTCGTGTCCTGAAGACGGCCGTGTCGTCTCACTGCAGCCACTGTCGGTAAATCAAGTGTCTGTCCCCGCATGCAGGGGCTGTGCCAGCCTGCTTCTCTGACAGTGAGATTTTGCAACCCGAGGCTGATTCCAGCTGTTTGGGAAGAGCTCTTAGGTCACCAGGTCTGTTCCTCCGCTCTCTGAGGCCTCGCCTCTCTGTTCTCTTGAAAGTTTAATGCTGGTGGAGACTGGAGTTTGCAGCATCCAGGCTCCCACTGTGCTTGAGGTGTGAGTGTGCCACCTCACCTGGCACCTGGCTCTTTGCATATGGCAGGATCCTCCCAGACTCCAGGGAGAGCTCTTGAAATCCAGCCACCAAAACCAAACCCCTCACTCTTACCTCTTTTGGATATGGAATACTGAATTTGGTAAAGCAGCGGTGGGTTCCTGCCGCGCTTGCGACAGCTGAAATGTTGCTGAGCTGCTGGAGGTCACCTTTCCAGTCCCCGCGGAGCTGGGTGGCCTTCCCTGGTCATGGCTCTGCCCTGCGCTTTGGGTTCTGAGCTCATCCGCTATTTTGCTTCTAGCAGGGGAAAAAAAAAAAAGTCTTCAAAGCCCTTTTCCCTTGGGTAAAAGCCAACTTGGTCAGAAAAGTCCGCGCAGAAATGTCATCTGACCCAGCAGCTGGCTCACGCCTCCCTGGGGGTCCTGCGGCGTCCGTCCCCCGTATCCCGATCCCACTGCGTTTGGGGTGGTGGAGGGAGCAAACCCCGGTGCTGCTTTTGGCAAGCTCTGGCCGCTCCCTTCCCCCCGCAGCCTTCACCACCCCCATCATCCTCTGCCCTTCAGCTGTGCAGCCCCGAGCGGGGTTTTGGGGACACTCGGTGGCCTCGGCAGCGGTGACAGCGGTCAGGGATGGCGGCTCCATCCCGCGCTTCCTCCCGGCCGCCAGCGCGCAGCAGCCGTGGAGAAGGACGCAGCCACCCTGTCTCCTGTAAGTACCTCTCACTCTTTCCACTGGAGAGTTAAAATTAGCAACTTCTTTTTTTAAAGCAGGCGTCGCTTTAAACCTCGCCAGCCCAACTGGGTTTCCTTTTATTTCCCCCCCCGCCCCCAGCTCCTTTTTACTTGATTTTTTTTTATTTTGTTGTTATTTGTTCAACGTGTGCATGCACTTTTCTCCCTTTTTATTTTTTATTTGTTTATTCCCCCCCACCCCCCCTTCTTTTCGTTCCTTCCTATTTTAAACACGGGTGACGCTGCAGTGTCGTGCGGAGTTTGGAGCCAAATAAACAGCCCGGCGCTCCCCCACCCCGATCGCCTTACAGAGCCCGGGGCTGGAGCCCAGCGCCGAATTTAGACCCTTATCTATTGTCAGCCTCTGCTGTCGGTGCTGCTCTGCCGGGGGGGGATTGCCCCGGACCCCCTTGTTGCTCCTGACACAGATCCTCGCTGTGAGTTTGCCTCTTGTTGTTTTTCCCTTTCCTTTGTGTTCGTGGTAAAGCACAGAAGCGCCCGTAATCAGGACCCGTTGCTTTTTATCCAGGGCTGGGTGCGCAGGGAGGGAGAGTGGGGTCGGAGTGATGGGGGGGCTCCCGAGCTGGAAAGAGGGAGAAACTGAGGCATGGAAGGCAGACATGGCTCCCCGACGGGGAGTGGGTGAGCTGGGATTTCCTCCTCTTAGAATCAAAACAAACATAGAGCAGGAAGGAAAAGGCAGCGGGCGCCGGCTCAGACGTGGCATCGGTGCATGTCCCGGGGGATAGATCCCTTTGGGAAGCTCATGCCCCCGTGGCAGGGACAGTTCCAGGGCCTGACGGTGCCACGGGCAGCACGGTGCCATGGCCAGAGCTCTGCTGCGCCGGGACAGGGCCGGCAGTTGGAAGTGGACGTCCCAGCCCGGATCTGCGAAAGCAAACAGGAAGGCGAATGGGGAGCAGCCGTTGTGTTTACTCAGAGGTTATTTATTGTGGTTCCTCTGAGCGTGGTGCTGGGGGCTTTTAACACCTTCCTGCTCGATGCTGGATCTTTTTGGCCGGGGCTGGGTGTCCGACAGAGCTTGCAGCCACACCGCAGCAGCCACTGGGCGTCAGGTGAAGTGTCACACTGGGCCTCTCTGTCCAGTTCTTTCTCCTCCCTTGATTGTTTGCTAAATTTTTGTTTTGCTCTGGAACTCATCCTGTCCGGGGTGGATGTGGTGGGGATGGATGTGGTGGGGCTGGGACCGGTGCTGAGCTTGGCTCATCCTAGGAAAAAGCTTTTTCCATTTGATTTTTTCACGATTTTTGTGCTGTTGCTACTTTGGGATAACAGTTAATACTAATGCTGATAATCTTAGTCTGTGAAAATGGAAGTGCAGGGCCTGTAGGAAGGGGGTTGGCATCCTTCAGAAATGCTTTTAATGTTTCCCTCTCAAGAGAGAGAGAAGTGTTTCCCTTTGCAGGCGTGAGCTGCCCTGACTCTGATGCTCATGGGTGGCTTGAACCCAGCCAGGGCTGGAGAATAAACTTTGGGTGTGCTTTAGGTTAAACCCAGCCCTTTTCCTATCACTGGGAGTGGGCGAGGTGGGTTCTCCCCTCTGCTTGACTTGGAGGGATTTGTCATTCGGGGGTCTCCTTTGTTGTGGGGGCCACTACAGACTCAAGATTTCTGCTTTGGGACTGAGTGGCTGCCCCTAATACTGCCCTGGACAACAACAGCTGCAGAGCCCTTTCCTCCTCTTCCTCCCCTTTTGGGCAAACAACCTGTTTGAGTAACTCTTTTTTGATAAATTTGTACACCACCACCATTCAGCAAAATTTGTGACCGACATATTTTAATTTCTGCCTACAAACTCACACCTCACTTTTTCTCTTCCCACCTTTGCATGGGGATTATGCACAAAAAACTGCATTATTTGGGTTTCTTGCTCAGTATTTTCTCTTTTCCAAGAGGAATTGGGACTGGTGTTTATCCTTGACAATCCTGCACTCATGATGGCTGTTACCTGCCCATCTGTGTTCTGCAGGAGCATCCCAGTGGTTTTTCTGCCATCCCTCTGGTGCTGGGAGCTTTAACCAAGCCCTTGGCCTCAGCTGTAGCCATGTGGTGCTCTGGTACAAAATTTTGGAGTGTGCCAGACCAGGATGTTACAGTGCTAAATTCTGGCAGTTCCCACAGTGTCTGGGCATCCCCACTGCTCTCCTGAGCATCACTCCCATGTTTAACTGGGATGTCCTTGAGAGGCACGTGGGCAACATCCACATCCCCAGGGCTGGCCAAAATCATCGCCCCTCTGGCACGTGGCAGCCACAGAGAAGGGCTGGGAACCTTCCCCGCATTAAATCCCAAACACAGAGTTTGGGCTTAAAAAATACCCTTTTAAGGTAGAGTGCTGTTCCTGGAGGATGTGTGCCGGGGTGGGCTCTGGATGAATCTGTCTCATCATGGTGGGAAGCATCACCCAGCAGGTCTGTAAGTGCCTGGTGGCCCAGCCGGTGCCGGGGAGGACGACAACAGGATTTGTGTGCCTGGGACAGGAATGTGTGTCCTGTGAGTGAGCAGCAACAGCTGAGAACCAGCTGTCCTGGTGGATTTGAGCTGCCTGATGAGTTGGGGCCGGGTTCTCACCCCTCTGGCTCGCTGGCATGTGGCTTGGGATGCGTGTGGGTACAAGCTGGAGCTGAGCTGGGGAGTGGGGTCAGGTCTCAGTGCATGGCAAAGTCTTTGTGGCACAGTGGCCCTGAGTCACGCCAGGGACGAGGAAACCTGGGCTGGTTTGTGCCTTTCTCCCCAGCCTGGCTTTGTCTGCAGCAGCTCTGGGCACCCTGGGTACCATACCTGGGTTCTGGATAGTGGAGTTCTGGTGGTAGCTGATGTTGTTTGTGTGCCAGCTTTGAGACACCAGGCTGGAGACACTGTGTTTTCAAGGCAGTGCAGGGGAAGAGGAAGTTAAACCCATTTTTGCCATCTTATCCCAGTTCTTCCTCTTTGCTTGGAGTGAGTTGGGTTGGTGTTCGTTGGCAGCCAGACCATGGTCTGTGCCTCCTGTTGGGCTTTGGTGGCTCCTCCTCTTGCGCTTGGGCTGTTGATTTAGGGCCAAGGGATGGTTCCTCATGTCCAGGGCTTTGATCTTTGTTTCTGGTGCTGTTACACTGGGTTTGGGCCTTTGTTTTCATCATTCAATGGAATGGCAGTGTTTGGTGGTGAGCTTCCAGCTGTTGGATGGCGGTGTGCTCTGAGCACAAACCTGTGGCTATGAACTGAAGCAGGTTTTTGGGAATGTGTAGAGATGGGTGGGCATGTCCACCTCTGAAAAAGGCAGCTGGCCAGGATGACAATTTTTGTGGATTTCTTTCCAGTCTGGAGGTGCCAGGGGAAGGTTGGAGCTGCGATGGTTGAGTTTGAGCACTGGGATGGAGGCAGGAGCATGGTCCTGCCTGGTCCTGTTGGTGTTGGTCAGATTTTTTCCATCCTTCTCTCCAAGGGACTCTTTTAGTGTTTTAGCATTGCCCTCACAGTAATCAGCACTACCATGTCAGTGACTAATTAAAATCTTTTGCTTCTTATCCTCCTGGTCAAGTGGAGCTGGTGACCACCGTCTCCTTCCCAGTAAGGGGAAGCTCCTGGCTTCACCAGCTCCTCTGCCCCATGGATGAGTGCTGGACCCTACAGTCCATGGGCAGCCTGGTGCTTCTTTCCCGGGAGCTCAGGACATGTAAACCCTGATGGAGAGTGTGGGATGGGGCCATGCAGGAGCAACATCTGCTTCTGCATTGCCTCAGTGCCTTTGGCCTGACGGAAGTGTGGGTAGCCTTGGGCATGGATGCAGTCAGCAGTCGGTAGATGCAAATAAAATCATCAGCCCCATGACTTTGGGCACCACGGTTGTTATTCACCAGCGCTTGGGGGTGCAAAACAACAAAGAAGTGGTTGTGGGAGGCTGCTTTGAAAGATCTTGGTGGCCCTTGGGGAAGGGCTGAGCCTTTGGGAATGGCACTGCTGNGGATGCAGTCAGCAGTCGGTAGATGCAAATAAAATCATCAGCCCCATGACTTTGGGCACCACGGTTGTTATTCACCAGCGCTTGGGGGTGCAAAATAACAAAGAAGTGGTTGTGGGAGGCCGCTTTGAAAGATCTTGGTGGCCCTTGGGGAAGGGCTGAGCCTTTGGGAATGGCACTGCTGTGGTCAGGCACTGGGAGGGAGGATTGGGCTCGAGGGCTGAGCTCCAGGCAGGCACAGGGACCTCTCTTGGCTCCCAGGCTGAGCCTGGACTGGGCTTTGGGTGCTGGAGGGTCTGCAGGGCTGCTCTGGGGTGTCCTTTCCTGGGTGGGGATGAGGTCTGGGGGCCCTGAACATTTGGCTGGGCTGGGGATGGAGATGAGCTGGAGATGAGGCTGGGAGAGCTGGGGCTGTTCAGCCTGCAGAAGGGAAGGCTCCAGGGAGACCTTACAGCCCTTTCCAGTGCCTAAAGGGGCTTCAAAAGTGCTGGAGAGGGACTTTGGGCCTGGATGGAGAGGAACAGGGCTTCCCGCTGCCAGCAGGCAGGTTTAGATGGGATATTGGGAAGAGATTCTTCTGTGGGAGGGTGCTGAGGCCCTGGCCAAGGGAAACTGTGGCCGCCCTATCCCTGGAAGTGCTAAAGACCAGCCAGACAGGGGCTTGGAGCAACCTGAGATAACGGAACCAGGGCAGGGAGGTTGGAACTAAATGAGTTTCAAGTTTTCTTCCAACCCAGACCATACTAGGATTCCCTGATTTGTGCCACGATGCTTGGGCAGAGGGGAGCAGGATGCCCCAGGCTGGTTGCAGATGCCAATCCCCATCCCACTGACACAGGAGGGAAGAACAGAGTTTCCCCTGGGACTGTTTCACTCTCAGCCATGTCCTGTGGGGCTGCTGTGGATTTCCATTGCTCTCACGGATGGTCTGGAGCAGCAGTCGGGTCTCGTGGAACTTCCCCTGGGTAAAACCCAGCACGGGGAGAGAGTTGTCCCCTCTGCTCCTGGGGGAAATCCTGTCCCCTTCACGGAGAGCCCCTAAATTCCCATCAGAGAAGCTTTACCCTGATGCTGCTGAGCTGCCCCGTTGGTTCCCAGTGCTGGGATCCTGCTCCCTGTGCTGGAGCTGATGGCAGTGATTGTCCCCCTTGGCTGTGTTGTGTTTTGGGATTCGCATGTCCTTGGTGACCACCGTGGCGATGGTGACCCATAGTGAGGGTGCTGCCAGTGGGGTCTGGGCTGGGCTGCACTGGGTGATGGGTGTGCTCCCCAGGAGAGTGGAGGCAATGTTGGGGATGCTGCTGAACTGTTCATTGAGGGAGAAAAGCCCTAAAAGTGAAACATTGTGGCCCTTGGGCACGGAAGCTTCTGATGGGCTCAAATCCCCCCACCCCAGAGTGGGGGCAGCTCCATGGGGAGCAGAACTGGGTGGCCCTAAAAACTGTAGCCATGTCCACCCCCTCCATGCCTCCCCTTTCCTGCTGTGGCCTCAGCACCAGCGAAAATCCCCAGTATGGGGTGGCTTTGGGGTCGGGAGCTGCTCCTGCTCCCCACCATGCAGGGTCGCTGTGACAGCCTCCTGCTTTGCCGAGTGCAGGATCCGACCCCAAATTCAGCTCCCTCTCCTTCTCGCTCTTTTTTTTTAATGAGTCAACCTCTCATCTGTCATATTAAACCTCCTCATTACCAGGTATCTAAATTTTGCTCTGACAATAGTGACAGGGGAAGCTGCGATCTCATTGCCACGGCGCGGGGCTCCGGGGAGCTGGCAGGTGGTTATTTCATGCCCTGCAGGGAGCCGTGGGGGTGGGCGATGGAGCCGGATAATGGGCTCTCGTTTCCCATCAGTTAGAAAACCCTACTTAGTGCCGAGGGAAAAATTACCCCCGGTCTGCAACTCCGGAGCTGGTGATGGATGGAGAACGTGGGGGAAGGGGAACGGCTTTGGGGGGTCTGGGTGCACCTTCCTGGGGATGCAGGGTGGGGTGGGATGAGGGTGGATGGGGATGGAAGGTGGATGAGGATGAGGGTGGATGGGGATGGAGGGTGGAAGGGGATGAGGGTGGATGGGATGGAGGGTGGAAGGGATGAGGGGGATGGGTGGAAGGTGGAGAGGATGAGGGGGTGAGATGGAAGGTGGAAAGGGATGAAGGTGGATTGGGATGGAAGGTGGAAAGGGATGAGGGTGGATTGGGATGGAAGGTGGAAAGGGATGAGGGTGTCTGGGAATGAGGACAGGTGGGGATGGAGGGTGGATTGGGATGAAGGGTAAGTAGGGATGGAAGGTGGAAGGGAATGAGGGTGGATGGGGATGGAGGGTAGAAGGGGATGAGGGTGGATGGGGATGGAAGGTGGAAGGGAATGAAGGTGTCTGGGAATGAGGACAGGTGGGGATGGAGGGTGGATTGGGATGGAGGGTGAATGGGGAAAGGACAGGCGGGGGGGGGGTGGAATGGAGATGGAGTGAGAGGAGTGGAGATGGGTGAGGCGGAGATGGAGAGGCAGGGCTGCCCTGTGCAAGCAGCTGCTCCCAGCTGGGAAGGGGATGCTGTGCCCATCCTGGGGAGCCCCCGGGGCACTCGGGGGTCTCTGTGTGATCCCAGCCACATCTGGGAATATGCATATCTGGGGAAGCTGCTGAGCCTCCTGGGAGACCAGAGCCAGGCTCGGGGTGCTGGGTGACCCTTGCTGCCAGGATGCCACCACCAAGGTTGCTGCTCAAGGTCACGAGGCTTTTCTGGCAGCTGCAGCAACCTTCAGTTGGTGTTGTCAGGGTGCTCTGAAGGTCACTTCAGCAGGGGCCTGTCCAAACCCTTGTGTTTAACACCGAGCCTGGTGTCCCTGCTGGTCCCTGCCTGTAGCATCTCCTGGAGAAGGGACCATCCACATGGTCTGAGGTGCTGCAGGTCCCTGCTTGTCCTGGTCCCCTGGGCTTGTCCTCTCCGATGCTGTGTCCTCACCTTGGGTGATGACAGTTCCCTGGTTGACTTTTGGCCAGCACCAAGCAGGGCTGTGGGTTTGCCAGTGACTTTGCCTGGCGCTCCTGCCCAGCCTCCCTTCCCTGTGTCCCCTCCAGCCTCTGCTGATTCTGGCCATGCTGGCAGTGCAGAGAAGGTCACTGACTGTCCCTGCTGTCACCCAGTCTCTGCAGAACACATCCCCAGCCTGGGATATGCTCCTGTGGCAGCTGGATGTGGTGGCATCCCTGGCTACATGTGGTATGGGATAAAACTCTGGGATTTGGGGTGAAGGGGATCAGAGTTCCCAATTTAGGTGCTGCCTCCTCCAGTCCTTGTGCTGGTGTAGGGTCTTGTCTCCCTTTCCTTGTGGGTGTTGTCTGGCTCCACACTGGCACGCAGATTGCAGGGGAAGAGAAGATCAACCCCAGTTTAATAATTTCCCCCGAATCCTTTCTTTCACCCACCTTTGCACAGCAAATGCTGGCTCTCCAGCGTCGTGTCAGGACCGTGCTTTTCTTCAGCCTCTGCCGCGCTTGGCACGGCGCGAGGTTTTGTTACAGCTCAGCAGAGCTGGTTGCACGGTTGGCATCTGCTTTTCTCCAGAGAGTGCCTGAATCTGGGTCAGGAATATATGTGTCTTTTTCAAATTCCTTGGGGGCCTGACTGAATGCAGCCTCGCTTCTTCTCCCCTCAGCTCCCGAGGTTTTTACCTGCAGGCAGGAGGAGCTGAGTGCTGGTTTGGCCGCCCATCCCAGAGCAATCGAGGCCCTGCCGTGGTTGTGAGGTGTGCAGGAAGGTTGGCAGCTCAGTGCTGGGTTGGCACCAGCCTGGTGAGCGGGATTTAGCCCCGGGGAGGGTCAAGCAGCTGCGTTTTTGATCAGGAGGTTTGCTCCGGAGCCGCGTTTTGTCCGCCTTCCTCTCCCCTCCCCCTGCCTGCATCTGGAGGTTCGACACAGGAACCCAGATAGCATCATCCTGAAACCAGAATAGAAGCTTTGGAGGAGACTTGAACATGTTTGTGCGGTTTTGATCTTGGTTTGGAGATAAAGAGGTGCTAAACAATGCTAAGCTGGCGAGTTGGAGTCCCTGACAGCGCGGTGCGTGCAGTGGGGTTGGGACGCTCTGGTACCTGCCCTTACTGCCCGCTTTCCTGCCAAGGATGTCCCTTTGTGGGTGCTGCATCCCTCCTGGGTGCCTCCTGGGTGCCACATCCCCCTCGGGTGCTGGAGCTGCTCCTGCCAGCACTGCCCCACATCCTGCAGCAGAGCAGGGGTGATGGCCAGCACCGTGCCAGAGAGGAAGAACAACATTAACGAGAATGCAGCACACCGTGGTTTAGGGAAGGGGGCTTTGCAAAGGAGAAGGAAGTCAGTCCTGCTGATCCAGAAACCACACAGAAGGAAACTAAAAGTCCTTGGTGTCAGCATGGAGGATATGTTAAAAAAACAACAATTAACTCACAAAAGGCAGCGAGAAAGGAAACAGGAAGGCAAGAGCTGCAGTTAAGCAGGCGGGTTCAAGAGGTGACTTGAGCTAAATCCACGTCCTTAAGGGATGGGATCCAGCCCTGGTCGTGGGCGGGGAAGTGGCTCTGTTGGCCTGTGCCAGTGCAGGACTTGGTATCCTCAAGCTGAGGCTTGGAGAGCTCGACTGCAGTTGCTCTTTATTTGCAAATGCTTTTCTGGCTCTTTGCAGTCAGAGAAAGGGTGGAAAGTCGGAGCTGTGCCGGGGGCAGCTGGGGCAGGGCGGCCACGTCGCCTTTCAACGCTGTTTGTTCTGCTGCTAAAAGCTGCAGGTCTGCAGCAGGGGCAGTGCAGCAGAGCGAGGGTGCTGCCCTTGCACCTCCACAGCATCACTGCCACCTTGAGAGCATCATCATTCCCTCCCTCAGCCTGTTCCCCCCACCCCGGCACGGGCAGTGAAGGGCTCGGTGTGGTCTCTGTAAACCACTTCCCATGGCAGCCTGAGCTCTGGGGCTGCTTTGCAGCACAGCAGCATTTCTTCACCTGGGCTGTCCTGTTGTGAGTGCTTGGACACCATGAGTTGGTGGTGGCCAAGGGGCTGGACATTGTGCCAACAGCCCAGAAAGTCGATGCTGTGCCCAGATGATGGGCAGAAGGTGAGGGGGGGATTCTGCCCCTCTGCCCCGTTCTGGTGAGACCCTCCTGTGGTGCTGCCTCCAGCTCTGGGGTTCCCAGACAAGAGGAATACAAAGCTCCCAGAACCAGTCCAGAGGAGGCCATGGAGATGTTCCAAGGGCTGCAGCCTCTCTGCTCTGGAGCCAGGCTGGGGGAGCTGGGAGTATTCAGCCTGGAAAAGGGTCTAGGAGACCTTAGAGCCCCTTCCAGTTTTGGAGAGGGACTTTGGACGAGGACAGAACAAGGCTTCCCACTGCCAGAGGGCAGGGTTAGATACGATATTGGGAAGAATTTTTTTCCCAATTTTCTCATCCCAGAGAGGCAGGATGAGATGAGCTTTAAGAATCCATCCAAGCCAGACCATTCTATGGTCCTGTAACACCCTGCACCTTGTACCCACCGTGTGCCAAAGCTCTCTTAGAATTACCCTCCTCCCACAGCGAAGCTGCAGGACTGGGACATGTTATTGCTGTAATTTCTGTGTGTGGATAAACCCTGACCCCCTCGAAATGTGCTGGGGCTGGGGTCAGTGAATTCAGTCATGTCAGGTGCCCTGTTCCCTGGGGATGGGTAGAGGTGGGAGGACCCTCCCTTTATTCACAGCCAGCTCCTTGCCTTGATAGAGCCCATTATGGAAAAAATGCCTCTTTGGGAGCATTCTGCAAATCCTGGGTAAAAGGTGGGTTGGTCCCACAGCGAGAGCAATGGGTACCTGGGGGGAGCAGTTGCTGGGTAGGGCTGTGATCTGCCATACCCATCACCTTCATTTCTCCCTCAAACTGGGGCTTTCTGTGCCATTTTATCAAATGTCCACCATCAGACAAGCTGCATTGTCACAGGGCAGCATTTTTCTCCTTTTCCCAGCCTCCAAATGTCCTTTGAAGCTGCTTTTGCAGGTTTCCTTGCAGCCAAGGATGTCCCCGTGGCACCGGACCTGGTTTGGGGTGGAGATCAGGAAAATGTCCCTTGAACTGGTGCCATGTTGAACCCATCCCAATTTTGCTATCACTCGTGTCACTGCCTCTGCACAGGCACAAGTGGATTCAGGAGCATGGTGCCGCATGCTGGGAAAAGCAAAGAGCTCCGAAGGAAAATACATTTTTGGAAAGGATGCATTTATTTGCCTTTATTTATCTTCCCAAAGCTTTCAGATTCATCTTTTTGATCTTCCCCCTGCAGCTGCGTGGCCGAGGTTTGGTTTCTTTCAGCTGACATTGTGCTGAGAGCACACGGATTTGCGAGGAGGGTGTTAAGGAAGGGCAGCTGAATTCCTTCGCCCTCGAGAGGGGCGGTGTGTCGAGCTAACTTTAGTAAGAGAGACTAAAAAGGGATGCAATAAAAGTATATTAAAAATAGCAAATGGCCGTAGAAAGTGGATGTGAGACTCTGAGTGTCCCTGCTCGTGCCGAGAGAGAGCTGGGGATGTTCAGGAGGAATGGAAAAGGGACAAGTTATACAGCAGAGCAGAGCACCCCGCTGCTTGTGCAAAGCCGAGGTGAAAACGCTTAGAAGTAGGTAAAATAGATCAGAAAAAATCCAGAAATAAAGACTTGGAAGAGGTATCAGCTTCTCTGTGTCCCCCAGCTCCAAGAGCTGGAGATTCAGCTCCCCAAATTCCTTGTTTTGTAAAAACATCCCCCAGCTGAGATTCCTCTGTGCTTTTTCTTTCTTCCCCCCATTTGCAAAATGCTAACTCCGCTCTCTCGCCCGTCTCTCCAATTTGGAGCAATTTACTGGGAGCCGGGGATGAATTACTCAGCACAGAGTTAACCAGCACCTGCTCGGAGTTAATTGGCATGTGTGCTAATTGCTGTGATAGTCACACTTGTGCGAGCGGAGCGTGGGGAGTGGGGGAAGCGGGCGCTGGCGCTGCCTCCACCCCTGAGCTTCTCGGGGCTGTGACCGATTCCCTGCTCCTTACCGAGGTTCCTGCAAGTGGGAGAAGGTCAGGGTGGCTTTTTTTTTTTTGCACAGCACCCATGATTTGCTTTCCAGCGGATTTGGAGGGCCCTTCCCATGCCCTCGGACCCTCCTTGCCGGGGTGGGGTAGCTGGGATGCTCGGCGGTTTCCTTGAAAAACCGAGCTCAGGAGAAAGAAAGAAGCTGCTGTCTGAAAGGAGGAGATGATGATTTAATGAGTGGGGTTATTGTATGGTATAAAACCACTTGAGACCCTGAAGGTTGGAAGTTATTTAGGAGCTCAGCTCCTTGTGGCAGTCCTGTGCTTGGCTATGAACATGTTCAGGTGATGAAATTCCACCCGATTTTGGAGGATGATTCCTCATGGCTGATCCTGGTGCCTTAGGCTGGACAATCAGGGAGCCACAGGGGTTTGATGGTAAGGACAGGGAGCTCCAGGGGCAGAGGGGATGCTCCTGGGTTGGGGCTGAGCTGCAGCAGCATTTTGGTGAGGGACAGGAGGGACAAGGGTGAATCTCCAGGTTTCCTGTGCTTCCAGCTGCTGATTAGAAACTCGAGCCAGTGGTTGGACTTTGTGAAACAGCCACCTGGGCAGGAAACGTGAAAATACCTGGGTTTAAAAATACAGCGGGGAAAAAACCCAACCTAAAACCAAATAAACTCACCCCAATACCCCAATTCCATACAGAGAAAAGGGAGGGGTTTGAAATCCCCTCCATCAGGTGCATTCATAGGGCAGCAAACACGGTGTGCTCTTCTCCATCCCTCCTCTTTATCCCACCCAAGGGCTGCTCTCCCCATTTTCCTTCTCATGCAGGGTAGAGGGATTGAGAGCATCACGTGCCAGCTCCTTTTCTCTCCATGATGATGAACAAAAACCTGTTAAGTCACCTGTTTTTCTTGTGGAAAACTTTATCCAGCAGCATGAGCAAACCCTGAGACTGGGACACTGTCCCCATCCAGCCGAGGTGCTGAGGGTGCAGAGTCAAGACTCAGAACAGTGGCTGAAAAAGGGGATTTGGATTGAAACATTTGGGGTGTATTTATGGCCTGGAGAGAGGAATTTGGTTTGAATCCTACTGCTCCTGTGCAAAGAGCGTGGGGTTGTATGGAGCTGAGAGCAGGGACAAGCAGCACTGGGNTGGGGTTGTATGGAGCTGAGAGCAGGGACAAGCAGCACTGGGGTTTTTTTCCTCATCCCTGCAAACATCCCATCTCTTCAAGTGCTGTGGAGCTTTTGGCTGCTGTAGCATCCTGTGAACAAGTCCCACAATGAAATTGTGTTAAAATATGTTTCCTTTCACTCAGTTTAAATTTACTGCCCGTTGTTCTCCTGTGTTTATTGTTGCTTCTGGAGAGTTCCTCTCTGGTTTGGACAGTAAATCCGCTGTCTTTCAGAGGGTTTCTCTGTCCAAGAGCTGCAGCACACGGAAAGAATTAGCATCTTGCCCTGGGTTTGGTTGCGTAGCTGTTGCTACTTTGTGCTGCTGGTGGTGGTTTTGGAGATGCCAGAGGTGAATATTTTTCAGTCAGTTTAGAGAAATGACAACTCAGAGGGGAAAAGTGGCAAAGCAAACCTGACAGAAACATCCTCCTCTTCCAAAGTTTCTCCGTGCGTGCAAAATCCTCAAAAATCTCAGTCTCAAACCTCAGCCCCGTTGGCTTTGTCCCATGTGGGCTCAGAGTGAGAGAAATACCAAGAGGACACTCCAGGTGGATGAAATAAAAATCCTCTTTTTTTTTTTGGCTCTTCCTGTATCACCAACCTTTGAGGGGTACTTCACAGTGCAAGCTGGAGCAGTGATGCTCTGAAACTGGTGATGCTGTGAGTGTGACAATGCTCTGGAATTTGTGATGCTGTGGAACTGGTGATCCTCTGGGACCTGTCTTTTTGGGGCTTCTCCTGGTGGGATGGGGAGCAGCAGCTGAAGGATATCCCCCTGGCACTGGCTCAGTGTTCCCCATGGTGACAGTGCTCCTCACAGCTGGACAGTTGCTCCTGCTTGCTGCCAGGAGGGAAATGTGGACCTATTTTGGGAAATAATGATTCAAGAAGTAAATGCCATCCCTGTATGGTTTGTCATTGCAAAGATTCTTCCTGGTGGGATTTATGTGTAAAAAAAAATGCAGGTTTTGCTGCTCTTTGTCTCTCTGGTCTTCCTTCTCCCCTCCCCATTCCTCGTCTTCCCTGGAGGGCAAATGTGGGATGTCAGGATGGGGAAAAGTCTCCCCATTCTCCTCTGGGATGCTTGAACTTGCACTGAAACCACAGAACATGATGCACGATGAATAACTTTACCCAAAAAAAAAGCAGAGAAAAAGATTAAGTGACTCACAAGACTCAGTGAACCCCAAAAAGGAGTGTGGGAGTGAGACCATCAGGGCTTCTTTGTTGTTGGAGCATGGTCTGATGAGGAGGGGAAGGATGGGGCCAAGGGTCTGGGGGGCCTCTGGGGTGGAAGAGGAGCAGGAGGAGCTTGGTCAGATTGGCTTGGCTGCTGCTTTGAATTTGGGATGATGGTTTGGGAGAAAAAAGCGCTTTTTTTTTTCATGCTTTTTGTAACAAGACCGAGGGCTGGCGACTGCCAAGTTGAGGCAGATAGGAAGCTATTTTGGGACTGGTTTTTTCTCTCTGCCTGGGTCTTGGCACGGGGCACCTCTCCTTAAATGCGGTGTTATCACTGCTGTTATCCAGCTGCTCAGAGAGAGAGCAGGGAGAAAAACATAACCTGTGGAAAGTGAACTGAGGTTCCCTCTTTATCCCCCTCACTGCAGTGCAGGACATGCAGGGAAATGGGGTGAGAAATGGGTTGGGGGCTGTGCCAGGAGGTGCCCTGGCACATTTGGATGCAGCCTCTGGCACTGGGCAATGCAGGTTACCATGGGGAAGCTGCAGAAGGAGCTGTGCAGGTTCCTTGAGTCCCTCATCCCTTTTTGGAGAGTTTAGGGCCCAAGATATCCCTGAGTCAATGGCACCCCCAGGTCTATGGGATCATCCTGTGGAAGGCCAGGCTGTCTGAGCTGCCTTTGGACTGACTCCTCCTTCCCCATAAGAATTAGGTTTCTGTGCCTGGTTATAAGGTTTCTTTCAAGTAATCGAATAAAGACATTTTAAAATTCCAAATTGAAGATCAGTGCAGAAACTGGAGACGGATTTAAATTGCCCGAGCTAATCACCAGCCACTCGACTGCTTATGACTTTATTAAGAGAAAAAAAAAAAAAAAAAAGTCTGGAGTGTCACGGAGGAATAGTGATTCACGGGCGCATTTCTGCCATCTCCTCCTCCTCGCTGAGCTTTGCAGTGCCTGGCCCACACGTGTCCTGTGGCACAGCCATTCCTGGCCTCCATCCTTGGGCTTCTTTGAGACCAGCGTGGATAAATCCGTGGATTTATCCTTTTTTGAGACCACTGTGGATAAAGCTGACCCCGGAGCTGGGTGGGAGGAAGAAGCAGAGACCCTCGTGGTTGTAGGGGTGGGGTCTGTGCTGGTGGTGGGAGGGTGCCAGGTTCTGGATGGGGTTTGGGAGCCGAGGGTCTCACTGCTGTCTCTATCCCTGTGCAGGTTTCTGAGCAGCTGCTGATGTCTCAGCCCTGCTGGATCTGACCCTCCACGACGGTACCATGAACTGAGAACGGAGCCGCGCAAAATTTTTTTTTTTTTGTTTCGGCTTTTTTTGGGTTCGTTTTCCGTCCGAGAAAAAAAGCCCCCCGTGCTCTTTAATGAAAGCGTTTTAAAGCGGGGTTACTTCTCCCCTCCCCTGAGCCGAAGTCGTCCCGGGTGCGGTGAGGATTTCCGGACAAGATGGGGAGAAAAAAGATCCAGATCCAGCGGATCACGGACGAGCGCAATCGACAGGTCAGTGCTGTCCCTCCCCTGCTCCCTCCTTGCCCCTTCTCCTCCCTCTGGGAATTTTAACATTCACCTTTCAAAATCACCCCATTCCCATCCCATTTTGGGCCGCCGGTGCTGTGTTTTTCCCAACCCATAAAATGGGCAAGAGTTGGTGCTGAGGCCGGATCCAGGCGGATCCCAGGACCAGGCAAACACCCCCGCCCGGGCGTTGTTCCTCGCCTTGGAGCTCCTTGCACCATTTCCATCTAAGTGCTTTTCCAGAAGAAAGTATCTTCTCTGCTCAGTTAGTTCCCCCTTTTTTTTTTTTATTTTTGTCTTGCAGAAAATACATTTCGGTTGACATTTTCCTTGTGGTTTTTCCAATAAAAAACAGCCACAACAAGTATCCAGTTTGCCGAATGCAAACAACTCAAATTATTCCTTTTTTTTCCCTCCCCTCAATTGTAAACTTACATGACTCCAGGGCTTTTTTTCCTTGGGCTCTGTTGAAGCCAAGCCCAAGACACATGTGCATGTGTGTAGGAATGCATTCATGTATTTCAGAGGAAAAACAAAAACCAACAGATTTTTCCCAAAATTCCATGTTCCTTAAGCCAAAGTGGTGGAGTGGCAGCGCTTTGCCAGCCCAGGTTTGCTCTGGGATGACTCCATCGATGTTTTTCCCATAACCATAAGACTTCCAGGCGAGTCCCTTTGCTTTCTGTGCTCCTGGAGTTTGGCTGATCCAAACTTTTGCCTTTAGTCCATCTACCACCACACCCCAGCATGACCTGCCACGCTACTTTCCTGCCACTTTTACTGCAGAAAAACAGTGAAAAAGCTTGTGGATATATTCCTAATGTTTAAATGTTTTAAGTGTGGGAAAGAACAGAATTGGATGAACCAATTGAACTTCATTGCTGCGCAGCAAAACAATAGGAAATGGCAAGTTTTCCTCATTATAGCTCAATTGGTGGTGGGGGCCAGGGTGGCCATCAAATAGTTTTTACTGAAGTCCCAGTTGTTCCTGGGGCTGTTTATGTCCATCAGGAGGAGGAAACAAGGCCTTAGGGGTTATTAAAGGATCTGGGATGCATTTTATGGGGCAATGCTGCAGAGGGAAGTGAGGGATCTGCAGGGACTGGAGCCGAAAACAAATGGAAAATATTTGGTGACGTTGGAGGGGGATGGCACAGCCTGGCCCTGCTGGATCAGGAAAGGAAAGGGGCCCTTCTTCTCTGCAGAGGCAGCAGCTGAATGGTGGAACAGTTCTTGAGGGATGAGCTGCTCCTAGCACAGGCTGGGGTCTCAGCATCCAGTGAGATTTGGCAGCCAGAGATGGCCATGTGTCATGGCTTTAGCACATTTCTGGTGCTGGCTGTTGTCCACAAAGCTGGGGGTTGTTGGTTTTCCCTTGGCAGAGCTGCATCCCTGGCTGGGCTGGTTCTTCCAAATCCCAGTGCAGGAGCGTGTCTTGCTTTGCTTCCCAGAAAGCAGCCCCGTTGAGTTGGGTGTCAGCAAAGCAGCAGCTGTTTAATTGGTCAATTAAATCCATTTTCACTGCCCCCTTTCTTTGGGAAAAAAGGACATACCAGGAAGATGGGGCATTTCATGATAAAGGGCTGCTCCAGGCGGTGGGATCTGCTCCATCCACTGTGCTAGGAGCTGTGGAGAGGATGAGAACCCTCCTGCTCCACCCTTTTCTGCTCCACGCTGTACATGTGCAATGCCAGGATTCACTACCCGGAATTAGAAATGTCCCATCTTGCTTTATCTCAACAGAACCGTGGAATAATTTTGAGTTGGAAGGTATCTCAAAAGTCCATCTTTTCCCACCCCCCTGCCATGGGCAGGGACATTTTCCACTATCCCAGGTTGCTCCAAGCCCTGCCCAGCTTGGCTTTGGACACTTCCAGGGATCCAGGGGCAGCCTGTGCCAGGGGCTCATCACCTTCACAGGGAAGAATCGCCTCCTAATCTAAATCTTCCCTTTCCCAGTTTAAAACCATCCCTCTCGTCCCATCACTCTCTGCCCATGTAAAAAGTCCCTCTCCATCTGTTTCATAAGCCCCTTTAAGTGCTGCAAGGTTGCAGTGAGGTCTCCCCAGAGCTGCCTCTTCCTTCTCGCAGCCGTTCCCTCCCCGCCCGGCTGTTGCCGCGGATCAGCGCTGAGGAGCGTCCATGTGTGCATGCCCGCCGTGGCCACAGGCTGTCAGCTAAGCTGGCTTAGAGCAGGGAGCATCCTCAGCCCACCCCTGCCCTCACAGAGCCCCTCCCGCTCCGGCTGGGCGCAGGGGGCACGGTCAGTGCTCCCCTGGTGCTGGGGAATGATGGATGGAGTTGTCCTGGTGCTGGGGAACGATGGACGGGCTCATCCTGGTGCTGGGGAACGATGGACGGGCTCGTCCCGGTGCTGGGGAACGATGGACAGGCTCATCCCAGTGCTGGGGAACGATGGACGGGCTCATCCTGGTGCTGGGGAACGATGGACGGGCTTGTCCCGGTGCTGGGGAACGATGGATGGAGCTGTCCTGGTGTTGGGGAACGATGGATGGGCTCATCCTGGTGTTGGGGATTGATGGATGGGTTCATCCTGGTACTGGGGAACGATGGACGGGCTCATCCCAGTGCTGGGGAATGATGGACGGGTTTATCCTGGTGCTGGGGAACGGTGGATGGGGCTGTCCCGGTGTTGGGGATTGATGGATGGGTTCATCCTGGTGCTGGGTAGTGATGGACAGGCTTTTCCCGGTGCTGGGGACAAATAGATGGGCTCGTCCTGGTGCTGGGGAACAATGGATGGGTTTGGGTTTGTCCCGGTGCTGGGGAGCAATAGACGGGTTTATCCTGGTGCTGGGGACAAATAGATGGGCTCATCCTGGTGCTGGGGAACAGTGGATGGGTTTGGGTTTGTCCCGGTGCTGAGGAACGATGGATGGGTTCATTCTGGTGCTGGGGAACGATGAATGGGCTCATCCCAGTGCTGGGGAACGATGGATGGGTTCATCCTGATGCTGAGGAATGATGGATGGGCTCGTTCTGGTGCTGGGGAACGATGGACAGGCTCGTCCCGGTGCTTGGAACGATGGATGGGTTCATCCTGATGCTGAGGAATGATGGACAGGCTTGTCCTGGTTGTGGGGAATGATGGATGGCTCATCCTGGTGCTGGGAACATGGATGGGTTTGGGTTTGTCCCGGTGCTGAGGAACGATGGATGGGTTCATTCTGGTGCTGGGGAACGATGGACAGGCTCATCCTGGTGCTGGGGAATGTGATGGGTTCCCAGTGCTGGGAACGATGGATGGGCTCATCCCAGTGCTGGGGAACAATGGATGGGTTTATCCTGGTGCTGGGGAACAATGGATGGGTTTGGGTTTGTCCCAGTGCTGAGGAACGACGGATGAGTTCATTCTGGTGCTGGGGAATGATGGATGGGATATCGTGGTGCTGGGGAACAATAAACGGGCTCATCCTGGTGCTGAGGAAGGATGGACGGGCTCGTCCCAGTGCTGGGGAACTATGGACGGTTTCTGCTGGGGAACGATGGACTCATCCTGGTGCTGCTGCTGGAATGCAGGGTGAGAGCACACCCACAGCAGGCTCCCAGAGCACCTGTGCTGTTGGGAGAGGGAGGGATGGGGAATGGGAATGGTGCGGAGTGCCCTGGAGAGTGAAGGATTCACCAGTGGATGTGCAAGGAGGTGGAGGCAGAGCTGCCCCCGAGCTCATCCCGAATGCTGACTTGGGGCTGCGTGGGAGAGCTCAGGCTGAGCAGGGGCTCTCCAGGGAGCTCCTCTCTCTTTGCTCCCCGTGCACCTCACACCAAGCCTATGGTGTCAATAAGTCCGACCCTGCTCATGTTCAATCAGCTTTGTGTCCCATCAGCGGGTCTAACCCTGCTCGTGTCACCTCAGCAGGTCTGACCCTTCTCGTGTCCCCCTCAGCAGGTCTGACCCCACTCGTGTCCCATCACCAAGTCTGACCCTGTTCATGTCCCATCAGCTTTGTGTTCCCTCAGCAGGTCTGACCCTGTTCCTGTCCCATCAGCCTCGTGTCCCCTCAGCGGGTCTAACCCTGCTCGTGTCCCCTCAGCGGATCTGACCTTGTTCATGTCCCATCAGTGGGTCTGCCTGGCTCGTGTCCCATCAGCCTCATGTCCCATCAGCAGGTCTAACCCTGATTGTGTCCCCCTCAGCAGGTCTGACCCCTACTCATGTCCCTTCACCAAGTCTGACCCTGTTCATGTCCCATCAGCAGGTCTGACCCTCCTCGTGTCCCCCTAAGTGGGTCTGACCCCACTCATGTCCCCTCAAGCAGGTCAGACCCCACTCAAATCCCATCAACAGGTTGACCCTGCTCATGTCCCTTCAGCGGGTCAGACCCCACTCAAGTCTCATCAACAGGGCTGACCCTGCTCAAGTCCCATCAGCGGGTCTGACCCCACTCGTGTCCCATCAGCCTCGTGTCCTCTCAGCAGGTCTGACCCTGCTTGTGTCCCATTACCCTCGTGTCCCCTCAGCAGGTCTGACCCTCCTCGTGTCCCCTCAAGCAGGTCAAACCCCACTCATGTCCCATCAGCGAGTCTACCCCACTCTCATCCCATCAGCAGGTCTGATCCCATTCGTGTCCCCTCAGCGGGTCAGACCCCACTCACGTCCCATCAGCGAGTCCAACCCCACTCATGTCCCGTCAGTGGGTCTGACCCAGTTCATGTCCCATCAGTCTCGTGTCCCATCAGCAGATCTGACCCTCCTCGTGTCCCCTCAGCGAGTCCAACCCCACTCTTGTCCCATCAGCGGGTCCAGCCCCACTCTCGTCCCATCAGCAGGTCTGATCCCGTTCGTGTCCCTTCAACGGGTCTGACCCCGCTCATGTCCCAGGTTTTGCCTTCCATGGGGGCACAGACCATGCAGAGGCTCCAGCAGAATGTGGAGCTGCTGGAGCAGGTCTAGAGGAGACCATGGAGATGCTCTGAGGGCTGAAGCACCTGCTCTGCAGCCAGGCTGGGACAGCTGGGGTGTTCATCCTGGAGAGGAGAAGGATCTGTGGAGATCCTAAGGGGCTCCAGGAAAGCTGGAGATAGACTTTAGACAAGGACCTGGAGTGACTGGGGTTGGTTTTAAACTAAAAAGAGGGAGATTCAGATTGGATATTAGGAGGAAGTGGTTCCCTGTGAGGGTGGGGAGGCCCTGGCCCAGCCCTGGAAATGTCCAAGGCCAGGTTGGATGGGGCTTGGAGCAACCTGGGATAATTGAAAGTGTCCCTGCCCATGGCAGGGGGTGGAATGAGATGAGCTTTTAGAGCCCTTCCAACCCAAACCAATGTGTGATTCTGTGAATTCCAGCAGCAGCCAAAACCAGGGGAGGAGAGCAAGTAAGAGTCACTAATGTCATTAGAGGAATTACTGGAGAGGATTTGCCACAACAGATCAGGCCATCAGTCCTTCAGGGCCAGGCTGCTGACTCTGGCAACTGCCAATATGGTTTGCATCAGGGGAAAGGCAAAAATCCCTTGCTAGTGTGGGGCAGTAATTCCTTCCTGACCCCTTTGGTGATCGGCTTATGCCCTGAAGCATGAGATTTGATTACCCTCTTAGACTTACAAGGTTAATTCTTCTAGATGAGGCTCGTGCACGGTGTCAGGGAAGGTTTGGGGTTTCTGTCCCGGGTCATGGGTGGGAGTCCAAGGCAGTGTTGGGTGATGCTTTCGTGTGAAGCGGTGGCTAAATGGCAAATCTTCACTTTTCTCAAGATACAGGGCTGCCAATAGAGAGGGATCCTCTGCCCTGTCTGCAGAGGGAATATCCCTTCTCTGTAGGGGGATAATTTGGTGTTTTGAGTCCTGCTCTGCCAATAGAGAGGGACTCTCCTCTGCCCTGTCTGCAGAGGGAATATCCCCTTCTCTGTAGAGGGATAATTTGAGTCCTGCTCAGCTCTGCCCGGGTTGATTTGGTGAAGGTGACTCCACACTCCTTCACTGCTCAAGGGCAGAACCCAAACCACGCTTGTGACAATGCCAAGAGCTGCCCCATTGCCCCGGGTGTTGTTGGCTGAGCCTGTTGTGGTGCCTGGCAGGGTGTGTTTTGTCCAGGTGTACCCCTTGCTTTTCCTTCTGTCTTGGCAGAGGCACCGCGAGTTTTCCTTTGGGGGCTTCTCGAGCTGCTCGGAGGGTGATCAGAGCCTGGAACCACCCCGGGGTGGGGACGGTGACACAGGGCTGGGAGGGGACAGAGAGACAGGTCCAGGAGGGGACAGAGAGATGGGTCCAAGAGGAGACAGAGAGACAAGTACAAGAGGGGACAGTGAGATGGGTCGGGAGGGGACAGGGAGACAAGTCCAGGAGGGGACAGAGGGATGGGTCCGGGGAGGGGACAGAGAGACAGGTCCCTGGGACAGTGACACAGGTCCATGGAGGGGACAGCGAGACAAGTCCAGGAGGGGACAGTGAGATGGGTCCCCAGGACAGAGACAGGTCTGGGAGGGGACAGAGAGACGAGGTCAGGAGGGGACAGTGAGACAGGTCGGGAGGGGACAGAGAGACAGTCCAGGAGGGGACAGTGAGACAGGTCCCCAGGACAGAGAGGCAGTTCCAAGAGGGGACAGAGAGAGAGATCTTGGAGGGGACAGAGAGACAGGTCCAAGAAGGGACATAGAGATGGGTCCCAGGACAAGAGACATGTCTGGGAAGGGGACAGTGAGACAGGTTATGCCGGGGAGGGGAGAGTGACACAGATCCGGGGAGAGGACAGAGAGCAGGTCCCCAGGCAGAGATGGGTCTGGGGAGGGGACAGAGAGACAGGTCATGCCGGGAAGGGGACAGAGACAGGCTGTGCTGGGGGAGGGACACAGGCAGCTCATGGTTTTAGTGCCTGTCCTGCTGCAGGAGCAGAGCGCCACTGGGTCCCACCTGAAGTCCCAGTGTGTCCCCAGCTTTGCTATGGCACTGCTGGCTCTTGGTCTTGGAGCAGCCCTGCCCAGCAGGGATTTTGGGTGGCGGGGAAGTCTGGGGTGCTGCTGGCAAGAGGGGTTATTGATGACACCCTTGAGTAATGTAATTTGTGTCAGAGTGCAGCGGGGCCAGGGCGGCGCTGGCAACGTGAGCGTCCGGCCGTGGCCACAACGGGCACACGTGGCAGCCACAGCGGCACGGGGTACCAGCCCTGCACTGGCCAGGGATCAGGGATTAGAGCCCAATCTCGTTACTGTTTAATCATCTCTGGGTGATGGCAGGGAGGGGCAGCAGCTCCCCTTGCCAGGTGTGCCCAGAGCTGCCCTCCTGCCACACGCAGGGACACGGTTGTGTCTCGAGGGGTGTGGGACCCTGAGGGTGCTGGGTGATGCTGGCACTGCTCCTCACATCGGTGTGAGCTGGGCAGCTCCGTGCTGAGCTCTTTGGACCGTGGCAGTGCTGCTGATGAGCAGGCAGCAGCCTCCTTCACCTCCTCCCTCTGCTCTGCGAGTCAAAGCTGCTCAGTTGCAAAATTGATGCTGTGGTGGAGGCCCAAAGTGGGGTTGAGCCCTCCTGTGTGGCGAGGGAGCAGATCTTGGCACCCAAGGGCATCATCTTAGCTCATCTCAGCCCTTCCCCCAGCAGCTGCTTTGCCCCCAGAGCAATGCTTAGGACAAAGTGGTGACCTCCCACCTCTTATTTTCTGTTTCTGCTTTTTATTTGCTGAGAGGGCATTGGCTGATATCACGTCTTCCCTGTCAGTGTGGCCGTGTGTTCTGGGGGTGGGGGACCCTCAGCAGCTCTCTGCACTGCAGATGGGACAGGGAGCCCCAAACCAGCTCCCTGCGTGCCAGCAGTGTGGTGGAGAGGGCTGAGCGTGGGCTGGGGATCGCAGCCCAACGTCTGCCCAGCAGCTGGAGCAGCTCTGGGAGCCAGCACCAGCCCCAGCCCCGGCCAGCTCTCCAGAATCAGAGCTGCCTCGTCAGCTAACAGCTCTGCTGACAGTTCAGGGTGGGTTGGGGACACAGGGGACCCCAGCTGGGCAGGCAGTGAGGAAAAGCACCCCAGTGAGGTTACACGAGGGGACGGCAAGAGGAAAGCGGCAGCTGGACCTGGCAGGGGCTCGGGGTGCATTTGGGGAAGCACAGCCTGCCAAAGCAATGGGGCTGGTGAGCAGGAGAGTGGGTCAGGGGTGGGCACCCCTGGGCAGTTTTGGGGTGCTGAGCCCCAGCTCTGAGACCCTGAGGGTTGGGCGCTCACAGCACGGCTGCAGCGAGCGAGGACAAGATCCCCATCGCTTGAATATTCCACTTAAAAACCCGCAGCCCCCGGACAGATGGCAGCTCTGCTGGGGATTTTGCTGAAATTTATTTTCTCTTGATTTGGCAATATGTGATTTCCAATGCTGATAATCATCTTTGTGCTTGTGAAGTGTCTGCCTTTGGAGGATCCCAAAATAGGCAGCAATATGAAGCGTTTGGAAGAGGGAGGCGAGAGAGGGGAGTTTGGGGTTGGGTCCAATTGGGGAAACTGAGACAGAATATTCCTTTTGTCTTCCCCTTCCTCTTGCTCTTCCTCCTGTGGCCATCCTGTTTTTCCCTGGGAGGTGTGGAGTCTGTGGCAGCTCCTCACCGTGGCTGTCCTTGCTTTCAGGTGACCTTCACCAAGCGCAAATTCGGCTTGATGAAGAAAGCCTACGAGCTGAGCGTCCTGTGCGACTGTGAGATTGCCCTCATCATCTTCAACCACTCCAACAAGCTGTTCCAGTATGCCAGCACCGACATGGACAAGGTGCTGCTCAAATACACCGAGTACAACGAGCCCCACGAGAGCCGGACCAACGCAGACATCATCGAGGTGAGGCTGCCTAAGCCTGGCTCTGGTACCACGCTGGATGCAGGAGGCTGGGGCAGGATAGGGATGGAGCAAACAGATCTCCCACACTCAGTGCCAAATGGATTTTGCATTTTTTTTTGGTCCAGCGTGCAGAAATGCTCCATTCTGGGTGGTGGAGTTGAAGCTGTGTCGAGTTTTGTTTTGACCTGTTGCCTTGAAAATGAGGTGTGGGTTTGCTTTGTGGTCCAAACAAACCACAAGCTGGGTTTGGAGGCAGCTCCTGGGGCTGCTGCAGGCATTGGTGACATTGTTCTGAAGTGCCTGGTACAGCTGGTAGCATTGCCCAGTCTCATTCAGACAGACCCAGCAGGGTTGTGGGAGGGCTGCATCACAGAGGAGTTTGGGTGGGATGGACCTTGGGTGCCTCTGGTGGGTTGCTGGGTTTGTTCAGGGCTTGTCTGGCTCCAGAGGGTCTCCAGGGATGGTCCCATGTCCAGTGTGACCCACCAGCACCGTGCCCAAACTGTGCTCCAGCCTGCTGGCATGGCAGGAGATGTTT
Organism: Malurus cyaneus samueli; assembly: GCA_009741485.1. Taxonomy (NCBI): domain Eukaryota; kingdom Metazoa; phylum Chordata; class Aves; order Passeriformes; family Maluridae; genus Malurus; species Malurus cyaneus. Next base: position 599,844 of record VKON01002018.1, read on the forward strand.
GGCTGCCATGTGCTCTTGGTGTCCCCATGCTGGCCCTCCCTCTGCACAGCTTTGTCCTTGTCCCTGGTGCTGCCAGAGCATGGCCAGGCCTGAGCACGGCGTGTTTGGCTCACAGGACAGTGCCAGCACTGCCTTGGTCATTGGTCATTTCCTCACTCTGAGCAGCAGCCACAGGATCGTCAGTGTGGGTCAGCTGCATTAAACCTGAGCAGACAGGCAAATGAAGGGCTTGGCTTTGTAATTAATGGCATTATGGGCATCAATTAATGGCCTCAGAGCCACTGGTGGCAGAGTGGAGCAGCACAACTGCTGGAGGAATTGGACTTTGAATCCCTTTGGTGCCCCTTGGCCAGCATGCTCAGGCTTTGATTTCATGAAGGAGAAGGGAAAAAACCCAGCCTGGCCCCCATCCCTTAAATCTTGCTTTCTTTTTTATTCTCTGTGCAAAATGTGCCTTTTTGAGAGATCTGGCCTTGAGGTTTTCACCCCATGGTTGAGCCATGGCCGAGCATCTGGCAGCGTCTGCCTCCCCTCGCTGGGCTTTGGACCCTCTTCTGCCACCACATTTTTGCAAATGGTTCAAAAATGGTTTCAAAATGGTTCCAAAATTTCCTTTTTGGCCCTTTGGAGCCAGGTAGTGCCCGTTCACCGTGCAAATGCCGGCGGTTCCCCGCAGCCTCTCCGGGATGCTCAGCCTGCGGCGCTCGCAGCAGCAGAACAGATTTGTCTTGGCCTAAAAATACCGTAAACATTTTGGGCAGCGTTCTCTGTTCCCTTATGGTCCAAGATGCAAACACTCCCAAGCCGACAAGTTACACACAGTCCTTGGCACCCAAAGAAACACTGTGTTTGCACCACATGAAAAGCTGGATCTGCATCCAAAGCCGAGGAGAGGAACATCGGGAGCGGAAGGATATTGGTGGATGGCAAGAAAAAGAGCCCAAACACGGCGGGCTCGGCTCGTCTCGCTGGCAGAGCCACCACGGAGCAAAACCCGCTGGGTGCAGGCAGGTTTGGAGGCTGCTCAAGCATCCTTCCTCATCCTGGTCGTGTCTTGCAGCAGGGTTGGGGCTGTTCTAAGATTTTTACGGTTTTCTCTTCCCAATTTGTGCCCTCAGGACACCATTCCCGTTCTTGGTCTGGTCAGGTTTGGAGGCTGCTCAAGCATCCTTCCTCATCCTGGTTGTGTCTTGCAGCAGGGTTGGGGCTGTTCTAAGATTTTCACCATTTTTTCTTCCCAATCTGTGCCCCCAGGACACCATTCCCGTTCTTGGTCTGGTCAGGTTCCACCAGCTTGGCTGCGTCCCCACTGCACACAAATCCCAATTTATCTTGTGGTGGCTCCCAGTTGAACTTGACTCACAAAAAGTATCTTCTCATTCCAAAAGCTTGCCTGCATCGAGTGTTTAGAGACCACGAAAGCCCAGGCTGGGAATTTGCCACCAGCTAGGATTTTAAGTGGATTTTGAGGGGGTGCTGCATTGAACCACCTTCCCTGTGATGCCTGCAGCCCCTTCCTGCTGAGGGCTTCAGTCCTGAGTGTCTCTGGCAGCATCTCAGGAAGGATGAGGAGCAGCCAGGACCTGGGGGAATTTAGGCAGGAGCCTCTTGATTTTGTTTTCCTGGTGGAAGGGGAGTGAGTGGTGGCCCCAGAGGGCTGAGCCGAGCCCTGCCAAGCTGGGGCTGAAAGCCCTGGTGCCACAGCTCAAGGCAGGACAAGTTACTCTGTCCAAATTATGTTTTAAACCAACAGTAAATGTGACATCTCCTGGGTTTTGGTCATGGGGAGGTGCATCTGAGGGCGAGACTGGGGGCATGCACTGGGAAGAGAAAACAGTAAAAATCATAGAGCAGCCCCAACCCTGCTGCAACCCTGTTCTCGAGAGGTTCATCCCCTGGATATTTAGTGAGAGGCAGGGCTGAGTGTAGCTCAAGAGGTGTTGCACACCCCTTTAGTGGCCTTTTGGGGACCATTCCCTGCAGGAACACTCCCGTGTTTCAGCGGTGCCAGGGCTCAGCAGGAATCAGCCACGCAACCCCCGCGGCTTTCTCCGTGCCCGGCAAAGTCCTGGTTATTGCAGGCTTTTAAGTCGGAGCAAATCTCTCTTAATGCAGAGAGGGGGGTTTCCTTAATCAGGCGGGGGACAGCTGAGCCCCCAGACAGGCACGCTGGGTGCCACGTGCGGGGATCACGCCGGCTTTGGTCCTCGCTGTCGCTTCTCGTTTCCTCCCAGCCTGCCTGACGTGCCAGTTCCTGAGAAAGGACTTGGACAGAGCAGAACTCGCCGGGCACTGGGATGCTCCACAGCCACGCAGACATTTCTGCCCTTTTTTGGCTCAGTGTCCAGGGGTGGGGGTTGATTTCTTCCCGAAATTCTCCTTCCTGGGGTTGTCATTGCCCAGGATGTGTGAAATGAGATGTTTTTCAGGATGCTGAGGAGGCAGCTGCCAGTGTCGTGCCTTCTCATCCTTATCCTCATCCAGACTTCCCCAAAGCCTGGAGTGGCTGAATCTCCCTCCTCTAAGGGAAGTCAGCCACATCCTGGTCGAGCATCGTTTCCTCTCACATGTTCTGCATTTCCTGCTGCTCTCTCACCCTTTTCGGGTTGGAAATCTGCTCCCCTGTGAGCTGAGGCCATGGAAGTGAGAATATTGCCTGCAAAAGCAGGACCTGCAGCAGGTCCTGATGGAATGGGGGGGACCTGAGTGTGACATGGAGAGGGGGAGGTGATGAGTGAGGTGAGTTTTTGCCATGGGAAGTTCTCACCCTGCTTTTCTCTGAAAATTTTCTGCTGGAAAGGGTTTGCTTTTAAATCCCTTCCATATGAAAAATTGTTGTGTTCCGCTGGCTGCAGCCCAGTGACAGAAAGGTTTCCTGAAAACCTCTTTGCATCTTCTGGTTTTTTTTTCCCTGGCAAAAAGAACGAGGAGGAATGAGCAGAGTTCTTTTCTAAAAGACCATGCAGAGATCCCAAAAACGGGAATTTTTGCGTTTGATTCCAGCTCCAGCAGGATTATTTTCCTTTTACATCATCTTGCTCAAAAAGCTAAAAATGTGGGACACACATTTATTTTGTAAAAAAAAACCCTAAAGAACCAGCAGCCAACGTCTGCATGCCTGGAAATGGCATTTTGTTGTCCCAAAGCTCTCGTGGAGCAGCAGATTGGGGGATCACAGTCCTAGTAGAATTGCAAGGAATTTTTTTTTTTTTTTTCCCTCCTGATTTGGCATGAAAAGGGATCAAGACTTCCAGGAAATTCTGTAGTTTTGACTAAAAAAAAAAAAAAGAGTTGGCAAGTGCTCCTTCCGTCATAACGCCTGATTGCTTTTGGTCTGTTGGAAATAGAGGGATGCAAAGTGGATCTGAATTGGCTGCTGAGCACGAATGAGGGACTTTGGGGTGTCCCTGATCCCTGCAGGCTCCTCCTTGTGAGGAGTAAATGTCTCACTGATCCCTTTACCTCGATGCAGCAGGGACTTTTCCTGCTTGTGAGCCCGGTCCTGGCGTGGGGTTGTTGCCCAGTGTTGTCACTGTCACCCCCTGTGTGTCACCCCCAGCAGGGCTCACAGCTGTCACCATGCCCTGTCCTGTGATGCTCTTCCTTTGGCATTCGGCAAATGCCACTCGTCTGGTTTCGTCCGGAAATTTTGACAAATTTGCTTATAATTCTGGGGTTTATTTTCCTGTTTGTAAGCAGGTTTTCCCTGTTTTTTTTACAGGAGAGCAAAGAGCGTTAAGGTTTATTTGCCCTTCGTGATGTTGTGGCACTTGGAAGTGATGAATTCGTGCAGGGCCAAATTCAGTCCCGGAGTAAACAGAACCTTTGAAAACAAGGAAATTTCTCTCCATCCCTCCCCATGCTGCAATTCCTAAATCAGAGCATCAAAACCCAGGGGCCATATCCTGACTTTTTAACCCCGTTGAGGTTCACGACATCTTGGGGTGACAGTGGTTTTTTTATGGGGGCAAGTCCAGGTCCTTCGAGGCCCCACTCGTGTTCCCCATCCCCACTCCCAGACCTCAAACTGTTCCGGTTGTGCTTTCAGACGTTAAGAAAGAAAGGTTTTAACGGCTGTGACAGCCCAGAGCCCGACGGCGACGACTCCATAGACCAGAGTCCCTTGATGGAGGATAAATACCGCAAAGGCAGCGAGGATCTGGATATCCTGTTCAAGCGTTACGGTGTAAGTACCTGCCCGTGCCTGGAAAACCTTCATTATATGTTCTTTTCTGTTTTGTTTCTCTTCTGTTCGACTTCCCCCCGACCTCGTCCCCCCCCCCGACCCCCGTGTCCCCCCACACGTAACAGGCGCTCAGAGCCACTGGTGGCAGAGTTGAGCCAGCACAAACTGCTGGAGGAATTTACTTTGAATCCCCTTTGGTGCCCCTTGGGCCAGCATGCTCAGGCTTTGATTCCATGAAGGAGAAGGAAAAAACCCAGCCTGGCCCCCATCCCTTAAATCTTGCTTTCTTTTTTATTTCTCTGTTGCAATAATGTGCCTTTTTTTGAGAGATCTTGCCTGAGGTTTTCACCCCCATGGGTTGAGGCCATGGCGAGGCAATCTGGCAGCGTCTGCCTCCCTGCGCTGGTCTTTGACCCTCTTCTGGCCACCACATTTTTGCAAATGTTCAAAAAATGGTTTCAAAATGGTTCCAAAATTTCCTTTTTGGCCCTTTGGAAGCCAGGGTAGTGCCGCTTCACCGTGCCAAATGCGGCGTTCCCTGCAGCCTCTCCGGGATGCTAGCCTGCGGCTGCTCGCCAAGCAGCAGAACAGATTTTCTTGGCTTAAAAATTACCGTATTAACATTTTGGGCAGCGTTCTCTTGTTTCCCTTATGGTCCAAGGATGCAAACCCACTCCCAAGTCACAAGTTACACACAAGTCCTTGGCACCCAAAGAACACTGAGGATGTGTTGCACCACATGAAAATGGATCTGCATCCAAAAGCCGAGGGAGAGGAACATCGGGAGCGGAAGGATTATTGGGTGCGGATGGGCAAGGAAAAAGAGCCCCAAACACGGCGGGCTCGGCTCGTCTCGCTGCAGAGGCCACCACGGAGCAAAACCCGCTGGGTGCAGGGCAGGTTTGGAGGCTGCTAAGCATCCTTCTCATCCTGTCGTGTCTGGCAGGGGGGGGGGGGCCGGGGTTGGGGCTGTTCTAAGATTTTATGGTTTTTCTCTTCCCAATTTGTGTCCCCAGGACACCATTCCCGTTCTTGGTCTGGCAGGTTTGGAGGCTGCTCAAGCATCTTTCCTTCATCCTGGTTGTGTCTTGCAGGAGGGTTGGGCTTGCTCTTAAGATTTTTACGTTTCTCTTCCAATTGTGCCTCAGGACACCATTTTCCCGTTCTTGGTCTGGTTCAGGTTTGGAGGCTGTCAAGCATCCTTCCTCATCCTGGTGTGTCTTGCAGCAGGTTGGGGCTGTTTAAGATTTTTCACCATTTTTCTTTCCCAAAATCTTGTGCCCCCAGGACACCCATTCCGTTTCTTGGTCTTGGGGTCAGGTTCCACCAGCTTGGCTGCGTCCCCACTGAACACCAATCCCACAATTTATCTTGTGTGGCTTCCCAGTTGAGAACTTGACTCACGAAAGTATTCTTCTTCATTCCAAAAGCTTCCTGATTCGATGTGTTTAGAGGACACGAAAGCCCAGGCTGGGAATTTGCCACCAGCTAGGATTTTAAGTGGATTTGAGGGGTGCTGCATTGAACCACCTTCCCTGTGATGCCTGCAGCCCCTTCCTGCTGAGGGCTTCAGTCCTGGAGTGCTCTTGCAGCATCTCAGGAAGGATGAGGAGCAGCCAGGACCTGGGGGAATTTAGGCAGGAGCCTCTTGATTTTGTTTTTCCTGGTGGAAGGAGAGTGAGTGGTGGCCCCAGAGGGCTGAGCCGAGCCCTGCCAAGCTGGGGCCTGAAAGCCCTGGGTGCCACCAGCTTCAGGCAGGACAAGTTTACTCTGTCCAAATTATGTTTTAAACCAACAGTAAATGTGACATCTCCTGGGGTTTTGGTTCGGGGAGGTGCATGTTCTGAGGGCGAGACTGGGGCGTGCACTGGAAGAGAAACAAGTAAAATCATAGAGCAGCCCCAACCCTGCTGCAACCCTGTGTTCTCGAGAGGTTCATCCCCTGGATATTTAGTGAGAGGCAGGGCTGAGTGTAGCTTCAAGAGGTGTTGCACACCCCTTTAGTTGGCCTTTTGGGACCATTCCCTGCAGGAACACTCCCGTGTTTCAGCGGTGCCAGGGCTCAGCAGGAATCAGCCACGCAACCCCCGCGGCTTTTTCTCCGTGCCGGCAAAGTCCTGGTTATTGCAGGCTTTTTAAGTCGAGCAAATCTCTCTTAATGCAGAGAGGGGGGTTTCCTTAATCAGGCGTGGGGACAGCTGAGCCCCAGACAGGCACGCTGGGTGCCACGTTGCGGGGATCACGCCGGCTTTGGTCCTCGCTGTCGCTTCTCGTTTCCTCCCAGCCTGCCTTGACGTGCCAGTTCCTGAGAAAGGACTTGGACAGAGGCGAACTCGCCGCGGCACTGGGATGCTCCACAGCCACGCAACATTTCTGCCCTTTTTTGGCTCAGTGTTCCAGGGTGGGGGTTGATTTTCTTCCCGAAATTCTCCTTCCTGGGGTTGTCATTGCCCAGGATGTGTGAAATGAGATGTTTTCAGGATGCTGAGGAGGCAGCTGCCAGTGTCGTGCCTTCTCATCCTTATTCCTCATCCAGACTTCCCCAAAAGCCTGGAGTGGCTGAATCTCCCTCCTCTAAGGGAAGTCAGCCATATCCTGGTCGAGCATCGTTTCCTCTCACATGTTCTGCATTTCCTGCTGCTCTCTCACCCTTTTGGGGTGGGAAATCTGCTCCCCTGTGAGCTGAGGACCATGGAAATGAGAATATTGCCTGCAAAAGCAGGACCTGCAGTGCGGTCCTGATGGAATGGAGGACCTGGAGTGTCACATTGGAGAGGAGAGGTGATGAGTGAGGTGAGTTTTTGCCATGGGAAGTTCTCACCCTGCTTTTTCTCAGAAATTTTCTGCTGGAAAGGGTTTGCTTTTAAATCCCTTCCATATGAAAAAATTGTTGTGTTCCGCTGCTGCAGCCCAGTGACAGAAAGGTTTCCTTGAAAACCTCTTTGCATCTTCTGTTTTTTTTTCCCTGGCAAAAAGAACAGAGGAGGAATGAGCAGAGTTCTTTTCTAAAAGACCATGCAGAGATCCCAAAAACGGGAATTTTTGCGTTTTGATTCCAGCTCCAGCAGGATTATTTTCCTTTTACATCATCTTGCTCCAAAAAGCTAAAAATGTGGGACACACATTTATTTTGTAAAAAAAACCCTAAAGAACCAGCAGCCAACGTCTGCATGCCTGGAAATGGCATTTTGTTGTCCCAAAGCTCTCGTGGAGCAGCAGATGGGGATCAC
>VKON01002018.1:607284-624691 GCA_009741485.1 Malurus cyaneus samueli
GAAACAAGAGCACAGGGAGTGCGAGAGCCCGGAAGGGGACGAAGTGTGTGCCCTGACCCCGCAGACGGAAGAGAAATATAAAAGATTGAGAGGAGTTTGATTAAAATGATGCAGAAGTTACCGGCTCCGCAGTGAGTATGGCTTGGTGGCCTTGCAGCCCCCTGGTCCCCCTCCCCGGTGCCCTCCAGGTTGACGGGGGGTGGATTTTGCATTGCTTTGCTTCGGAGCCTTGCCATGCCGTGCCTTGGGAGCCAATGCCAGCAGCCCCGCAGTCCTGAATGCACCTGGCTCTTGAGGGCCCTTCTGTTTTCCCCCACCTTGGGAAATCATCTCTGTAGCTCTGGCATTCCTGAAATGAGCATTCTTTGACTCCATCCAGGCAGCGCAGAGATATTGCTCCTCTTCTCTCTTTGTGGCAAATACTGGATCAGGGGCCTCCTTTTCACCTTTTCCCACAAAACAGATTTTGCCTGTTAGATCTCAGTGTGATGTATCTGGTGGCAGTGCGAACCCTCTCACATCTAGCAAGCTCAGCTGGTTTGGTGCATATTCCAATTAAATCCCCAAATCCAGCGAGCACTGAGGGCAGCTGGTGGCCGTGCAGATCAGGAGTAGGTTTTAGCTTGATCCCGGAGCTGTTCCACCGCACCGGTGGTGGCATCAGGACAGCGCTGAAAGGATTTTGTAAGAGGGAGAGAGAGGGAACGTTTCAATTAGTTGTTAGTCAAGACAGCAACTATTGATGCAGGCAGCGCCTCTTCGTAGGGATTAGCCCCGAGTCGCTGCAGCCGTAATTATGCTGCGGAGCAGGGGGAGGGCTCCTTTTCAGGGTGGATGCAGGCAAGGAAAATGTCAAACAACACCCCCCCCGAATAATCTCCCTTCGTTTGCTTGCAAGCCCCCACAGTTAATTCTGTTTTCCTGCCGAGACGAGGGCCTTGTTGAATCCCGGGTTTAACTTTTGCTGATCAGCGCTGTGTCTGTCCCACGAGACCTCGCGGATCCCAAATCTGCATTCCATCCCTGGATCTCAGCGGTGGAGTGGTGTGGGAGCTGCTCTGGGGCTGAGGAGATGAGCAGAAGTGGGTGCCAGCTCTCTTGACAGGCGAGCCCAGCCCAGAGGGATTTCAGGCAGGTTAGTCCATGCAACTTGGATCTACTACCTCCCCGATTCATGGTGGGGTGCATGTTTCCACCCTCCCAGAGTGTGAGAATCCCCAGCTGTATGGAACCTTCCACTCCTGCACCAGCCTGCCACTGGTGGGAATACCCAAAACCACTATGCTTCTGTCCTTAGTCAGAACCCCTCAGGGCAGCAGCGTCAGAACGTCGCCTGCTGGACAAGAGGCCCAGCGTCATTCAGGATGTGCAGTCCAAAGGACAATGGTGCCCAAAATTCTGCTGTGCATTCAGTGCGGGTGGCCACGATCAGGCACAGCATCTGGCTCTCCCAATAAAGCTCCCCAGCAGCGAAGAGACGGCGGCCAGGTTGGAGCGTGTCGTGTGGAAGAAGAACGCTTTTCCCTTTTAAACCCGGTTGGTTTGTGTGTGACCAGAATGAACTCAAGGGTGCCCCGGGGCAGCCTAACGACAGCCGTGCTGCCTAACAAACGGCTACGCTGGGCTGCTGCCTCTGGTGTTTGACACGACTTCTAACGAGAGCAGAATGTGTTCGTTTGGGCTGATGTGTGCATCTTCCCCCTGGATTTTGTCGATGATTTGCTGTCCTCTGGTGTGCCGGGCAGCGTAGCTGACGCTGTCTGCAGTCATGAGGGCTTGGAGCTGATTAATCCAGGCAGCCTGTTTCCTGCGTTGTCAGCTGCCTGGTGCTGGCCTCTGGTTGCAGCTGGTGGTTTAGCTCTCCTCCGCTCGGGCTGGCGCGCTATCTACGCTTCCGTAGGCAGCTTGGCGACGACTATGCAACATTTATTTAACAACGCGCTTCCGGTGTCGCGGTGCAACGCACGAGAATATCCTCTCTCTCTTCCTCGCCCGATTTCTGACTGCTGTTGCGGATGAGCTCCGGGGCTGACGGAGGAGGGCTCTCTCCAGCTCTCGCCTGACGGTGTGGAATGCGTGTGCGCGCCTTCCCTGTGCACGTCAGCCCGCGCGCAGGTCAGAGCCGCTCCTCGTGCTTGGCTGCGGTCCACGGTGTCTCTGATATGGACAGGATGCTGGAGGCAGTACGCGACATTCCTTGGGCAGCGAGCGGTGGTGAAGCACTGTCCTACTCTTCCTCCCATCCCCTCTCTTCTGAGGAAGCGCGGACTATCCAGAGAGCAGATTTCGGGAAGAGGAGCTGCGGCAGCGAGCCTGCAGAAGGAGAGACCTCGATTCCTCTGCCTCCATACTGTGCAGTCTGTGGGGTTCTGCCCTGCCCAATGTGGTCCCATCCCCTCTCCAGCCCTTGGCAAATTAAAGTGGACTTACAAAGCCCCCTGCTAAGCCTCTAGCACGGTGCAGCTTCCTGTTAACGAAGGAAATCAGTGACAATAAGAGCAGTGCTGGGAAATCGCAGCTGGTCTGGCTCCCACGAGGACGCTGTAGGTAAGCTGCTCCTCGACCTGCCAAGGATAGCGGCTTTAGCATGCTTCTCATCCTGGGGTCAGCGTCTCCTTCCGCAGCTGCAAAGGAGCCAGATGGATCCAGAGTCACCAGGGCTCTGTGAGCAAAAAGGATGTTTCCGGTTGCTTGGCCAACAGCAGCAGTGCCAGCCCAAGATGGGGATCCACTGCTTGGCTTCTGCTGGCGATGAGGAGACCTCATAATCCCTGCCCAGCGTACTTGGGGTGAAGGGCAGTCGAGCTCGGCCGCTCTCCGTGCTGGTGGGACGACCACCGGCTGTTGTCCCACCTTTCACTCTGGCTGCACTGAAAAACAGTGGGAAAAAATACAGCCTGAAAATGGCCTCACAGCTGTTTGCGAGCTCTGGATGATGTCTAAGGGATAGCTCGTTTGCTCTTCCCGCTATTTCCTGGGGAACCAGGCTCTGTATGCCTCTCCCCAAAGTGGCCAGTGTGGTTCAGACAGACTTGCAGGATCAGCCCGGCTACCTACCCCCTGCTCTCTGTTCAGTCCACAGTGCCCGCTCCAACTTCGCCTTGCCGTGCCGTGCCAGGTGACAACCAAAACACACTCAGTCAGCACCCGGCCAGCTCGCTGGTACTCCTACATCGCTTGGTCACTCGTATCGCGCGTGATCAGACCCCGCCGTCCTGTTCACCACAGCAGCCAGTGCAGAGGAACACAGTTCCCTGGTGCCACAGCCGCAGCCAGGCAGTTGAGGTCCCGCAGGCCCTGGGACCCTCACCTCCTCATCTCGCAGGCACTGCTGGACGGAGGAGGACACCCCTCGTTGCTTCCATCCTGTCCCAAGGGAACATTCCAGCACCGTGCGTGGCAGGAGCAGCTGGAAGTGTTATTTGCCCCTCGGTGTGTTGCTACCTCCGTTCTTGTCTAACGAGGCAGCCTCCCCATCCCCACCTTCTCCTAGTCTCTTGGAGTGGATCGTGCGGTGCTCCAGTCCGACGGTTATAGATCACCCTTGCGTCCTATTCCAGCCTTTGGGTGGTCTGCCTCCACCACCGTTGCTTGCATGTGACATGGGACTGCTGCCTAAAAAGGGCTATCGAGTCGGGCCGTGCCGGCTGCAGTTGTGTGGGACGATTACTCAGGGGCTCTTGCTGACGCATTCGAGGAGCGGTCATTTTCAGCAGGATCCGGCCACGGGTGCCGAGGGCAGGCGGGGCGGATGAGGAGTTGTCACCCACGTTCCCCTGCAGTGTGGAGGGACGGGACAACGTGTGACCCGCAGCCCGGCTACTCCGCTTGCGGGTCATAAATCAATAATAGTGGCAGAAAGCCCCTTCCTGTATTTTGGGTGTCAAGATGGTCAGGCGCGGGTTGCAAATGCGAGCTTGTGCCAGTTGACCACCCAGTCTGGCCTTCAGAAGCTTTGCAGAGGGGATGGGATTCGCGAGAGGAGGTGGAGATGCCTCAAAAGCAGGTTGTGAAATGGGTCAGGCAAGCAAATGCACTGCTTGGATGCAGTAGGACTGTGGTTCAAGGAAGCTCTTTGCTACTCTTTCCCTCAGGTCTCCAGAAGTGCTTAGGTATCAGAAAGAATCCCACAGACCTGCAGGACGGGTTCATGCTCTGGACTTGGCATTCAAGAGCGAGCATCTTGCTCCAGCAGAGTGGCGAGCCCTTCAATCGGGCACAGGCAGCCGTCGTCCGTGCAGGGATCTCCTCCCTCTCGTAGGCCCTCTGCTGAGAGCAGAAAGGTTTCCTGTGAAGCAACCCGGCTGGGGGCTCGCCGCTTCAGTCGCTGCTCGTTTGAGGGGCTATTTGTGGTTTGGAGCGCGAGGTGTTCCAAGTCGGCCATCTGTCTCATATTCACTCGCTGCCTGGGACACGGAAAATTCCTTATAGGGCCAGCCTTCCATGTTAGAAAACTCTTTTTTTTTTTTTTTCCCCTCTTTTACGTGCTCCGTACGTTGTGTTGTTTCCAAAGCAAACGCAACAGCGAGCGCTGGTGTGGGTGCCTTGGTGTTGCCACGTGCTTGTGCTCAAGGGGTGCTGGGAAAAGGCCAACGGGGATGGGGGTTGGGTTGGCATACTCTCCCAAATGTGAGCCCTCTTTGCAGCACACAGGTCTGGGGGCAAATAGGGTTCACAGCAGGGCACAGCCACAAATCTGCGCGGGTCCCTTCCTCCCGGTTTTGGAGCACAGGGACCTCTGCGCTTGCTCCATCCTTGGAGGGAGGGTGCTCGATGTTGCACCATCTGCCACACGGTAGTGTCCACTTCGCCTTTCTCCAAGCTGTACATTTGGACTGGCCACGCCCGGGACTTCAGCCCTATCGCTTCTTTCCCTCCCACCTCCTCTTGCTTTCAGGGCTCCCTGCAAACCCAGCGGAGCCAGCTGTAAGTTTTCAGTCTCAGGTTTCCCCATCTGGTTTGGGAGGCTGGGTGATAGTTAGAGGTGGTTTGGCCGGGCTCCTTGTTTCCAGCCTGGGCTCGGATTGACTGACGGTCGCGGCTCGGAGCTCCCGCGGCTGCTGGCTGCATCGCTGCCCGCGGCTGGTAGGCACCCCGGACTGGTTAATAGTGGTTCCAGAAATAATCTTCATAAAAGCAGAAAAAAATTAAAAAAAAAAATCAACTTCTTTTCCAGCGAGCAAAACGTTCCGTTTTTTTGGGAATTAAAAAAATGTCCGTTTTCGCCTCGGGGCCGTGCCTTCGCAGCGTTGGGCACGGAGTGGCGTTGCTGTGCATCCTGGCGTGCAGGAGATGTTTCATCGGTTGAAATCAACAAGGGGGGTGTGTTATCCGTCATTCTGGCTCTTTCTTCTCCCTGTGCTCCCAAAGGGAGGCTTGGAATAAATAGCCGCAGTGTTTTCAAGCTGCCTTTTGGACAGGCTCTGCACCTGGCTCCTTCACCCAAAGGAACGATGCTCTGGATATATGTTTCACTTGATCACCAGGGATGTGTCATTGCCAGACTTTCCTCCCCAGAAGGCACATCCTGCTTTTTTTTCCCTCTGCCTTCCTCTCTCCTTTCTCCCTGCCTTCCTGCTCCCCAAAAGCAGGGATGTACCCTGTTTCTGCACGGATGGTGCCCATCTCTCTGTCTTGACTGCCAGGGCAATGCTTGGGGACCTGAACAACACGAATGGAGCTGCCGAGCCCGTGGGTAGTGAGGAGTCTTTCAGCCACGCACCCTGGCTCTGTGTTGACTTCCTGCCTCAGTTTCCCCATTCTCCTAGGATTTTGCGTTGGTATAGAGAGGCGCTGGGGAGGTTTGTCCTCTTGCGCAGTGGAGGGGTGGCATATGGAACTCCAGGCCTCATTGTTAGGAGATGCTCGTTTCAATGAGGACCCCAGTGACCAAAATGGAGTGTCCATTCTGCCTGAATCTCGGAGAGCCTGCACATCAGGGATGTGACCCCAGGATTTGGCATACTTCTGGGTTTATTCCTGATCTGCAGCAGTTTTCCCTGACCTCAGTGATAAATATACACCACAGTTTCTCCTCGTGTGGGGCTATAAAGAACTTACTGCAAGGAAATAAAGCTCATTAATGGCCCTTTCCACTGCCAAAATCTCGGTGCTAACGGAGGCCAGGCAGTTGTGCTCAGTTCCTTGGGCTGTTAAATACTACTAAATCACACTATCCCCACATCTGGCCGTCATCTCTCTCTTGGTTCAGTCCTAGTACCTGGCTATTTAATCGGGGGGGGGCGGGGGGATCCACATCAGTCCCAGTTCAGGAGTTGCAGTCCCAGTTTGGGGGTCACAGTCCCACATTGGGGTCACAGTCCCAGTTCAAAGGTCACAGTCCCAGTTTGGGGGTCACAGTCCCCACCGGGTCACAGTCCCAGTTCAAAGGTCACAGTCCCAGTTTAAGGGTCACAGTGCCAGTTCAAAGGTCATAGTCTCAGTTTGGGGTCACAGTTCCAGTTCAAAGGTCACAGTGCCAGTTTGGGGTCACAGTCCCAGTTTGGGGGTCACGGTCCAACTTTGGGGTCACAGTCCCAGTTCAAAGTTCACAGTCCCAGTTGCAAAGTGCCAGTTTGGGGTTGCAGTCCCAGTCCAAAGGTCACAGTCCCAGTTTGGGTTGCAGTCCCAGTTCGGGGGTCACAGTCCCAGTTCAAAGGTCACAGTCCCAGTTTGCGGGTCACAGTCCCCCTTTGGGGTCACACTCTCTGTTCAAAGGTCACAGTCCCACTTTGGGGTCACAGTGTCAGTTTAGAGTCACAGTCCCAGTTTGGGTCACAGTCCCAGTTTGGGGGTTGCAGTCCCAGTTTGGGGGTCACAGTCCCACTTTGGGGTCACAGTTCCAGTTTGGGGTCACAGTTCCAGTTTGGGGTCACAGTCCCAGTTCAAAGGTCACAGTGCCAGTTTGGGGTCACAGTCCCAGTTTGGGGTTACAGTCTCAGTTTGCGGGTCACGGTCCAACTTTGGGGTCACAGTCCCAGTTTAGATTCAAAGTGCCAGTTTGGGGTTGCAGTCCCAGTCCAAAGGTCATAGTCCCACTTTGGGTCGCAGTCCCAGTCCAAAGGTCACAATGCCAGTTTGGTCCCACAGTCCCAGTTTAGGGGTCACAGTCCCAGTTCGGGATCACAGTCCCAATTTGGGGTCAAAGTCCCAGTTTGGGGTCATAGTGTCAGTCCAAATGTCACAGTCCCAGTTCAGGAGTCACAGTCCCCCTTTGGGGTCACACCCTCAGTTTGGGGTCACAGTCCCACTTTGGGGGGGTCACAGTCTCAGTTTGGGGTCGTCACACTCCCAGTTTGGGTCACACCTGTGGTCACATCTCAGTTTGGGTGGTCCACTACCATGCTCACCCGTTTGGGTCCTCCCAGTTTGGGTCACAGTCCCAGTTCAAAGGTCACAGTCCCACTTTGGGATCACAGTCCCACTTTGGGGTCACAGTCCTAGTTCAAAGGTCACAATCCCGGTTTGGGGTCGCAGTGCCAGCTCTCAGGTTACAATCCCAGCTCAAGGTTTACAATCCCAGCTCACGCTGCTGCCTTTAGCAGCCAGGAAGGATTTTTTCCCCATACACTATTGGGGTCGTGCCGGCAGGTTGGAAGGATTTTTCCCCATATACTACTGGGGTTGTGCCAGCAGGTTTGAAGGATTTTTTCCCATATACTACTGGGGTTGTGCCGGCAGGTTTGAAGGATTTTTTCCCCATACACTATTGGGGTCGTGCGGCAGGTTGGGAGGATTTTTTTCCCCATACACTATTGGGTTGTGCTGGGGTTTGAAGGATTTTTCTCCCATACACTAGTGGGTTGTTGCCTGGCAGGTTTGAAGGATTTTTCCCCATACATATTGGGGTGTTTGCCGCAGGTTGGAAGGATTTTTTCCCCATACACTATTGGGGTTGTGCTGGCAGGTTTGAAGATTTTTTTCCCCATACACTATTGGGGTTGTGCCGCAAGTTTGAGGATTTCCCATCCACTATTGGGGTTGTGCTGGTGGGTTTTGAAGGATTTTTTCCCATCACTATTTGTTGTGCTGGTGGGTTTGGAAGGATTTTTTCCCCATACACTATTGGGGTTGTGCCAGTGGGTTTCCTGCAGGAGCAGGGCTGGGATCCCATGGTTGCCCCTCACAGCTCAGGGTGCTGAGCACCCACCCCAGCACCCACCCAGGGTCTCACAGACAATGGGATTGTGATTTTTTGGTAGCTGGGGAGAGCAAAGAGACCGAGGCACAGCTGGGAATGTTTTGGGAAATGTGATGGGGTGATGCTGTGAGCTGTTTTGGGGTCTGGGGGAGCACAGCCATTATCACCCCATTTCACCTTGGCAGACTGGGCGGAGAAATCATCCCCTGGTGATTTCTTGGGTTCTTAGAAATGGCAAAAATCTGCTGCCAGTGGTGGTGGCGGTCCCTTGCTCGCCCCTTTGCTTGGTTCAGGTGTCAAATGTGGGCAGATCTGAGGGTTCTGGGAGCTGCCTAAAAACCTCCTGGGGTTTTAGACAGAAGAAGGACACTGCTGCTTGGCTGAAACCTCTTGAAAAATTCTGTGAGGTTCCCTTCTTTGAGGGTCCTGGGGGATGGCAGTGGCTCCTCTGACCCCACAGCTTCTGCTGGAGGAGAGGAGTTTTGAGGGATGTGAGGGATCACCTGCCCAATTCCCAACTGTTTTCAGGGATGTGAGGGATCACCTTCCTGATTCCCAGCCAGTTTTCAGGGATACGTGGGATCACCTGGATCTCTCTCTTTGAACAAGAAGCACAGGGAGTGCGAGAGCCCGGAAGGGGACGAAGTGTTTGCGCTGACCCCGCAGACGGAAGAGAAATATAAAAAGATTGATGAGGAGTTTGATAAAATGATGCAGAGTTACCGGCTCGCAGTGAGTAGCTGGTGGCCTGCAGCCCCCTGGTCCCCTCCCCGGTGCCTCCAGGTGACGGGGGGGTGGATTTTGCATGGCTTTGCTTCGGAGCCGTGCCATGCCATGCCTTGGGAGCCAATGCCAGCAGCCCCTGCAGTCCTGAATGCACCTGGCTCTTGAGGGCCCTTCCTGTTTTCCCCCACCTTGGGAAAATCATCTCTGTTAGCTCTGGCATTCCTGAGCATTCTTGACTCCATCCAGGCAGCGCAGGATATTGCTCCTCTTCTCTCCTTTGCTGCAAATACTGGATCAGGGCCTCCTTTTTCACCCTTTTCCCCAAAAAAACAGATTTTTGCCTGGGTTAAGATCCCAGTGTTGATGTGATCTGGTGGCAGGTGCCGACCCCTCACATCCTAGCAAAGCTCAGCCTGGTTTGGGCTATTCCACATTAATTCCCCCCAAATCCAGCGAGCCCTGAGGGCAGCTGGTGGCCGTGGCAGAAATCCAGGGAGGTTTTAGCCTGTGATCCCGGAGCTGTCACCGGCACCGGGGTGGCATCAGGACAGCGCTGAAAGGGATTTGTGTCAGGAGACGGGAGGAGGAGGGGGACACGTTTCAAATTAGTTGTTAGTTCAAGGGAGCAGAGACTATTGATGCAGGCAGCGGCTCTTCGGGGGATTAGCCCCGAGTCGCTGCAGCCGTAATTAATGCTGCGGGAGCAGGGGGGAGGGCTCCTTTTCCAGGGGTGGATGCAGCGCAGGAAAAATGTCACACACACACCCCCACCCGAAATAATCTGCCCTTCTGTGCTTTGCAAGCCCCCACAAGTTAAAATTCTGGTTTTCCAGGAAAACGAGGCCTTGTGAAATCCCCGGGTTTAATTTTGCTGACTCAGCGCTGTGTTGTTCCACGAGCCTCGCAAGGATCCCAAAATCTGCATTTCCATCCCCTGGATCTCAGGGTGGAGGGCGTGGGGAGGCTGCCCTGAGACCTGGGAGGGCTGAGGAGGTGGAGCAGAGTGGGGTGCAGCTCTGCTGTGACAGTGAGCCCAGCCCCACGAGGGAGGTTCAGGGCAGGGTTAGCTCCATCAAGGCTTGGATCTACCTCACCCTCCCCGATTTCATGGTGGGGTGCAGGTTTCCACCCTCCCAGAGTGTGAGTACATCCCCAGCTGTACTGGAACCTCCAGCTCCTGGCACCAGCCCTGCCACTGGTGGAGAATAAACCCAAAAGCCACCTGAGCTTTGTCCTTAGTGCAAAACCCCCTCGGGAGCAGCGTCAGAACGCGCCTGCTGCGAAAGGAGAGCCCCAGGTCATTCAGATGTGCCAGTCCAAAGGGACAATCGGTGCCCAAAATTCTGCTGGTGGCATTCAAGTGCCGGGTGGCCACTCATCAGGGCACAGCATCTGGCTCCCCAACTAAAGCTCCCCAGCAGCGAGAGGCCGAGCGGCGCAGGTGGAGCGTGTGCGGTGGAAGAAGAACGCTTTTCCCTTTTAACCGCCGGGTTGGTTTTGTGTGTGACCAGAACTAACTCAGCAGGGTGCCCGGGGCAGCCTAACGACAGCCGTGCCTGCTAACAAACGGCCTCGGCGGGGCTGCTGCCTCTGGTGTTTGCCCTGACTTCTAACGAGAGCAGAAGTGGTGCGGTTTGGCTGATGTGTGCATCTTCCCCCCTGGATTTTGGAGCGATGCGCTGTCCTCCTGGGTGTGCCGGGCAGCGTCAGGCTGACGCTGTCTGCAGGTGCACTGGGCTTGGAGCTGGATTAATCCAGGCAGCCCTTGGTTCTCCTGCTGCTGTGTCCAGCTCCTGGTGCTGCTCATGCCGTGCTGTGGAGGGGTTTCAGCTCTCCCTCCGCCTCCCCGGCAGCGCTGCGCGCACACGGATGCGTTGGCAGTGATTTATTACACAACGCCGCTCCGGTGTTCGTGCAACGCCCGAGAAACCTTCCTCCTCCTCTTCCTCCTCCGATTCTGCTGCTGTGCAGGATGAGCTCCCGGGCTGAGCGGAGGGAGGGCTCCGTGTTCCAGCTCTCCCTGACGGTGTGGGAATGGCTGAGCGCCGTTCCCTGTGCACGGCAGCCCCGCGGCGCAGGCTCAGAGCCGCCGTCCTCGTGGCTTGGCTGCGGCCACGGGATGTCTCTGAAGGACAGGATGCCCTTGGGAGGCAGGTGGGGACAGTTCCTGGCAGCGAGGCGTGGGTGAGCACTGTCCTACTCCTTCCTCCCATCCCCCTCTCTCATCTGAGGAGCGGGACCTATCCAGGAGCAGATTTCGGGAAAGAGGAGGCTGCAGGGCAGCGAGCTGCAGAAGGGAGACCTCGATTCCCTCTGCCCTCACTGGTGCAGTCTGTGGGGTTCTGCCCCTGGCCCCATGGTGGTCCCATCCCCTCTCCAGCCCTGGGCAAATTAAAGTGGGACTTTAGCAAAGCCCCTGCTAAAGCCTCTAAGCAGGTGCCAGCTCCTGTTAACGAAGAGTAAATCAGTGACATAAGAGCAGTGGCTGGGATAATCGCAGCGGGTCTGGCTCCCACGGGGACGCTGGTAGGTGAAGCTGCTCCTCGACCTGCCAAGGATAGGGCTTTAGCGATGCTTCTGCATTCCTGGGGTCAGCTTCTCCTTCCCAGCAGCTGCCAAAGGAGCCAGGATGGATCCCAGAGTCACCCAGGGGCTCTGTGGAGCAAAAGGAGTGTTTCCCAGGTGCTTGGCCACCAGCAGCAGTGCCAGCCCAAAATGGGGATCCACTGCTGGCTTCCTGCTGGATGAGGAATGGCCTCATAAAATCCCTGCCAGCTACTTGGGGTGAAGGGCAGTGCCGAGCTCGGCCGCTCTCGGTGCTGGTGGGGACAGACCACCAGGCTGGTGCCCACCTTCACACTCTGGGCTGCCCTGAAAACACAGTGGGTAAATAAATACAGCCTGAAAATGAAGCCTCAACAGCTGTTTGCAGAGCTCTGGTGTGTCTGAGGGGATAGCTCGTTGCTCTTCCCGCTATTCCTGGGGAACCAGGCTCTGGTGCCTCTCCCCAAAGTGCCAGCGCGGGTTCAAGCACAGCCTTGCAGGGACTCAGCTCCGGCTCCTCTTTACCCCCTGCTCTCTGTTCAGTCCACAGTGCCCGCTCCGAACTTCGCCATGCCCGTGACGGTGCCAGTGACCAACCAAAACACGCTGCAGTTCAGCAACCCCGGCAGCTCGCTGGTCACTCAGTCGCTGGTCACCTCGTCGCTGACAGACCCCCGGCTCCTGTCACCACAGCAGCCAGCTCTGCAGAGGAACACGGTGTCCCCTGGGCTGCCACAGCGGCCAGCCAGTGCAGGTGAGTCCCAGCACGGCCCTGGGCACCCTCACCTCCTCATCCTCGGGGCACTGCTGGAGGGAGGGGACACCCCTGTTGCTTCCATCCCCTGTCCAAGGGTGAACATTCCAGCACCCGTGCGTGGCAGGAGCAGCCTGGAAGGGTTATTTGCCCCTCGGTGTGTGTGCTACCCTCCTGTCTTGTCCCTGAACCGAGGGCAGCCTCCCCACCCCACCTTCCCCAGGTCTCTTGGAGAGCTGGATCCGTGCAGGGCTCCAGTACGGATGAGTCACCCGGCGCCATTCCCAGCCTTGGGGGTGGCTGCCATCACCACCCCGGTGGCACTGCGGTGACATGGGACTGCTGCCTAAAAAGGGCTGTTCTGAGTCGGGCCGTGCCGGCTGCAGTTGGTGGCGGGCGATTACTCATGGGGCTCTGCTGACAGATCAGAGGAGCGGTCATTTCCAGCAGGGACCGGCCACGGGTGGCCGAGGGCAGGGCGGGGGATGAGGAGTTGTCACCCACGTCCCCTGCAGTGGTGGAGGGGGGGGACAGGGACAACGTGTGACCGCAGCCCGGCTCTCCCGCGGTGCGGTCATAAATAATAATAGTGTGCAGAAAGCCCCTTCCTGCTATTTTGGGTGTCACAGATGGTCAGGGCCGGGCTGCAAATGGCAGAGCTGGTGCCAGTGACCACCCGGACGTCTGGGCCTTCAGGAGCTTTGCAGAGGGGATGGATTCGGAGAGGAGGGCTGGGAGATGCCTCCAAAAGCAGGTTGTGAAATGGGTCAGGGCAAGCAGAAATGCCTGGCTGGGATGCAGTAGGACTGTGGTTCAGAGACAGCTCTTTTGCTCACTGCTGTCCCCTCAGGGTCTCCAGAAGTGCTTAGGTATCAGAAAGAGATCCCAGACCTGCAGGACAGGGGTCATTCTGCTCTGGGACTGGTCCTAAAGAGCAGCATCTTGCTCCAGGCAGAGTGGCAGAGCCCTCATCGGGCACAGGCAGCCGTCGCTCCGGCTGCAGGGATCTCCTGCCCTCTCGTAGGCCCCTCTGCTGAGAGCAGAAGAGGTTTCCTGCTGAAGCAGACCCCGCTGGGGGCTCGCCGTTTCCAGCTCGCTGCTCGTTTGAGGGGGCTCATTTTGTGGTTGTGAGCGCCGAGGTGTTCCAAGTCCGGCCATCTGTGTCTCATTCACTCGCTGCCTGGGACACGGAAGAAATCCTGTTTATAGGAGCCAAGGCCTTCCATGTTAGAAAAACCCTCAATTTTTTTAGCAGTGCTCCGTAGCCGGTTGTGTTGTTTCCAAAGCAAACGCACAGCGAGCGCTGGGTGGGTGCCTTGGTGGTGCCCGGTGCTGTTGGCTCAGGGGTGGCGTGGGAAAAGGGCAGCCAAGGCAGGGGATGGGGGTGGGGTTGGCATCACTCTCCCAAATGGGTGAGCCCTCTTTGGCAGCACAAACAGGGTCTGGGGTGCAAATAGGGTTCCACAGCAGGGCACAGCCACAAAATCCTGGCAGGGTCCCTCCTCCCGGGTTTTGGATGCACAGGGACCTCTGGCTTTGCATCCATCCTTGGAGGGGAGGGTGCTGCGGTGTCACATCTGCCACACTGAGTAGGTCACTTCGCCCTTTCTCAAGCTGTACAATTTTTGGGACCACTGCTGTTCCCAACCCTGCTCCCATATGGGGAGCAGCCGTTCTTCCCTCCCACCCTTCCTCCTGCTTTCAGGGGCTCCCTGCAAACCCAAAGCCGAGAGCCACGGGCTGGATAAAGGTTTCAGTCTCAGGTTTCCCCATCTGGGTTGGGAAGGGCTGGGTGATGGTTAGAGGTGGGGTTTGGCATCCGAGGCTCCTTGTTTGCCAGCCTGGGGCTCCGGGTTGACTGCGGTCGCGGCTCCGGAGCCTCCGCGTCGGCTGCTGGCTGCAATCGCTGCCCGCGGCGTGGTCAGGCAGCCCCGGCTGGGGAATAGGTGGCTTCCAGAAATAACTTCATAACAAGGCAGAAAAAAAAAATTTAAAAAAAAAAATCAACTCTTCTTCCAGGCGAGGCAAAACGTTCCGTTTTTTTGGGAATTAAAAAAAGGTCCAGTTTTTGCCGGCCTCGTGGGGCCCGTCGGCCCTTCGCAGGCGTTGGGGCCACGGGAGTCTGGGTTGCTGTGGCATCCTGGCGGTGCAGGGTGGTTTCCATTCGGTGTGAACATCACAAGGGGGGATTGTGTTTCCCGTCATGCTGCTGGGGCTCTCTCTTCTCCCGTGTTCCCCAAAGGGGGGCTTGGAATAAAATAGCCGCAGTGTTTTCCAAGCTGCCTCCTTTGGAACAGGCTCCTGTGCACCTGGCTCCTTCCCAAAGGAAACGGATCTGCCTGGATAATGTTTCCCAACCTGATCACCAGGAATGCTGCTCATTTTGCCCAGGACTTTCTCCCCAGGAAGGCAATCCTGCTTTTTTTCCCTCTGCCTTCCTCCTCCTCCATTCTCCCTGCCTTCCTGCTCCCCAAAAGCAGGGATGCTCACCCTGTTTCTGCACGGATGGTGACCCCATCTCTCTGCTTGACTTGCAGGGGCAATGCTTGGGGGAGACCTGAACAACACGAATGGAGCCTGCCCGAGCCCCGTGGGTAAGTGAGGAGTCTTTCAGCCCCGCACCCCTGGCTCTGTGTGACATTCCTGCCTCAGTTTCCCCCCATGTCCCATAGGATTTTGCTTTGGTCATAGAGAGGCGCTGGGGAAGGTTTTGCTGCTCTTGGCAGTGGGAGGGGGTGGCATATGGAACTCCAGGCCTCATTGTAGGAGATGCTGGTTTCAATGAGGACCCCAGTGACCAAGGAGTGTCCATCTGCCTTGAATCTCGGAAAGAGCTGCACATCAGGGATGTGACCCCAGGATTTGGGCAACTCTGGGTTTAGCTCCTGATGCTGCAGCCAGTTTTCCCTGACCTCAGGTGATAAATTAACACCCAGTTCCTCCTCGTGCTTGGGCCCTATAAAGGAACTTTACTGCAAGGAAAAAAGCTCATTAAGGTCCCTTTCCACTGCAAAATCTCGGTGCTAACGAGGCTCAGGCCGTGTGGCTCAGTTCCTTGGCTGTAAAATACACTAACAACATCTCCATCCCCACATCTGCCGTCTGCAGGCTGAGGATGTTGGGCCGCTGCTGGTGTGGGCACAGCCCAAAAACCAGCAACAGCCCTGGGTCCTGCTGGGAAGCAGCTGCTGCTGTCGGCACTGGGCTTGGCAGTGGTCCTGGCCTTGGCAGGGTGGATGCCGTCCATCCCAGGGCAAAGGCAGCCCAGCTCCAGGAGCCTGAATCCTCACCCCTTCCGGGCCCTTTTGGGGTGGGCGACAGCGCGGAGGAGGAGTGTGAAATTCCACATCGCCCCGGTTCAAACCAAACTGGAGCCAGGCCCCGCTGGTTGTGCGGGTGGGGTTGGTCCAGTTGCAGTTCTGTAGCACCATGGCCACCCAACCCCATCCCCTGCACTCCGGCCACTGCCCAGAATAGCCATTTCCCTTTGCTGGGCAGCAGCCGTGCCAGTGCCAGACTTCTTGGCAGAGCAAGCCCTGCCAGGGCGGCTTGTGTGCCTGTGTGTGCCCGGGGTCTCACAGCACCCAAAAAACGGAGCTGTGCTGATCTTGGAGGGCAGAGGGAAGGGGCCGTAGTGCCGCGGTCCCCAGGCACCTCAGTGGCCCCCAGGAACCTCGGCGGCCCCGTTCCCCCCCGGCCGCCCCCATGGCAGCTGTCGGGAGCAGCCGTGGCGGGCGCGGAGCTTGGCAGGCCCCGTGAATGTCAGCATTGACGTCACCCGAGCATTCCCTGCGTTCCTGCCGCCACTGCAGGAAACGGGCGAGGAGCAGGGACAGCCCGGCTGTGGCCAGCCCCAGCCCCTCGCTGGCCCCAGCCCCCCACCCTCCCTGGGGCTCCCCGCATGGCTGCAGGAGGGGACTCTGGCTCTGACTCTGGCTCTGGCACTGTGCTTGAAGTTTTCAGATACCTGGTACATCTCTTCCTCCTCCTCCTCCTCCTCTCCTCCTCCTCCTCCTCCTGCCTTGCAGTCTCTGCAGCACTGAGTGATCACCTGCTGCCTCTGAGTCATCAGCTGCGGGTGCCTCTGGCCGGATCCTGCAGCGATGTCGCTCTATCCCTGCATCCTGCTCACACCCCGCAGCGTGTGCCACCCTCGGGACGCTGCACCCATCCACCCCTCCTGGCCCTGACTGTGCCCGTTCAGATTCGCACCAGGATGGTGCAAAGGCAGCCCAGAGTGCTCCACTTTTAGACTCTTTTTTGTGGTGGGGGCCCTTGGTTGGGAAGTGCTGGTGGGAGTGTTGCTCTTTTCTCTCTGGCTTATGTGGGGGCTGGATTTGGGCAATGACAGTGCCCAAGCCACCCATTTTTGGGGGTGAGTAGCAGCACTGAAACCCAAACCAGCTCCTCTCCAGCACTGGGGCCACCCCAATCCCCACCCCAGATGATAACATGGTGTGCCTGCAACGGGGAGTCACCATGTGCATCCACGCCGGTGCTGCCTTGAGAAGGAGAATATCAAAGGGTTTAACGTTTCTTTGGCTTTTTCATGGCCACCAGCACGGCAGGTAGCCGAGGTCACCTGGGGAGTTTCTGCACCTTTGTTGTTAATAAATCTCAAAGCCTTGTGAGCAGGATTCCAGCAGCTCATGGTGCGCACAGGTACCAGGGCCTGACGCATGGTAATTCGGGGCTGGGGGGGTGTCACGTCAAGGGACGCCTTGCCAGGGACAGGAAAGCTGGTCCCCTCCCTCCATCAGGGACATGGATCCCAGAGCTGCCAGCCCGCAGCAGCCTAGCCACCATGGGTGTCCCTGATGGCACCCGCTGGGGCAGCACCTCCCGTCCTCGGTGCCATCCGTGGCATTGGGCCTGCAGCTCCCTGGGAGTGTGGCCATCCCCTGTGCCCAGTTCAGGCCATCACCGCTGTGTTCATCCCTGGCATGGTACCCGCAGCTCCCCGGGAGTGTGGCCATCCCCTGTGCCCAGCTCAGGCCATCACCACTGTGTCCATCCGTGGCATCAGACCCACAGCTCTCTGGGAGTGTGGCCATCCCCTGTGTCCAGTTCAGGCCATCACCGCTGTGTCCATCCATGGCATTGGACCCGATGTAACGTGGCCATCCCCTGTGCCCAGTCCAGGCCATCACTGCTGTGTCCATCCGTGGCATCGGGCCCACAGCTCCCTGGGAGTGTGGCCATCCCCTGTGCCCAGTTCAAGCCATCACCACTCTGTCCATCTG
>VKON01002018.1:625439-646723 GCA_009741485.1 Malurus cyaneus samueli
TCCATCTGTGGCATCAGACCCCATGTAAGGTGGCCATCCCCTGTGCCCAGTTCAGGCCATCACTACTCTGTCCATCTGTGGCATTGGACCCACAGCTCCCCAGGAACATGGCCATCCCCTGTGTCCAGTTCAGGCCATCACCAGTGTGTCCATCCATGGCATGGGACCCGATGTAAGGTGGCCATCCCCTGTGCCCAGTTCAGGCCATCACTACTCTGTCCATCTGTGGCATTGGACCCACAGCTCCCCAGGAGCATGGCCATCCCCTGTGCCCAGTTCATGCCATCACCACTGTGTCCAGCCCAGGACAGCTCTGGAGAGGCAGTGGCTGGCTCTCGGCCCCCACACGCTGCGGCTGCGGCGTCACCGCCACCAGCCGCCTGCTGAAATGCAGATGCAGCGCAATGGTAGATGTGATTAATAATGCAATCAGCGACCTATTTTTCCCGGTCTAATGTGCAATGAATATGAGGGCTGAATCCTGGTGATTGCTGAACGCCTTTCTATCTTTGGGGCCTATTCATGAAAAAAAAAAACAACCCTCATCAGAACAGTAATCTGATCCAATTTATTCCTTTCCTGATGTTCATCAAATCTTTTCCTTTTTAATTTTTTTTCTTCCTTTCCTTTCTTCTTTTTTTTCCCCTCTCTTTGCACATAAAATCCTTAAGTGGGGCAGCAGGAGGAGGAGAAGGAGGGAACCTTAGATCTTCAAAGGGGCAGTGGGAGCAGTGAACTCAGTCCTCACTCTGCCACAGCCCCTTTACACTGCTCCAGTACCATAAAGAGACCTTGAAAGTGAATGTACCAGCAATTACCCATCTTGGCAGGGCTGCAGTGCCTGGCCAGAGCACGGGAAGAGCCTGGCTGCAGATCAGGCTCTGAGATTTACTGGGTGTTACTGCAGGAACAATGGGGAGTTCCTGCAGGTTGAGGAGCTGCCCTGAGCGCTGGGCGCTCGGGGCCGCTGCCTGTCCCGGTTTTACCCTGCAGGGTGAGCCCACCTGGGTGCAGGAGGGTTTTGGGGAGCCTGGGGGGATGTGGTGCTGCTCTCCCACAAGGGAGAGCCCCACTGCAACACGGCTCACCATGCATGTGTTTGCCACAGCTGTGAATTCACCATCGCCGTGTGTTCACCACCATGCATTCATCATTGCCGCATGTTCACCATCACTATGTATTCATAACTGTGCATTCACCATCACCATGTGTCCACCACCATGAATTCATCATTGTGTCTTCCCCATCACCACAAATTCATTCATCACCACCATCTGCATTCATCATCACATTTTCACCACTGTGCTTTCACCATCATCACGTGTTCACCATCATCGTGAATTCACCGTTGCCATGTGTTCACCATCACCATGTATTCATAACTGTGCATTCACCATCACTGTGTCTTCACCACCATGAATTCACCATTATGTCTTCACCATCACCATGTATTCATAACTCTGCGTTCATCCATCACGTTTTCACCACCATGCATTCACCATCGCCATGTATTCACCACCATGCATTCACCATCACCATGTGTTCATAACTGTGCGTTCACCATCACTATGTATTCACAACTGTGCATTCCCCATTGCCATGTGTTCACCATCACCATTTGTCACCATTTGCTCACCATCACCATGAATTCACCATTGCCATGTGTTCACCATCACCATGCATTCACCATTGCCATGTTCACCATCACTGTGTGTTCACCATCACCGTGTGTTCACCATTGCAATGTGTTCACCATCGTCTCATGTTCACCATCACGATGCATTCACCATCACCATGCATTCACCATTGCTGTGTTCACCATCACCGTGTGTTCACCATTGCGATGTGTTCACCATCACCACATGTTCACCATCACCATGTGTTCACCATCACCATGCATTCACCATTGCTGTGTTCACCATCACTGTGTGTTCACCATTGCCATGTGTTCACCATCACCACATGTTCACCATCACCATGTGTTCACCATCACCATGCATTCACCATAACCATGCACTCACCATTGCCGTGTTCGCCATCTTTGTGTGTTCACCATCATCATGCATTCACCATTGCTGTCTTCACTGTCACTGTGTGTTCACCATTGCTGTGTTCACCATCACCACATGTTCACCATCACCATGCATTCACCATTGCCGTGTTTACCGTCACTGTGTGTTCACCATTGCCATGCATTCACCATCACCACATGTTCACCATCACCATGCATTCACCATTGCCATGTTCACCATCACTGTGTGTTCACCATCACTGTGCATTCACCATCACTATGCATTCACCACCACTGTGCACTCAACCACCGCCATGCCTTCACCTCCTTCCTCTCATCCGTGTTCCTGCAGGAAATGGCTATGTCAGTGCCAGAGCCTCCCCAGGTCTCCTGCCCGTGTCCAACGGCAGCAGCCTGGGCAAGATCATCCCGGCCAAGTCTCCCCCGCCGCCCTCGCACGGCACTCAGCTCGCCGCCAACAGCCGCAAGCCAGACCTGCGTGTGATCACCTCCCAGAGTGGCAAAGGGCTGATGCATCACCTGGTGAGTGCCTTCACCTGCTCCCACCTTTCGGGACACCAGGGGGGTTGGGAGGGTGTCCCTGCCCGTGGACAGGCCGTGGGGGACTCGGTGCTGGAGCAGATGCAGCGCAGGCACTTGCTCCGTGCAGTATGGTGGGGGCTGGCTGGGGCCGTGCTGGCGGGGAGATCTGAGGAGGAAGGCTTGGATTCCTGCCTGGTGCCCACCCTGTGCCGGGCACTGCTCTAAGCCCTGCGTGCCCCGTGGAGGTGAGGGTGCGGTGCCAGCGAGCGCGGGCGCAGCGGGAACGGGGTGCTGGAGTTAACGGTGCCTCTCGGTTCTCTCCCTGTTCTCCCACGGACAGACCGAGGACCACCTGGCTCTGGTGAGTTCCCTGCTGAGCGTGCATGGCAGTGTGGTGGCACATGATGTCCCCTTGGTCCTGCCCTGGCTTGACGAGGCATGGGGTGGACACTGGCTCCTTTGCATTCTTCGGGAATGTGACGGGATGTGGGCGCCATCCAATCCTCCTGCAGAAAACCAATCCCAAGAAAAACACGCTTTTAGGAAAATCAGGTTCCCTATGGAAAAGGAGGAGCTGACATGAGCTGCAAAGCGCCTGTTTCTCCACCGAGGCCAAAATTGCTGTGTTGGTCTCCCTGGGGAGGTCAGCCAGGGTCCCTTTGGGGGCTGTGGAGCTGGGCTGGGCACTGCCACTGTCCTGGACCTGCCCCTGGGGCTTCACTGGAGCCACCACAGCTACAGCACGGGAAGAGCTGGCCCATTGCCAGTCCATAAGAGACAGGGAGTAAATCAGGCTCTTCCCATATTAAGGATATTATTTAAAGCCTGTGTAAATCCACTGGCTGGCTGGTGCACTCCCTAAACCTCCCCTGGTGCACGGGGCAGTTTTCCGTGTTATTTTTATGGCTTTTTTCCTCTCCCTGCCAGCAAAGTGAATGCCACCTTGTTTGTGGCAATGATTCACTCTGCTCCATTGCTATTCTGGTGCAGGGCAGATGGGTGACAGGTCAGTGCAGCGAGGGAAGGGCAAGAGCTGCTGCAGGATGCGGGTCACACAGCCAGGGAGAAGCTCTCCAAAACCACCGGAGTAAGCCAATCCCTCTGGCAGCCTGCAAGGAGATACTCTTGGCCAGGCCAAGGATGGGCCAGAGCTTTGACAGACATCAATTCTGCTGCTCTTTATGTCCCCAGACCCTTCTTGCTTAGTGCCCCCCTTCCAGCATCTCCCTGCCTCAGTTTCCCCATGTGTGAAGGGAGAGCAGTCACCCCCCACCTCCCCATCTGCTCATTCCCGATCCCACTGCCCAGGGCATTCCCTGGCTACACCCTGGAGCAGCGTGAGGTCAAAATCCACTGGGGTGGTCTGAGTTAACCTGGTGGGTTTTTGCCTGAAGCAAAAAACATCCTCGCCCCAACTGAGGTGGCACCAGGGGGTGGAGGGTGACAAAACGTGGGCAGGGTGGCACAGGGACCTTGTCACAGCTGGATTAGGAAGGGGACTGCAGTGTTGCCCTTGCCTGGTGCAGATGCCCCCCTGCTCCACTAACTTTCTCCCCAGATTTGCTCCCTCCGTATTACTCAACCTACACAGCAGATTCTCTCTCCAAATGGCAGCTCCCACCTCTTTCCAGGCAGCAGAGGGATGAATCAGCAGCCCCTGCGCTGTGTCCCTGTCCCCATCCTCTGCAGCCCCAGCCCTGCCACCCCCGGCGCTGCTCCTGCAGCTCCCTTAGAAGTTCAGAGAGGTGCCCCCCGTTTCTCTCCACACTCTAAACATGAGGAGCAGGGTTCTTTCACTGATCCATTCCCCGGGAGCATGCTGCATGGTGTGGTACCAACCGGAATGCCAGTGTGTCACCGTGTGGGCACGGGGTGGGAGTGGCACGGTGTTGGGGGGCAGCTTGCACCTCTCCTTCCTGCATGGATTGGGGTGTTGGGGCTGATACCCCACACTCACCTGGGGGTGTAAAGGGGGTTTCTGGGGTTGGGACACCCTGCCTGAACAATGTCCCACCAGCCCAGCCACACTCAGCCCTGAAAAGGGGCCTGGAGAGGGGCAGAAGGGATGGAGCTGTGGGGGCTGCATCGCACTGGGCTGGCTCAGGACATTTCTCACCGTGTCCTCAGGCCCTGGCAGTGGGCATGGCTGCGGGTGGCTGCCAGCAGGATGCGTGCTAGGAAAACCCACTGCCACCCAAAGCCCCCCAGAGCTTTAGCAATTAGAGAGAGCCCCGCTAATCGCCTTCCCCGGGCCACAGGAGGGACCTGAGCTGGGCACTGTGTGGGCGCAGGGTGAGCAAATCCTGCACAGATCGCTACTGTCACCCTCGGAGGTGACCAGGGCAGGGTTTTACCCTTCAGCTTTGTCCCACCAGAGTCTCCACGGCCGTGGGGAAGCATTGCCCAGTCCGTGCCCAACCCTGGGAGCCCTCGGTGCTGCTCATTGTCCCAGCCAGCCTCGTGCCAGGCGTGATTTAAGCTGGGCACTGCCCCAGTCTTCACAGGGTGACGTGTGCTGGGGTGCTTCGGATTAGAGTCAAGCCTCTTGAGTCTGATTTAAATCAGATCAGCAGAGACAGCCCAGATTATCTGCCTTGTAAACAGGGCTGAATCTGACCTGTAGATCCGCCCACGTAACTGCCTGGAAAGCCACGGGGGGAGGTTGGCGTGCACTGGTCCAAGGGCAGAATTTTTCCACAGTGGACCTGCTAATGCCTGAGTCACCCAAACCTCGTGAGGGCACCGAGCTGGCAGCACTGGGCTTTGAGTTCAGGGATGCCAGAGTCCATTTAAAATCCTGGGGCCAATGCTCAGCATCCTTGAGGCAGGGGTTTGTTCTTGGCCAGCGGAGTTGCAAGGAGGAGGATGTGTCAGCTCTGTGCTGCCTCGACTGCTCAGGGTTTGCTTTGGTCACTTTGTCACTCCTTGGAAGCTCAGTGCATCCTCTGGAAAGCAGCAGGCAGTTGTTGGAGGCATCCCACTGATGTTCCCCTTCCACACACACAGGGATGTGGCCAGTCCTGGTGGATGCAGGAAGGGGACTCAAGGCTGTGACCCTGCAGATGAGTGTCACAATGTCCAGAGTGTCAGTAGCTGCTGTGGTTTGTACTTTGCTTTTTCGCAGCGTGGAATGGCCGGAGGATCAATCGTGCTTATCCCTCTGTCTCCATGCTCAGCCTCGGTGTGCACCCAAAGGGTTTGGGGTGCCACAACCACGAGAAAAACCAAATGCAACCACTTGGGCTTTAACTCCCTCCCTGTTTGCTCCCACAGCAGAACACACAGCGGTTGGGTGTCTCTCAAGCAACTCACTCTCTGACCACGCCGGTTGTTTCCGTGGCCACTCCGAGTTTGCTGACGCAGGGGTTGCCCTTCTCGGCCATGCCCACCGCCTACAACACAGGTAAGACACGGCCAGGACAGAGCTTTTGGTGGCTCAATTCACACCAGAGGGAAATGTGGAACTCGCCACTGCATGGAGTGGTTGAGTTTAATCCACAGGATTAAAATCAAGGGGGTTTATACAAAATCATTGTATAAATGCTGAGAGCTCGTTGTGAGGACTGGTGTGGCCCGTTGTACTGTGCAAGTGGATGATAATTACAGCTACGCCCATCCCAGGGCTCCTGAAGAGCTCAGGGATGTCGTAATAGGGGCTAAATGACAGCAAGCGTAGGCCCCCAAAAGTTTAGGAAGAATGCAAACCAGCCTGCTTGTAGACTCATCTGATTTGGGCTGGTGGATTGAAACCAGCCCCAGGCGACAGTGACAGTGCATTTCCCTGAGCAGAGGGGTTGCTCATCTACCACCTGTCAGATCTCCACCAAGACTTTGAGGACTTGCTGGCTGCCTGTGGAACTCGCTCTAGCTCAGGGGAAAGTTTGCAAAAATGTAAAAAGCTGCTTGGCTGGAAGAGCCCAGAACAGGCATGTTGGGAACTCCCTCTCCTAATTAGTAGGTGTAGCCCTGAAGTTGCCGGTTGACAGAATTACTCAGTCAAAATGAAGATTTAAGGGACATGCCCATGATCACATTGAGACCATGGGGCAAGAATTGAAGAGGGGAGATCAGTGACTTTGCCCAAGCCACTGAGGCAAAGATTGTGACATTTCCAGCATGAAGTGCCAGGTGGATGGATGGAGGGATGGATGATGGATGGATGGATGGATGGATGGATGGATGGATGGATGGATGGATGGATGGACGGACTAGGATTTTGTGCAGGGAGTTAAGTGCATTTCCTCACCGCCTGGCACATGTTTTCCAGGCAGGGCAGGCAGCAGCTCCCTCAGCACCAGTGGGGCCATAGGATGTGTAGAAAGCAATTCTGTGTTGTAGCAGAGGTTGAGAAGGTTCCCAGTTTTGACAAAAACCACCTGGCTGAGCCCTGTGCCGTGTCTGTGCAGCCCATGGGGATGCTGGGGCAGAGCTGTGGGGACAGGGGTGTCACAGCTTGTCCCCCTTGTCCCTGATTTGGGTCCCTGCTGCTGGGACAGTGGGTGGGATTGAGGCTGGGGTAGGAGAGATGCTGCAATGTTCAGCAATGATGCGTCCTGGTGGCTGCACAGATTATGAATTCTGGATCACAGTTCCGATTCTGAAGTCATAACTGTAATTATGAGTCCAGATTAATTATCTAATCCAGGTTTATAATTGTGGGTTCGTTTGGCTGTGGTGTGTGGAGGGAGGGTAAAAGGCTGCCAAAAAGACAATAATGAGAGATTTCCCATTATCTCCTTCTCTGTCTTTTTCTCCCCCTTCCTCCCCTTGTGCTCTCCCCCTCCTCCTCCTCCTCCCTCCTTTCCAACCTTTCCCCCCACCTTCCTGCTGCCCAGACAAGGGAGTCACTTGTCCCACACCACCACTTTGACTGTCAACACCAACCCCAACATCAGCATCAAGTCGGAGCCCGTCTCACCCAACCGGGAGAGGAACACTGCCACCCCGCTCAGCACCTTCCCCCACCAGCCCCGACACGAGCCCACCGGCCGCTCGCCCGTCGACAGCCTCAGCAGCAACACCAGCTCCTACGAAGGCAGCAGCGAGCGGGACGACCCCTCCCGCCCCGATTTCGGCTCATCCCTGGGCCTCCTGCGACCCACCAGCGAGCCCGAGGGGAGAGCCCCTCGTAAAGCGCATGCGGTTGGATACCTGGGTCCAATAACGCGTCCGCCGTCCCTGGGAGCGCCGCCGGCTCCGGGGCAGCGGAGGGGGGGGGGAGGGCGAACGGGTGATGGGTGGGGTGGGGGGAGGGAAAATTATCATAAACTGCCTGAGAAATAGCTTTAGGATTTTGTAGGCATTCATTCTAGCGCAGCAGGCGACGCACGCAGTACTACGGCGCTCGGGAAGGACCGGGCGGTCTGCGGTGGAATATCCGCGCCCTCGCCGCAAACAGCAGCCCCTGGCCGTGCTCCCCCGCGGGCGGGCGGGCCGGGCACTCGGTGCCCGCTGGCCGGAGAGACCCCCTGGCAGGCGGGGGACGCAACAACCGGCACTTCAGGGCTAACCTACTAATTAGGAAGAGGAGTTCCCAACATGCCTGTTCTGGGCTCTTCCAGCCAAGCAGCTTTTTACATTTTTGCAAACTTTCCCCTGAGCTAGAGCGAGTTCCCAGGCAGCCAGCAAGTCCTCAAAGTCTTGTGGAGATCTGACAGGTGGCAGATGAGCAACCCTCTGCTCAGGGAAATGCACTGTCACTGTCGCCTGGGGCTGGTTTCAATCCACCAGCCCAAATCAGATGAGTCTACAAGCAGGCTGGTTTGCATTCTTCCTAAACTTTTGGGGGCTACGCTTGCTGTCATTTAGCCCCTATTACGACATCCCTGAGCTCTTCAGGAGCCCTGGGATGGGCGTAGCTGTAATTATCATCCACTTGCACAGTACAACGGGCCACACAGTCCTCACAACGAGCTCTCAGCATTTATACAATGATTTTGTATAAACCCCCTTGATTTTAACCTGTGGATTAAACTCAACCACTCCATGCAGTGGCGAGTTCCACATTTCCCTCGGGTGTGAATTGAGCCACCAAAAGCTCTGTCCTGGCCGTGTCTTACCTGTGTTGTAGGCGTGGGCATGGCCGAGAAGGGCAACCCCTGCGTCAGCAAACTCGGAGTGGCCACGGAAACAACCGGCGTGGTCAGAGAGTGAGTTGCTTGAGAGACACCCAACCGCTGTGTGTTCTGCTGTGGGAGCAAACAGGGAGGGAGTTAAAGCCCAAGTGGTTGCATTTGGTTTTTTCTCGTGGTTGTGGCACCCCAAACCCTTTGGGTGCACACCGAGGCTGAGCATGGAGACAGAGGGATAAGCACGATTGATCCTCCGGCCATTCCACGCTGCGAAAAAGCAAAGTACAAACCACAGCAGCTACTGACACTCTGGACATTGTGACACTCATCTGCAGGGTCACAGCCTTGAGTCCCCTTCCTGCATCCACCAGGACTGGCCACATCCCGTGTGTGTGGAAGGGAAAATCAGTGGGATGCCTCCAACAACTGCCTGCTGCTTTCCAGAGGATGCACTGAGCTTCCAAGGAGTGACAAAGTGACCAAAGCAAACCCTGAGCAGTCGAGGCAGCACAGAGCTGACACATCTCCTCCTTGCAACTCCGCTGGCCAAGAACAAACCCCTGCCTCAAGGATCTGAGCATTGGCCCCAGGATTTTAAAATGGACTCTGGCATCCCTGAACTCAAAGCCCAGTGCTGCCAGCTCGGTGCCCACGAGGTTTGGGTGACTCAGGCATTAGCAGGCCACTGTGGAAAAATTCTGCCCTTGGACCAGTGCACGCCAACCTCCCCCGTGGCTTTCCAGGCAGTTACGTGGGCGGATCTACAGGTCAGATTCAGCCCTGTTTACAAGGCAGATAATCTGGGCTGTCTCTGCTGATCTGATTTAAATCAGACTCAAGAGGCTTGACTCTAATCCGAAGCACCCCAGCACACGTCACCCTGTGAAGACTGGGGCAGTGCCCAGCTTAAATCACGCCTGGCACGAGGCTGGCTGGGACAATGAGCAGCACCGAGGGCTCCCAGGGTTGGGCACGGACTGGGCAATGCTTCCCACGGCCGTGGAGACTCTGGTGGGACAAAGCTGAAGGGTAAAACCCTGCCCTGGTCACCTCCGAGGGTGACAGTAGCGATCTGTGCAGGATTTGCTCACCCTGCGCCCACACAGTGCCCAGCTCAGGTCCCTCCTGTGGCCCGGGGAAGGCGATTAGCGGGGCTCTCTCTAATTGCTAAAGCTCTGGGGGGCTTTGGTGGCAGTGGTTTTTCCTAGCACGCATCCTGCTGGCAGCCACCCGCAGCCATGCCCACTGCCAGGGCCTGAGGACACGTGAGAAATGTCCTGAGCCAGCCCAGTGCGATGCAGCCCCCACAGCTCCATCCCTTCTGCCCCTCTCCAGGCCCCTTTTCAGGCTGAGTGTGCTGGCTGGTGGGACATTGTTCAGGCAGGGTGTCCCAACCCCAGAAACCCCCTTTACACCCCAGGTGAGTGTGGGGTATCAGCCCCAACACCCCAATCCATGCAGGAAGGAGAGGTGCAAGCTGCCCCCAACACCGTGCCACTCCCACCGTGCCCACACGTGACACACTGGCATTCCGGTTGGTACCACACCATGCAGCATGCTCCGGGGAATGGATCAGTGAAAGAACCCTGCTCCTCATGTTTAGAGTGTGGAGAGAAACGGGGGGCACCTCTCTGAACTTCTAAGGAGCTGCAGGAGCAGCGCCGGGGGTGGCAGGGCTGGGGCTGCAGAGGATGGGGACAGGGACACAGCGCAGGGGCTGCTGATTCATCCCCTCTGCTGCCTGGAAAGAGGTGGGAGCTGCCATTTGAGAGAGAGAATCTGCTGTGTAGGTTGAGTAATACGGAGGGAGCAAATCTGGGGAGAAAGTTAGTGGAGCAGGGGGGCATCTGCACCAGGCAAGGGACAACATGCAGTCCCCTTCCTAATCCAGCTGTGACAAGGTCCCTGTGCCACCCTGCCCACGTTTTGTCACCCTCCACCCCCTGGTGCCACCTCAGTTGGGACGAGGATGTTTTTTGCTTCAGGCAAAAACCCACCAGGTTAACTCAGACCAACATTCAAACTGCAAATGCCACCCCAGTGGATTTTGACCTCACGCTGCTCCAGGGTGTAGCCAGGGAATGCCCTGGGCAGTGGGATCGGGAATGAGCAGAATGGGGAGGTGGGGGGTGACTGCTCTCCCTTCACACATGGGGAAACTGAGGCAGGAGATGCTGGAAGGGGGGCCACTAAGCAAGAAGGGTCTGGGGACATAAAGAGCAGCAGAATTGATGTCTGTCAAAGCTCTGGCCCATCCTTGGCCTGGCGAATATCTCCTTGCAGGCTGCCAGAGGATTGGCTTACTCCGGTGGTTTTGGAGAGCTCTCCCTGGCTGTGTGACCCGCATCCTGCAGCAGCTCTTGCCCTTCCCTCGCTGCACTGACCTGTCACCCATCTGCCCTGCACCAGAATAGCAATGGAGCAGAGTGAATCATTGCCACAAACAAGGTGGCATTCACTTTGCTGGCAGGGAGAGGAAAAAAGCCATAAAAATAACACGGAAAACTGCCCCGTGCACCAGGGGAGGTTTAGGGAGTGCACCAGCCAGCCAGTGGATTTACACAGGCTTAAATAATATCCTTAATATGGGAAGAGCCTGATTTACTCCCTGTCTCTCATGGACTGGCAATGGGCCAGCTCTTCCCGTGCTGTAGCTGTGGTGGCTCCAGTGAAGCCCAGGGCAGGTCCAGGACAGTGGCAGTGCCAGCCCAGCTCCACAGCCCCAAAGGGACCCTGGCTGACCTCCCCAGGGAGACCAACACAGCAATTTTGGCCTCGGTGGAGAAACAGGCGCTTTGCAGCTCATGTCAGCTCCTCCTTTTCCATAGGAACCTGATTTTCCTAAAAGCGTGTTTTTTGGATTGGTTTTCTGCAGGAGGATTGGATGGCGCCCACATCCGTCACATTCCCAAGAATGCAAAGGAGCCAGTGTCCACCCCATGCCTCGTCAAGCCAGGGCAGGACCAGAGGACATCATGTGCCACCACACTGCCATGCACGCCAGCAGGGAACTCACCAGAGCCAGGTGGTCCTCGGTCTGTCCGTGGGAGAACAGGGAGAGAACCGAGAGCACCGTTAACTCCAGCAGCCCCGTCCCCGCTGCGCCGCGCTCGCTGGCACCGCACCCTCACCTCCACGGGGCACGCAGGCTTAGAGCAGTGCCCGGCCAGGGTGGGCACCAGGCAGGAATCCAAGCCTTCCTCCTCAGATCTCCCCGCCAGCACGGCCCCAGCCAGCCCCCACCATACTGCACGGAGCAAGTGCCTGCGCTTCATCTGCTCCAGCACCGAGTCCCCCACGGCCTGTCCACGGGCAGGGCACCCTCCCACCCCCCTGGTGTCCCGAAAGGTGGGAGCAGGTGAAGGCACTCACCAGGTGATGCATCAGCCCTTTGCCACTCTGGGAGGTGATCACACGCAGGTCTGCTTGCGGCTGTTGGCGGCGAGCTGAGTGCCATGCGAGGGCGGCGGGGGGACTTGGCCGGGATGATCTTGCCCAGGCTGCTGCCGTTGGACACGGCAGGAGACCTGGGGAGGCCTCGGCACTGACATAGCCATTTCCTGCAGGAACAGCGATGAGGGGAAGGAGGTGAAGGCATGGCGGTGGTTGAGTGACAAGTGGTGGTGAATGCATAGTGATGGTGAATGCACAGTGATGGTGAACACACAGTGATGGTGACATGGCATGGTGAATGCATGGTGATGGTGAACAGTGGTGATGGTGAATGCATGGCAATGGGAAACACACAGTGACGGTAAACACGGCAATGGTGAATGCATGGTGAGGTGAACATGGTGTGATGGTGAACACAGCAATGGTGAACACACAGTGACAGTGAAGACAGCAATGGTGAATGCATGATGATGGTGAACACACAAAGATGGCGAACACGGCTGATGGTGAGTGCATGGTTATGGTGAATGCATGGTGATGGTGAACACATGGTGATGGTGAACATGTGGTGATGGTGAACACATGGCAATGGTGAACACACAGTGATGGTGAACACAGCAATGTGAATGCATGGTGATGGTGAACACATGGTGATGGTGACATGTGGTGTGGTGAACACATCGCAATGGTGAACACACGGTGATGGTGAACACAGCAATGGTGAATGCATGGATGATGGTGAATGCATCGTGATGGTGAACATGAACGAGGTGAACACATTGCAATGGTGAACACACGTGATGGGAACACACAGTGATGGTGAACATGGCAATGTTGAATGCATGGTGATGGTGAACACATGGCAATGGTAATTCATGGTGATGGTGAGCAAATGGTGACAAATGGTGATGGTGAACACATGGCAATGGGGAATGCACAGTTGTGAATACATAGTGATGGTGAACGCACAGTTATGAACACATGGTGATGGTGAATGCATGGTGGTGAATACATGGCGATGGTGAAGTGCATGGTGGTGAAAACGTGATGGTGAACGCAGAGTTATGAATACATGGTGATGGTGAAGACATAATGGTGAATTCATGGTGGTGAAGACACAGTGATGGTGAATGCACAGTTATGAATACATGGTGATGGTGAACACATGGCAACGGTTGAATTCACGATGATGGTGAACAGTGAGATGGTGAAAGCACAGTGGTGAAAATGTGATGATGAATGCAGATGGTGGTGATGAATGAATTTGTGGTGATGGGGAAGACACAATGATGAATTCATGGTGGTGGACACATGGTGATGGTGAATGCACAGTTATGAATACATAGTGATGGTGACATGCGGCAATGATGAATGCATGGTGGTGAACACAGGCGATGGTGTGAATTCACAGCTGTGGCAAACACATGCATGGTGAGCCGTGTTGCGAGTGGGCTCTCCCTTGTGGGAGAGCAGCACACATCCCCCCAGGCTCCCCAACAACCCTCCTGCACCCAGGTGGGCTCACCCTGCAGGGTAAAACCGGGACAGCAGCGCCCCGAGCGCCCAGCGCTCAGGGCAGCTCCTCAACCTGCAGGAACTCCCCATTGTTCCTGCAGTAACACCCAGTAAATCCAGAGCCTGATCTGCAGCCAGGCTCTTCCGGTCTCTGGCAGGCACTGCAGCCCTGCCAAGATGGGTAATTGCTGGTACATTCACTTTCAAGGTCTCTTTATGGTACTGGAGCAGTGTAAAGGGGCTGGGGCAGAGTGAGGACTGAGTTCACTGCTCCCACTGCCCCTTTGAAGATCTAAGGTCCCTCCTTCTCCTCCTCCTGCTGCCCCACTTAAGGATTTATGTGCAAAGAGAGGGGAAAAAAAAGAAGAAAGGAAAGGAAGAAAAAAAATTAAAAAGGAAAGATTTGATGAACATCAGGAAGGAATAAAATGATCAGATTTACTGTTCTGATGAGGTTGTTTTTTTTTTTTCATGAATAGGCCCCAAAGATAGAAGGCGTTCAGCAATACCAGGATTCAGCCCTCATATTCATTGCACATTAGACCGGGGAAAAATAGGTCGCTGATTGCATATTAATCACATCTACCATTCGCGCATCTGCATTTCAGCAGGCGGCTGGTGGCGGTGAGCCGCAGCCGCAGCGTGTGGGGGCCGAGAGCCAGCCACTGCCTCTCCAGAGCTGTCCTGGGCTGGACACAGTGGTGATGGCAATGAACTGGGCACAGGGGATGGCCATGCTCCGGGGACTGTGGGTCCAATGCCACAGATGGACAGAGTAGTGATGGCTGAAACTGGGCACAGGGATGGCCACCTTACATCGGGTCCATGCCATGGATGGACACACTGGTGATGGCTCTGAACTGGACACAGGGTGGCCATGTTCCTGGGGAGCTGTGGGTCCAATGCCACAGATGGACAGAGTAGTGATGGCCTGAACTGGGCACAGGGGATGGCCACCTTACATGGGGTCTGATGCCACAGATGGACGTAGTGGTGATGGCCTGAACTGGACACAGGGGATGGCCACGCTCCCAAGGAGCTGCGGATCCCATGCCATGGATGGACACAGCGGTGATGGCCTGAACTGGACACAGGGGATGGCCACATTCCCGGGGGGCTGCGGGTACCATGCCACAGATGGACAGAGTGGTGATGGCTTGAACTGGGCACAGGGGATGGCCACACTCCCAGGGAGCTGTGGGCCCCGATGCACGGATGGACACCAGCAGTGATGGCCTGGACTGGGCACAGGGGATGGCCACGTTACATCGGGTCCAATGCCATGGATGGACACAGGCGTGATGGCCTGAACTGGACACAGGGGATGGCCACGCTCCCAGGGAGCTGCAGTTCCGATGCCATGGATGGACACAGCGGTGATGGCCTGAACTGGACACAGGGGATGGCCACACTCCCAAGAGGCTGTGGGTCTGATGCCACGGATGGACACAGTGGTGATGGCCTGAGCTGGGCAACAGGGGATGGCCACACTCGGGGAGCTGCGGGTACCATGCAGGGATGAACACAGCGGTGATGGCCTGAACTGGGCACAGGGAGGCCACACTCCCAGGGAGCTGCAGGCCCAATGCCACGGATTGGCACCGAGGACGGGTGCTGCCCCAGCGGGGCAGGGAACTGGGGCTGGCCCCTCGTCAGCTCGGGTATGTCCGCTCTTTCGATCTGCTTGCTCGATCGCCGTGGAGCGCCGACTGTCCATCGTCATGTGCTTATCCATTCTTTATCCTCCCGGCCTCATTCGTGCTGCATGCGTCCGCTCTGCTGGCCTTTAGCGTCGGTGGGAACTGCACATGCTACACCCTGAGCCGCTGACGGTTAGTAAGAAGGTCACGTAGTCTCGGTGATCAGTATGGAGGAGGGACAGTTTCCTGTCCCTGGCAAGCGTCCCTGACGTGACAACCCCCCCCAGCCCCGAAATTAACCATGCGTCAGAGCCGCTGGTACCTGTGCGCACCATGAGCTGCTGGAATCCTGCTCACAAGTCTTTGAGATTTTATTAACAACAAAGGGTGCAGAAAACTCCCCAGTGACCTCGGCTACCTGCCGTGCTGGTGGCCATGAAAAAGCAAGAAAACGTTAAAACCCTTTGATTTCTCCTTCTTCAAGGCAGCACCGGCGTTGGATGCACATGGTGACTCCCCGTTGCAGGCACACCATGTTATCATTGGGGTGGGATTGGGTGGCCCAGTGCTGGAGAGGAGCTGGTTTGGGTTTCAGTGCTGCTACCACCCCAAAAATGGGTGCTTGGGCACTTGTCATTGCCCAAATCCAGCCCCACATAGCCAGGAGAAAAGAGCAACACCAGCTACTATCTAGGCGAACGTTTTTTATGGACTGTTTTATTCTTTTCCGTTTGATGTGTATTTGTGCTTTATCATTTTCAATGGCTCTGTTCTCTCCCACATCGTTTCAGGACCACAAAAAAGAGTCTAAAAGTGGAGCACTCTGGGCTGCCTTTGCACCATCTGGTGCGAATCTGAAAGGCACAGTCAGGGCCAGGAGGGGTGATGGGTGCAGCGTCCGAGGGGGGCACACGCTGCGGGTGTGAGCAGGACAGGCATAGAGCGACATCGCTGCAGGATCCGGCCAGAGCACCCGCAGCTGATGACTCAGAGGCAGCAGGTGACACTCAGTGCTGCAGAGACTGCAAGGCAGCGAGGAGGAGGAGGAGGAGAGGAAGGAGGAGGCGGAGGAAGAGATGTACCAGGTATCTGAAAATTCAAGCACAGTGCCAGAGCCAGAGCAGACCAGAGTCCCCTCCTGCAGCCATGCGGGGACCCCAGGGAGGGTGGGGGCTGGGCCACGGAGGGGCTGGGGCTGGCCACAGCCGGGCTGTCCTGCTCCTCGCCCGTTTCCTGCAGTGGCGGCAGGAACGCAGGGAATGCTCGGGTGACGTCATGCTGACATTCACGGGCTGCCAGCTCCGCGCCCGCCACGGCTGCATCCCGACAGCTGCCATGGGCGGCCGGGGGGGAACGGGGCCGCCGAGGTTCATGGGGCCACTGAGGTGCCTGGGGACCGCGGCACTACGGCCCTTCCTCTGCCCTCCAAGACAGCACAGCTCCGTTTTTTGGTGCTGTGAGACCCCGGCACACACAGGCACACAAGCCGCCCTGGCAGGGCTTGCTCTAGCAAGAAGTCTGGCACTGGCACGCTGCTGCCCAGCAAAGGAAATGGCTATTTCTGGGCAGTGGCCGGAGTGCAGGGGATGGGGTTGGGTGGCCATGGTGCTACAGAACTGCAACTGGACCAACCCCACCCGCACAACCAGCGGGGCCTGGCTCCGTTTGGTTTGAAACGGGGCGATGTGGAATTTCACACTCCTCCTCCGCGCTTGTCGCCCCCAAAGGGCCCGGAAGGGTGAGGATTCAGGCTCCGGAGTGGGCTGCCTTTGCCCTGGGTGGACGGCATCCACCCTGCCAAGGCCAGGACCACTGCAACCCAGTGCCGACGAGCAGCAGCTGTTCCCAGCAGACCCAGGCTGTTGCTGGTTTTGGGCTGTGCCCACACTACAGCAGCGGCCCAACATCCTCAGCCTGCAGGACGGCAGATGTGGGATGGAGATGTTGTTAGTGTATTTTACAGCCAAGGAACTGAGCCACACGGCCTGAGCCTCGTTCAGCACCGAGATTTTGCAGTGGAAAGGGACCTTAATGAGCTTTTTTCCTTGCAGTAAGTTCCTTTATAGGGCCCAAGCACGAGGAGGAAACTGGGTGTTAATTTATATCACTGAGGTCAGGAAAACTGGCTGCAGCATCAGGAGCTAAACCCAGAGTGCCCAAATAGGGTCCACATCCCTGATGTGCAGCTCTTTCGAGATCAAGGCAGATGGACACTCCTTGGTCACTGGGGTCCTCATTGAAACCAGCATCTTCCTACAATGGGCCTGGGTTCCAAGTATGCCACCCCCTCCCACTGCCACAGCGAGCAGCAAACCTTCCCAGCGCCTCTCTCTATGACCAAAGCAAAATCCTAATGGACAATGGGAGGGAAATGAGCAGGATGTCACACGCACGCCAGGGGTGGGGGTGAAAGACTCCTGCACTTACTCACGGGGCTCGGGGAGGCTCCTATCGTGTTGTCAGGTCTCCCCAGCATTGCTCCTTGCCAAGGTCAAGCAGAGAGATGGGTCACCATCGCGTGCAGACAAACGTTGAGCATCCTTGCTTTTGGGAAGCAGGGAGAGGCGGAGAAGTGAGGAGGAGGAAGGCAAGTAGGAAAAAGCAGCGAGTTTGCCTTCCTGGGAGAAAGTCGCTGGGCAAATGAGCAGCATTCTTGGTGATCAGGTTGGGAAAACGTTAATCCAGCGCAGATCCGGTTCTTCGCTTTGGAAGAGCAGGTGCACAGAGAGCCTGTTCAAAGTGAGCACATTGAACACTGCGCTATTTTATTCCAAACCCCCCTTTGGGACACGGAGAAGAGAAGCCCCAGCAGCATACGGAAACAGCACATCCCCCTTGTGATTGTCACACCGAATGGAACACCACCTCTGCGCGCCCGCAGGATGCCACACAACCCAGACCTTCCCGTGAGCCCAACGCTGCGAAGGGCCCGACGGGACCCAACGAGGCCTGCAAAAATCTGGACTTTTTTATATTCCCAAAAAACGGAACGTTTTGCCTCGCCTGGGAAGAGAGTTGATTTTTTTTTTACACTTTTTTTTTTCTGCCTTGTATGGAAGTTATTTTCGACCACCTATCTCCTCAGCCGGAGGACCTGCCTGACCACGCAGCGGGCAGCGATTGCCACCACAGCCGACCGGACGGCTCGGAGCCGAGCCTGCTCAGTCAACCCGGCTAAGCCCCAGTGCTGGCAGAACAAGGAGCCTCGGGATGCAACCCCCCTTAACTAACCATCACCAGCCCTTCCCAACCCAGTGGGGAACCTGAGACTGACCTTTATCCAGCCCGTGGCTCTCTTGGGTTTGGCAGGGGAGCCCTTGAAAGCAGGAGGAAGGTGGAGAGAGAAGAACGGCATCTCCCCATATGGGAAGCAGGCTTGAACAAGTGGCCAAAATTGTCACGCTTGAGAAAGGGAAGTGACCTACTCGATTGGGCACGATGTGACACCGCAGCACCACTCCCCCCAAGGATGGATGCAAGCCAGAGGTCCCTGTCGCATA
The DNA here is from genome assembly GCA_009741485.1 of Malurus cyaneus samueli. NCBI lineage: Eukaryota > Metazoa > Chordata > Aves > Passeriformes > Maluridae > Malurus > Malurus cyaneus. Next base: position 644,113 of record VKON01002018.1, read on the forward strand.
CCAACCGGGAGGGACCCTGCCAGGATTTGTTTGCGTGCTAGCTGCTGGAACCTATTTCACCCAAACCCTGTTTGTGCTTGCCAAAGACTCAACCATTTGGGAGGTGATTGCCACCCCCCCCAATCCCGCCTTGGCTGCCCTTTTCCACGCACCCCTGAGCCAACAAGCAACCGGGCAACACCAAGGGCACCCCAGCGCTCGCTTGCGTTTGCTTTGAAACACACACCGGCTCGGACACTGCTAAAAAAATTGAGGGAAAAAAAAAAAAAGAGTTTTCTTAAACATGGAGAGGCCATGGCTCCATAACAGGATTTCTTCCGTGTCCACAGCAGCTGACGTGAATGAGAGCACAGACTGGCACGGACCTTGGACACATCGGGCTCAACAACACAAAATGAGCCCCCTCAAACGAGCAGCCGAGTGGAAACGGCGAGCCCCAGCGGGGTCTGTTCAGCCGAAACCTCTTTGCTCTCACAGCAGAGGGCCTACGCGAGGGGCGAGATCTCCTGCAGCCCGGAGCGACGGCTGCTGTGCCCATGGAGGGCTTCGTCACTCTGCTGAGCAAGATGTGCTTTTAGGACCAGTCCCAGAGCGCAGATGGAACCCCTGTCCTGCAGGCGGGATCTCTTTTCTTGATCCTAAGCACTTCTGGAGACCCTGAGGGGACAAGCGATGAGCAAAAGACTGTCCTCTGAAACACAGCCTACGCATCCCATGCCGAGGCATTTACTGCTAGCCCTACCCATTTCACAACCTGCTTTGAGCATCTCCCAGCCTCCTATGCCGATCCATTCCCTCATGCAAGCTCCTGAAGCGCCCAGACGTCCGGTGTACTGCGGACACACTCTGCCATTGCACGCCCAGGCCCCTGAATCCACTGTGACACCCAAAAATAGCAGGAGGGGCTTTCTGCAACACTAGTTATTAATTAGACCGCACCGCAGGGAGAGCGGCTCGTCAACGTTGGTCCTGTCCCCCTCCACCACTGCAGGGGAGGTGGGTACAACTCCTCATCCCCCGCCCCTGCCCTGCGCCACCCGTGGCTCAATGCAGGTCCTGTGGAATAGACCGCTCTCTGAATCTGCTCAGCAGAGCCCCATGATGTAATGAGCCTCCCACCACTGCAGCCGGCACGCCCGACTCAGAAAGCCTTTTATAGCAGCAGTCTCAGCGTACCGCGAGTGCCACCGGGGTGTGAATCGGCACCACTCCCCAAGCTGGAATGCGCCGGTGAACTCATCTATGGAGCCCTGCAGATCCGCTCTCCAAGAGACCTGGGGGAAGTGGGGTGGGGAGGGCCTGCCCTCGTTTCAGGCGCAAGGACAGGGAGGGTAAGCCACACACCGAGGGGCAGATACCCTTCCAGGCTGCTCTGCACCACCACGGGTGCTAGAATAGTTCACCTTGGACAGGACGGATGAGGCAAAGAAGGTGTCCCCACATGGTCCTTACTGCACGAGCAGGCCCGAGGGATGAGGATGGTGGAGGTGCCCAGGCCCGTGCTGGACCACCTGTCGCTGGCTGGCCGCTGATTTTGGCAGCCAACGGGGACTACGTTTGTTCCTTCTGCAGAGTGGTGTCTGTGGTGCAGGAGCCGGGTGGTCTGTCTCGAGCCGACGAGCGTGACCAGCGAGCTGGTGAACACGCGAGTCTGCCGGGGTTGCTGACTGCAAGTGTTGTTTTAGGTTTGGTCAATCGGCACCAGTCACGGGCATGGCGAAGTTCGGGAGGGCCTGTGGACTGAAACAGAGAGAGGGAAGAGGAGACCGACGAGGCTGATCCCTGCAGCTGGCTTGAAGCCCGCTGGCACTTTGGGGAGAGGCACCTAGAGCCTGAGTTCCAGGAAAGTCGGGACTGAGCACGACTATCGCCTCAGACACACCGAAGACTCTGCAAATCAGCTGTTGAGCTTCATTTTCAGGTCTGTATTTATTTACCCACTGTAGTTTTCAGGGCAGCCCGAGTGTGAAGGTGGGCACCCGCTCGGTGTCTGTCCCCCAGCACCGAGTAAGGCCGAGCTCGGCAATGCCTATCCCCAGTAGCTGGAGGGATTTTAATGAGGCCATTCTCATTCCAGCAGAAGCAGCGTGATCCCATTGGGCGCTGGCACTGCTGCTGGGTGGCCATGCACCTCGGAACACCTTTTTGCTCAGCAGAGCCCCTGGGGACTCTCCGGGACATCCTGGCTCCTTGCAGCTGCTGGAGAAGGAGAAGCTGACCAAGGAATGCAGAAGCATCGCTAATAGCCCTATCCTGGCAGGTCGAGGCAGCTTCACCTACCAGCGTCCCGTGGGCCGACCGCTGCGTGATTTCCAGCCACTCTCTTATGTCACTGATTTTTTACTCTTCGGTTAACAGGAGCTGGCACCTGCTAGGGCTTTAGCAAGTGGCTTGCTAAATCCACTTTTAATTTGCCCAGGCGGAGAGGGATGATGGACCACCATAGGCAGAGGCAAGAACCCCACAGACTGCACTCAGTGAGGGAGGGAATCGAGGTCTCCCTTCTGCAGCTTCCGCCCTCGCAGCCTAATCTTCCAGAAATCTGCCTGTATAGGTCCCGTCTACAGATGAGAGAGGGGGATGGGAGGAAGGATTAGGACAGCTGCCTCAC
>VKON01002018.1:663542-680337 GCA_009741485.1 Malurus cyaneus samueli
CTATTCTCTGTGTGGTCAAAGAATGGCAGAAAAATAGAAAAAGAGTAGTAAATAGAAAAAGAGTAGTAAAAATAGAAAAAGAATAGAGAAAGAATAGAAAAATGGTAGAAAAAGAATAGAGAAAGAGTAGTAAAAGAATAGAAAAAGAGTAGTAAAAGAATAGAAAAAGAGTAGAAAAAGAATAGAGAAGAGTAGAAAAATAATAGAAAAAGAGTAGAAAAAGAATAGAAAAAGAAAAGAAAAGAATAGAGAAAGATAGAAAAAGATAGAAAAAGAGTAGTAAAAGAATAGAAAAAGAGTAGAAAAGGAATAGAGAAAGAGTAGAAAAAGAATAGTAAAAGAACAAAGCTATTTGATAATTTTTTATGCTGTTATATTTTCAGATGTGGTCTCACTCGGGAGAATGAACCTGGAATCAGTAGTTTTAGGGAATAGAGGTGATTTCAGTGCCTTTTGGACTGTATTTGATGTGAGGAGCATGCCTGGGACAGCACCTTTCCAGAGAGCACAGTTTTTATTTATGGAACCACGTGCTTTGCACTGGTGTGTGCACTCACACCCTGAGATGCTCCAAAAGCTCCTGGCGGCTCCTTTATTTTACACCCACCCTACTCACACTTTGAAGTAGATTTAACCAACAACAACAAAATTATAGGCCCGGTATAAATCTTTAATCAGAACATGCTTCCCCCTCCGAGCCCGCGCTGCTGTGCACAATCAGGAGGCAAATCAAAAGAAAGCGGAGTAAATTATTCATTGGGAATCTATTCCTGCTCTCCCTGCACGGGAGGATTGGGAAGGCAGAGTTTGGGCCTCGTGGCTGCCTCGGGATTGTTCATTTTCATTCCAGAAAGTTGATCCTAAGGATGGGTGAGCTGCGGCCCCTCTTTTCCACCCCATAGTTGGGGTCACCCATGGGTGGGGGCTCCTGCTGGGAGTGGATTGGAAATAGACGATGGATGACCCGCAGCAAAGCTTCTTCTTTATCTCTTTAATCATAACTTTCCCATTTCCCTCATAAGAGGATCAATTTTACATGGGAGTCATAAAATGGGAAAATTCCCAAGTAAATATATCAAAGAATCAAATATTTAACTATTTACTCATATCTCCCCCCAATCCCTACATTTCTCCCACCTCTTACAAGATGAAAACTCCAACTTTCCCTCGCACTAAAAAATCACCTCCGATACGAATCCTCTGCTACGGCGCATGTACCCCTTCCGGATGCATATACCGAGGCTGGTCGCAAATGCTCCAATCCCAACATATTGCTGTCCCCAATTCTCGTCCCTGGATGGCAGGGCCCTGCCTGAGAGGCAGGTAGGAATAGTTTGTCCCACCTAGCAGCTCTTACCTCGAAAACTCACTCCATCTTTAGCATGCCCCCACACCCCTCTATCTGTCGTTGGTATCTTGATGCCTTATGCGGCCTCTAGCAGATCAGCCCACGAGCCACACCTGACGCACCGAGCATGCTGTTTTGCCTCTTGACGGGAACGGAGACTCGGAGGATCCAAACATTTGGCCAGAATTACCGCGAGCTGTTGGAGAATGGCAGCGCCTTTGGAGGCGGGACATCAGTCCCTCGGTCAGGATCGATTGTTGATAATATTGATCCATTAATATTTATATGTCTGATATTACAGAATTCTTATTACTTATTTATGCTCGGCTCTATATCCATTATTAATATTGTTATTTATTTGTATATCTTATTGTATTTTTGTTGTATGTTATTGTATATATTGTATCCTTCTATTCTCTAATTATAGTTTTAAAGCGCTGAAGTGGTTTTTTTTACATATCAAAGGATGCCTTGGGCCCATCGCTAGGGTGGGTGTTGTAAAATTAACTGACACTCTTGTTGAGTCCCTAGCCAGGAGCCATTGAGGCCATTCTTGTCTCAGGGGTTCGGGGCCGTTAGTGGGATCAAACCACTTTTTCTCCAGTTTTTTTTCTCCTTTTTTTTTTTTTTTTTTTTTTCATTTTTAAATTTTATTCAGAGAGTCACGCTCCACGGCACAAACTGTAAAAATACAATGATTTATTTAGACCACATGCCCCACGCAGAGTGTCGGCGAAAGACACCCTGTTGTCTATTAGATAACATTAATCATAACACTAGCTCTCGCATCCTTGAAATCTCTTCTTTGAGGCGTAGTGTAGCCCGAGGTGGGCCTAGGAACTAACTCTTAATGCCAGATTCATATACCTCTGTCCCAACCATGTGTACCACCCATGTGATTCATACAAGGCTACTTTAATTACTACTACATATCCCATCAATACGGTAGGTCTGCTAGTAGTGTGGTTTTCCTCTTGTCCACTGAAAAGTGGTTAGAGAACGCCATATTAGGTACATTTAGACCTATATCCAATCCTAGATTAATATAATAGTCTATCAAAATAAGTTTAGTTCCTTCTCCTCTCATAAATTTGCTTTTTTCTGAGCTCTTTCGGCCTCTTCTCTTGCCCTTTCTTCTTAACCTCTTGCTTCTCTATTCTTCTGTTTTGATCAATACCTCTTGTTTGTCTAGAGTTGATAGATTATACTGTCATAACATATTCTTCTCCTGTCTTATTTTAGTCCTCTTAGCTCACTCATAAAGTGTTATTATATTTGTCTTACTACTCTCGTATTTCATTGTGTGTAGAGTCTTATTGTATCTTCTGATTTCTTCCTATTCTTTTTCTATTCTTTCCCTATTGCTTTCTATCTATCTGTTCTGTTAGTCTATACTCTTGTACCGGACTCCTCACTCCTTCTCTCTCTGTGAGTGACTCATCCGTGCTTCTGGGTCTCTCACTGCGGTCGCGTTTTTTCGTAGTTAGTCTCTTTTCTCAGTCATGTCTGTGACTCACTGTTTAGCCTTGAAGCCGCTCTTTCTGTATTCCTCTTTGGCCCTGTCCCATCCTCTTTGTGTGATGCCACACGGAGCATGTTAGCATAAGTTCTTGCTGGCAGGGATGTTTAGAACCTTGTGCCGCATGAAGATAGTGCTCCCCTGGATGTGCTGCTCCAGTTTCAGCTTTTTGGGGTTAAATGTGAGGAGAAACTGTAGTCTGGTATTGGCCGGTACGGGTTATCCCACGCTGGCACACCGGTGTCAGGGAAGATGCAATGCCAATGACTTTAGGGGGCTTTTGGGTGAGGATAGGCCACCTTTCCTGTTATCGACTGAAATGCGTTGTTGAGAGTAGATGAGAACGCGCTCGCAGGGGTCCGTCCTCGATCGTCTCTCCGATGGAGGCACACGCAGGAAGAGTAGTGTCTCTTTCTCTTGCCGCGCTCTTCCCTGGCCTCAATCCGGCTTGGCACGATGAGGGCCCATCCGAAGAGCATTGGGGTGTCGCAAAACAGAAAATATTGGATATAATCTCGCACCCTATTCCTCCTAGAATTATAGACCCAGCTTTTTGAGGTACCCTCTCCGCGTGTTGGTTGTTTTCCCATCAGTTGCACAGGCTCTCCTCCGGGAAAACTCTTTGGCTCCATGTTGGGAGGGGGCCAACTTACGGAGTGTCCATGTCTCGTTCTAAGCGCCACAATTGCTTCTGATCGGCACAAAAAAAAAGCAGATGAGCCAAATGTGTAGAATACCGCATGCGGCCTCGATTATTCGCAGCACCAATTTTTTTTGGTGATATTTTGGGGCGAGAGACTGGATAAGAGTGAGCGGACATCTGAGAGCCGAACCAGCAGAAAGTTGAGTGACAACTGTCTGAAGGAGAATGCTGCGCCTATGGAATGGGTGGATGCGCCCTAGATCCCGAACCCCTGACCGGGGACATCCCCCTCCCTCCCCGGGGCTCACTCTCTCAAAATACACTGGAGAGAGACACAAGCAGCTCCCAGCTCCCTGCTCTCTCCTCCCGCTGGGGTGGAAATTGCCAGTGGCGCCCGTGCCAGCCCGATGGAGGGATGGATGCACGTTGTAAGCATTTCAGAACATCTAAAATTAGACTTTGTCTTTTTTTCTCCCCCTTACCAGAACACGGCTGAGTGTCTCATCACAAACAGACTGTGGATTTTTTTTATTTTTTATTTTTTTTTTTAATTTTTTTTTTTTTTTGCTCTCGCTTTGGAAAAAGCTTCCTCGGAGATACAGACAAAAAAGAAACGCCGCTCCACCCCTCTCTCCCTGGCGCACGCAAAAATACGGGAGTAATTACAAACCGGGCCGCAAACCCAGACCCTGCTCGGGGCTATTGAGGGAAATCTTTCAAAATCCGAATGGAAAGCGGCCTTTTTGCCGTGTGGGGGAGCCGGTCCCGCTGAGCTGAGCCCTCCGGACCCGCTGCCGCCAGCCCGAATCTGCTCCGAGCTCCGGAGAAGGGAACAATTGCAGGCAGAGCCAGTGGGAGTTCAAAAGGAGCAATACTGAATTAAACGATGGCAATTTCCCTTATTTTCTGCCGCTTAAAGGTGCACGCTGGGAATGTTTAAATATCCTTGTTATCCCCTTCAATACCTAGGGAGGTTGTTTTTTTTTTTTTTTTTTTTTTTTATTTTTAACGAGCTGGGCTGCAATCAGGCCGCGTTCGTGCCGGGCATCCCTTACAACAGGCGATCTCCAAAAGAGCTGTCCACATCAAAACCCATCGAGGCAGAAAAAAAAAGACACCTGCTGGACCGAGGGCTTCCCCAACCACCTCCTTCTCCCCATGGGGTCCTCAAAGGATCCTAAAAGGGTCCCCGGGATGTCCCTAAAGGGTCCCAGGGGGTCAGAAAGGGACCAGGGATCCCTCCCAGGGAAATTGCAGGAGAATTCCCAGTGGGAAAAGTGACTGCAGCAGTCACCCCCTTCCCAAAAAGGTCCCTAAAGGATCCCAAAAGGGTCCCCAAAGGGTCCCTAGAGGGTCTCCAAATGGTTCCTAGAGGATCCCCAAAGGGATGGAGGCTGTGGGTGCCCAGCAGGACGGGCAGGAGCTGTCTGGACGTGGCTGGCACAGCCTGGGCACAGTTTTGGAGCCTCCCTGCTGCCATCCCTCAGCCCCGTTTGCTCCAAAACGCAGCTTTTGTTGGCATTTCCTTTGTCTGGGGGACGCTGAGGCGGTGGCACCGCAGGGCCCAGGCACGGTGACAGTGCCCAGGGATGGCAGGAAATGCCATCCACGGGATGGGAGCTGGCACCGAGACAAAAGCATCGATTTAGGAACCACCCAGACCCTTCTCCTTTCCCCTGAACCTACAAGACACTGATCTGCACCCCGCATTTGGAGATGATTGGGACCGCTGGGAGAATCCTGAACAAAAAGTGAATCTCTCCTGGCGGCAGCCACACAGAATTTCTGAGGCTCTGGGGTGGTTGTGTGGACTCTGTGTACAGAAAATAACTCAGGGTTTGTTGGAAGTCACGCCTCTTTGTGGACATCTCACTGTAAATACTGAAAAGGCCAAAAATCTTCTTTGGACCCACACGTGGGGTTTCTTACACAGCTCATGAATTTTCCTCATGGAGCTTCTCTGAGCTGGCAGGAAAAAAAAAGAGGGGATTTTCCTGAAAAAGCCCAGCAGGGAAGCTGCTGGCTGCTCCACGCTGGGGCTCTGCAGGCTCCCTGCACCCCGCAGCACCCACCGGTGAGCACGGGGAGCACCCACTGCTTTTCCCCGAGCAGGAAAGGGCGTTTTGCAGAGGGTGTTTTTCACCTCCACACACACAGGGGCACGGGGAGCATCTCCCTGCAGGTGCCCTGTGTGGAGGGAGCTCGGGTGGAGGGATTTGGGTGGAAATCCCGCTGTGACCCTGCCATGAATGCGATCTCCATGGGGCACACGGGTGGGACACGCCCCTGCACACATGGGGCACGCACGGGTGAAGTGAACAGGATAGAGAACGTGGATAGGGCACGGATAAGGTGAACATGGATAAAGTGAGCATGGATAGGGCACACAGGGCACATGGATAGGGACACGGATAGGGCACACAGGGCACATGGATAGGGCACAAATAAGGTGAGCACGGATAGGGCACACAGGGCACATGGATAGGGCACATGGATGGGGCACACGGGTAAGGTGAACATGGATAGGGCACACGGATAGGGCACGGATAAGGTGAACACAAATAGGGCACATGAGTAAGGGGCACACGGGTAAGGTGAACACGAATAGGGCACACGGATAGGGCACAGAGGGCACCTGGATAGGGCACGGATAAAGTGAACATGGATAGGGCACACAGGGCACACAGGGCACATGGATAGGGCACAGAGGGCACACGGATAGGGCACACGGGTAAGAGGCACATGGATAGGACACCTGGATAGGACACACGGGTAAGGGGCACACGGACAGGGGCACACAGAGAGGGCACATGGGTAAGGAGCACACGAATAAAGCACACAGATAGGGTAAACACGGACAGGGCACACGGATAGGGCACATGGGTAAGTGGCACAGAGTAAGGGGCACACGGATAAGGGGTACCCAAATAAGGCACATGGATAGGTGTTGTTTTCAAACCAAAGCAATAGAGCACATGGATAGGGCACGGATAAGGTGAATAAGGATAGGGCACAGAGGGCACACGGATAGGACACGCAGGTGAAATGCACAGGGTAAGGGGCACACGGATAAGGTGTACACAGGGCACACATGACGAGGGTACACCTGGATAGGGCACGCCAAGGTCTATGCACAGCTCGGGAGACGCAGTTATGCACAGTCGGGGCTTATCGCCAGTCTTTGGGGTGTGGCTGCTGATTTATCGCTCATCGGATGTTGTGGCTTCCGCTCTCCAGAGCAGTTTTGGGGGTGATGCTACTGAATTTACAGTTCACTCGATGTGGTGTGGTCTCGGCGTCTGAGCGTTTGGGGTGATGCTGGGCTTGATTTCTTCCCATCACTCTGATGTGTGTGGCTCGGTTGACAGTTTTGGGGTTGCTGTGGTTTATCCCCTCCCACTCGGATGTGCGTGTCACGGGTCCACGTGGCAGGGCTTGCGAATGCGTGCGCTGTTCCTTGGCGAAATTCCTGAGATAAGCGGGGGGGCCGCCACAGGTGGGGAACCTTCTCCTGTTATGCTCTGCAAACCAGACCCTTTCCGGCAGAATTACGGGTTTGCTTTGGGGTTTCTGAATGTTTTGTTTTTGTTTTTTTTTTTAATTTTTTAAAGGATGAGAGGGCTGTGCGGCTCCGTGCGGGGAAAAGCGGTGGGCTTCCGCGCGCTGCGCGCGAGCTCGGGCTGAAGCGGCGGGGTAGCGGGTCCTGCTCATGCCTCCAGGCACCCCCAGATCCGCATTTCCGAAGTGAAAATCTCCTGGATCATTGAGACTGACGGCCGCCGCGCCGCGGGATTTGGCATTAGCAGCAAACTGGCTCAAAAATGTTTAGCCCGTTTTGCGGCATCCTTTCGTGCTGTGGCAGCGCCTGGCGCTGGAAAATAAATGGAGATGAGACGGGCACAAGCTGAGCGGAGGCAGGGCTGCGTGCTTCAGCTGGAGGAGCAGCATTGCGGGATTCGAAAAAAAATGGGATGATTTTCTCTCGCTTCTTCCACCCCCTCTTTGTTATATAGAGAAATAAAGAGGCTTTGAGACCAAAAAATGAACGTCTGTCAGCTGAAGCACGGTTCTTTGTTTAATTGCTCCTTTGGATATGGAGAGGATAATAATCTGTTTTATTTTTTTTTTTTTTTTTTTTTTTTTTTTTTAAGCATATCTGGTGGCGAACGCGTCGCTGGCGGGTGGGAGTGATGCAGAGGCTCTCGGGTCGGAGTGGATTGGCAGGGAAAACGTTTCATCTCGTTGGTCGTCGGTGGCTGGAATTTAAAGGGGACAGAGGGATTTTCATTTTTTAAATTTCCTTTCCATGCGGTGTTCCCTGCGTTTTGAGACTACGGGAGGTTTTGCGGAACGTCGGCTGATTCCCATAGAATAATAATAAAATATAAAATGGGACGGACGATGATGGTCGGGGTACCACGCGGTTCTCTGCCGTGTGCATCGTTCGTGCTTCTGGCTTCGCAGTAACAAATGATGGAAATAAATAATATAAATTATTCCTGGTGACTCGGATGAAAGAGAATGGGGTAGAGATAGAGAGAGAGCGGACGGGCTGGAAAGAGGCTCAGCTGCGAGGTGGGAATATGGGAGCTTTTAGATATTGTTAAATACATAAATTATTCTGGAGAAGAAGAAGCCCTGCAATTCCCTGTTTCAGGCTTTGCGAGCAGGATAACCGGTCGGCGCACGGACCGGCGAGCTTGCGGGGACGCGAGTGCCCGGGGCGGCTGCGCACCCTGCATCCCGGAGCTTTGGGGAGTTTGTTACTTTGGTATTTTATCTACTTTTTACACTTAAAAGCGTTAAGCTTGAGGTTGGTTCGATTTGAGTTATTCTCGTTCATTGAGGGTTTGAACGGCGGGCAAAAGAGAGAAAATGTATTTTAGAGTGAAAAATAAATAATCTAAGTGAGAGAAGTTGGAGCCGGCTTGAAACGGGCGTATTTTTTTAATAAGCCCTGATTACGTGGTTGGGAGGGAACAAGCATTCGAGGGGGTGCCAGGCCGGGGATTCTTAGATGCACGGGAAACATCTCCGATCACCGAGCGGAAAACCGCTCGTGTTCTCTGCCGTGACCCCGCTTAATCAGCATTCAGGAAATGCCAGGAGATTTGTCCTAATCTGTGCTTATAAGAAAATTCTGCATGTTTTCTGCAGGTACCAGGGGACTCGAGATCGACCCGTGCGCCAGGGACCGCCGCCTTGTGGTGGGGGTTTTGTTTTATAAAATACAAAGTCAGTGTTACCTTTAAACTCTCTCTAGGGCGGGGCTGGAGCGGTCGGACCCGCACCGCCCCGTGTCCCGAATACGGCTTTCCCGTGCATTGCGAGGTACGCGGTTTTGGGGGGCGGGGGGGGATTCAGAGGAATGAGGACCTCCGCCAGGGGCCTTGCTGCTTGCCGCAGTTTTTTCAAAGGGAGAAAAAATGAGAAAGAGAAAATTCGTAGCCAGGAACGCGGGCGCGCGCGCATTTGCGCCCCCCGAGCACTTTGTCCCCGCGCTCGGCCGCTTCCTTTAACAACCCAAATACCCTCAAAATAACCTTTTTTCCCATTGTCCCCCGTCCGCCGCACCCACAACCCCATCCCAACCCCAAACACTGCGCGATTCTCGCCCGCGTCGTGGCTGCGAGAGAGAGGTGCAATTTGATATATGTAATCGAACTCTAAGTGTGCAGTCTGTGCCCTTTGCTGCGATTCGAGCAAGTCCAGAGTTAAGGAAGCTGGAATAGAGCGCTCTCCTCCCACCGCGGAGCCCCGCGCCCCGGCGATGGAGCTGGCCCCGAATTGCATCCAACTTTTTACTCACACGTACACTTACGTATGGCTACGTGGGCTCCTGTCGCCCTATATATCCAGTGACGCGGCAATGGCCCCGCTCGGCGGCTGGCTCCGGGCTCGGGGCCACCGCGAAGAGCCGCGGGCGGCGGGGAGAACCGGGCCGGGGGCGGACAGGTGAGGGCAGCCAGGACGGGGCAGAGCGGCAGGCAAACGAGAGGTCAGGGAGGGCAGGGAGGGCAGGTGGGCACAGAATGCGGCAGGTAGGCAGGGAGGCAGCGCAGGCAGGACCCGTGCGCCGACAGCCACCCGAGGTGCGTGAAGGAGCCGGGGTAACCGGGAAAAAAGGAGCGGGCGTGCTCCCTCACGCCGAACATCGCCACCACCCGGCGTGCTGGCGGCCGGCGGGGGGCGCGGAACGCCGGGAGCCGAGCCTTCCCGCGCGGGGCGCGGGGGGCGGGCCCCGCGACCAACATGTGGCACTGGCGGCACCGGGGGTTGGGTTGACTGAACCGTCTGAGGCCAGACGAGCGCGCGATTTATTGGACTCGGTAGATGAACAACTAATAAAAAAAAAAAAAAAGGGGGAGGGGGGGTGGAAGGGGGAGAGAGGCTCTCAAAGGCGATCTTTATATGGGTTGGGGCCGAGCGCTGCGGAGCGGGGGAGGGATGCCGGGAGGGGTCCAGCTCCTGCCTGAGGGTCCAGTCAGGGTGCGGGGTCGGAGTTTTCCCAAATCGGAGCAGGGGAGCTTCTGCCCTTTTCCCTTTTCTCCCGGCCCGCGGCATCCCGGCATCCGAGTGAGAAAGTTTGGGGAGGCCGAGCTCGGTCCCCCGGCTCCCTCGTCATACCTCCTCGTGTTTTTCTCGTCGCGGGCGACCCAAAACATCTTTGAGTGAGGGATTCGCTTCTTTCACCTTCACCCGGCTCCAGGGTCCAGTTTTGGGGTGTGGAGTACCGGCGATCCCGCACTCCACCTCGGACAGGAATGGGAGCGCCTGGCGGACACGGCCGTTCCAGGTTTTGTGTCCGTGGATTGGGGCTGTGGTTGCCAGGGAGATGTGCTGTCGTGGGTGTGAGCGTCCCCCGCGCCGAGGAGGAGGGAGAGGCCCCAAATCCGCTCCTGCGAGCGCCTTCCCAATAGGGAGGGCCGGGGTGCTGCGGGGGGTGGAGCGGCCGCGGGGCGTGGGAGGGGAGCGCAACGGGTACCGCCCGGTGAAGGTGAAGGGCGGTCACCCCATACTAAATAGGATTTTGGGAGGGGTGGGATGCGCAGAGGCTGGATCCCGGTTATGAAAAGCAAATCCGTGGATGGGGAAAATCCAGGGAGTGAAATCTGCGCGTGGAAATGGCGGTGGAAGGTTCCGCCGCATCCTTGCTGCAGAAGCGGCGGGTGCGGAGCGAAGGGGGGGCACGATTCTCTACGCGCCAACTTCTCCTCGCGGACTTTCTTAATTTTCCTCCCCCTAACGGTAAGCCGCCATTGATGCCCATGATTTCTGTGTGGAGCGGCGTCGCTAAGGTAGATCATCAGCCGTGGAGGGCACAAATTAAAGGTGTTTAGGGTTTTTTTTTAGAAGTTTATTGAAGCGACATGATGCCCGGCGAATCATCTCCGGTTGCAAGGGCCCGGGTGTTCTGGTCCTCCGCGATGGAAATCCCGCACGGCTTTTTATATATTTTTTTTTTTTTTTTCCTATGGAAGTTTAATCTTTATTTAATTTTATTTTTTAGACTTAATGTTTTAGTTCTTACTTATTCATTTAGTCTTTTTTTTTTTTTTTTTTTCATTTTTGGGGTTTTTTTTTGGTTTTAAGAGCTTTATCCTTGCAGTCTGTCTGCTTCCTCAGAGAGGGAAGAAGCTGCGTTCAATTAGGCTGACGGGCAAAAATACCCGGGTTATTTTGGAGCTATTTTTAGTTCGTCCTGAACTCCACGGCTCTGCAAAAAAACCCCTATGGTCCCACAGTCTAGTCCTGCCCGGTCGGCTGTTTTGCCCCCGAAATTAAGCTTTTATTTATGCACTGGTGCGCTGGAAATTTTGAGGATGGAAATCTAAAATTGCCGTTATAGGGGAGATCCTGCGATCGCGGCGAGGTTGTTGTTTCTGCGAGTTTTGATTTTTTTTCTCCGAAAGGCAGCAAACACGGGCGGTATTTTATTTGGCTAAGAACTCACAACACACCGAGCATTTTCTGGCAAATCGCGTCGTGTCTACCTAATCTCCAATCGGCTGGTTCTAACGATGGTAATATTAATAAAATTAGAATAAAAAGTAGCACTGTCATCGGGTAAATCCCAGGGAGAATCAAATTGAAAGGAATCCTGTCTTTGCAGCTTTTCCTGGATAAACGAAAATTGTCGTGTTTATTCTTTTGGCGGTTAAAAATAATTGTAATTTCTGGTGGGGCTGAAATAGAATTTAGTTAGTTTTTTTTTTTAATGTGATTAATAAAGAGGAGAATAAAAAGAGGGCAGGCGTGTGGTTGTGTCTAAATCCGTTGTGAGGTGGGTGGTTAAGCCGACCGCGGGACCAACAGAATTGTTCACGGACCCCACGATGGTGGGGGACCCCGGAGCTGCCGCCTTTTAACAACCTCTCTCTTGTCGTTGTTCTTCAGGAGAGCCCCGGCTCCGGTCCGCTGCTGTTCACCGCCGGCCCGCATCTGCCCCACAGGAGAAGCGCTGGCGTGGGGAGGGCGGCCCGGTAGGTATGGGGAAAAAAAAAAAAAAAAAAGGGGAACACGGGGGGCTCCGGCCCTGGGGTGCGAGCGGCTCCGGGAGGGGGTCTGAGGCGGGCCCTTTGCTAAAAGGAGTGGAAAGCTGCAATTCGGGAGGAGGGATAGGTGGGAGCCCCTGGTGGCTCTGATGGGTGGCTGCAGCACGCCCGCCCAAATCCTGCAAGCACCCACAGATCGAAAATCGAGTTTTTCCCCTACCCAAACTGGACGACAAAGGGAACGTAAAGGGTCAACACATCAGACCAAACCCTTTTGTGCGGGGGCTCACAGAGAGCCAGGCATGAGAGGCTGGTCGATGGAGCAGATCAGCCCCCTGGGGGCGAGCCCAGCCCCAGCCCCGCCAAGCACTGCCGGGATATTTTGGGGTTATTTCCACATCCCACATCACCCTTTCCCCAATCCCAGACAGGCCTGCAAGTTCAGGGCCTCATGGGGCTCCCATTTTCCTCCCAGTGGGGGCAACTGGGAGACAGTGCCCTGACAGGGTGGATGTGCTGCGCTAGGGGTGGCAGTGGGAGAATCTGGCTCCAGGAAAGAGACAAAAGCCACGAGTAACTTCCAGCTCAAAACTCAACAGATAGCCAACCTGAATGTCTTTCACTTAGGAAAAAAATTCAATAGCAGTAAAGAAGTTTCAAAGAGAAGAATGAAAAAAAAAAAAAAAAACACAAAACAAAAAAAACCAGCCCACACTCTCTTGTTCAAGTAAAAATCATGGGTTTGGGTTTTTTGTTTTTTTTTTTAATGGGAGTAATTTCTATAACTAACTGAAAATCATGGGTATTTAATGGTGGGGTTAAAATTACAGAAATAAACCAGCATTTTGTTCCTTCTGGGGTCTGCACACTGCAGCCAGGCCCTGGCACTCCCGAGAAAGGGGCACCAAGGGAGCTGAGCTTGAGGGGCAGAGAGGTGGACAGCTGGAAAGGTGGGTGGTGAGAGGATGGCCACGGCTGGTGGAGGACACAGTTGGCGCTGGGATGGGTGGTGACCGGTGGCACTGAGGGCACTGGCGATGGCGGTGGCGGCAGCAATGAGATTCGTTGTGCTGAGGGTGGTGAACTCCACGGTGGCGCGGGTGGTGATGATGAAGAAGATGAAGCACGCGTAACTGATGATGAGAATGGCGATGGTTTGGTCGAATTGTTGAGGGTGATGGTGGCGGATCGATGGGCGATGACGAGGCTGCCCACGAGCACAATGAGCAGGGATGGACATGGCACGTGGCGGGATGGTGCGCGCGAATGGGGCCAAGACGGGGGGGATGAATAGAGCGGGGATGGCGAATGGCGGGCGCGATCTGGACAAGTGAACAAGGTTGGGGTGAAGCGGCAGTCGCGGGGACCGCGCCGTGTCGCGCGGGCCCTCCCTTCCCCAGAGGACCACCATTGAATGTAATGGATTGGTGCGCTCAGAGGCGGATGGGACAACAGCGGGGCGCGGTGACGTCAGGCCGGGGCCTCAGCCAAAGGGCGCGGCCGGCGAGGGTGCCGGGAGTGTGAAAGTCAATTGAATTGAAAGTTGTCCTGGCCGCGGCAGAGGCGTCCCTCAGTGTCTCCGGCGCAGAGGCTGCGGCAGTCGGCCTTGCGGGGAGCGAAAGGTACGAGCTGGCGAGACCCGACACCAACCTGCCGGCAGGGCCCCCCCGAGCTCCGCTCGAGGCTCCGGGCACCGGCCCACCTGCGGTCTCTGCCTGGCGCTCTCCTCCCGCGGTAGAGGGCGGCAGGCGGGGGCGGTGAAGCCGACGGCGTTCGGGAGGAGAGAGGGCTCCGCGCCTCTCTCCGAGCGCGAAGGGTGAAAAGAGGGATGCAGGTGAAAGAGGGATGGAGCGGAGCAAGTGGCTGGGAGAGGGGAGGGATGCGGAGGAGGCGGGAGGGAGGGAGGGAGGGATGGCCGGCTGCCACCGGGAAGGAGAGGGATTGCCGTGGTTCCTGTCCCTGAAGATGGAAAGGGATGCGGGGCTGCCCTGGGAGCGAGGAGGCGGTGGAGGGGAATGCACATTTCTTCCCTCGGAAGGAGGAGGAAGGGAAGGGTGGGGTGAGGGATCGATGGTCACTCTGGTGAAGGAGAGAATGAGGGTTCCCCCCACACCCGGAGAAAGGAAGAATGGAGGGAAGCAGAGCCCCTGAAGGAAGGACGGAGGGATGCGTGGTCCCCGCGAAAGAAGAAAGGACGGAGGGATACGGGGCGAGGAAAGCGAGGGATGCGGGTCCGTTCTGGGGGAAAGCTGAGCTCTCCCCCTGAGCGAACGGAGGGACGCGGGTCCCGGTCCCTGCCCGAGATGCGCGGTCCTTGCTCAGGGCCGGGGTCCTGAGCCGCGAGCGGGAGTCGCTCCCTTCCTTCTTTCCTCCCTTCCACCCCTTTCATCATTTCCTCTGTGTTTTCTGTGTTTATTCTTCGCTGTTCCCCCAGATCTTGGCTGAATCCAAAGCATCACAAGTTACTATTTATATTAACCGGCAGGTTTTTCTCGCAGTCATTTTGTTTAGAGAGCGTTAAAGGCATTTGTGGGTGGGGAAATGTCCTTTTGGTCTTTTATGCATATTTTAAGTTGCGGGCGCAAATTATATTTGCTTTGATTATTACCAGTTTGAATGCATTAATTTGATAGTTATTAAAAATAATGTGGGCTTAATTCTCGGCACCTGCAGAATATCATTTGGTTTGCAAATGAAACAAATTGAAACTCGGCAGAAAATAGGCAGCTCCTGCATGGTTATCCTGCAATTCTGCTCCAAATTGTGTTTCCCAGGGGCCTGATCCTGGTTGTCCCAGCGATGCTCAGGACTCTGTGCCCTGGGCTGGTCGGGCTGCGGGAACAGGGCCAGGGCTGTAGCTGTGGGAGAATATTTTGTATCTGGCTGCTAATATTTGCATCTCTTTTTTATTCGTTTTCCTCCCTCGTTCCTTCCTCAAAAGCCACGTGCCCCCGAACCCCTGGAGAAGAGGAGGTTGGCTTTTTTCCTGCTGATGCTGTAGACTCCAGGGGTTGGTTGTTATCTTTGGTTATCTAGCTGTATGAGTGGTGTCGATTCTTCATAAAGCTAGATAACCGAAAGTAAAAATAACCCCATTACACGCCTGAGGAGGATGTGGAGAAGAAAGGAAATTCATGTACAGAAGGAGAGGCAGAGGAAAAAGAAAAAAATTATTAAGAAGAGAGAGAAAAAAAAAAAAAAAGAAGAAGAGAAAGGAAATGAAGGCGGAAGAAAAGGGGGAAGACAACTTTCAGATGAACTGGAATTTAACACTCTGGAGGTAGATTTTTTATTTTTTTTTTTGTTTTTTTTTTTTCTCTTTTTTCTTTTTAAAGAACCTATTTGCCTCCTGTGATTTTTAAGAGTTTACTGATTCTGGGCATAGGAAGAAACCGTCTGTGTTGAGAAAGACAAAGATGTTGCCACTCTCTCCTCGGCCGTTAACTGTAATTGAATTAACAAAGTAAAACTTCCAATCAGATTATGAATTAGTTAAGTCCAGGACCCAGACTACAGATCAAGGATGAACTTTCATTGCATAACCAGTCGTAGAGCATCAGAGAATCCATAAATCAATACAGATTACTGTGTTGGATTATCTGTTTAATAAAGCAGCAACAGAGCAATGTTTATTAATGGTTATTTTGCAAATATGAGTGCTGGATTCTTTTTCCTTTTTTTCTACCTTCCCTCCCCCTCTTCCCTATCTGTTATACAGATACATATATTTTCCTCCCTGACAGCTATAACTTGATATCAGTATTAGAAAGAAGGATATGGTGATTTGGAAAATGGTTTCTTGCAGTTTCCTTTGTTTTTCTTCCCTAGTATCTAAAAGGCAAATAGCTTTGGCTGTGTGCTTTTCTTTAACCCTTTTGTCTATGAAAGCGTTTCTTTGAAGTGACCTCAAGATTGCAATTTGGAGATGTACAGAGAGTATATATTTATATTTAATGAGACTTGTGTATGGAAACAGTGAGCTAATTGGGGACTTGAATTTTGCCTTAATTTTATGCTCTCTGCAGATATGATGCTGTTCCGTTATCCTCTTTACTGACTATACGCGATCAGACCTCTTGCCTTATGAAACTGAAATTGTTTTATGTTTTTTTTATCTGCTGCTAGAGAACTGTAGAGAAGGGGAATTTTGCATCCAAAGAGGTGATGGGTGCTCCACTTGTTTAATAGTCCAGAACTGGTTTGTCTGAGATGCCGACGCCTGCATAAACACCGCCCCTACGGAATTTGCAAAAAGGTTGCGTCTAGTGAAGGTCTTGCCGATGAAGAGAAGCACAAAGCGTTACTCCCTATTGTGGATCTGGAGATAAAGTTAAGGCTCGAACGCTGGTGAGTGTTCAATGGAGAAAAAAAAAAAAGAAACAAAACAGAAAAAGAAAAAAAACCGAAGCAACCAGAAGAGACTTTATAATAATAAAGAGCTAATGCGGGTGACGGCACCTGAACTAATTTTGGAAAGGAGCAATTATAGCTTTGTGACTTTATGAAAACCCTCTTGTGAGAGATGTAGAAATGAGCTGACTTTTGACCTGTGCTGGACCCGCTCACAGTTGCATGCATCCGATGGACGTGCTACGCGATTATTTTTCCAAAAGAAAAAAAGGGGCAGGAACGAAACGTCCTGCACACCTCATCCTTTGGAGAAGGCTGTGGTGCTGGGTGTGAGTTGGAAGATTCTATCCTGATCAAAACGGATTCGTTTTGAAATTAATAAGTACTTTTTGCCTCCCCGAATTCAACCCGTAATTCCAGGATAATTAGGCATGTGTTAG
>VKON01002018.1:689298-732174 GCA_009741485.1 Malurus cyaneus samueli
GGTCTTAAAGAGCTTTATCCCTGCAGTCTGCTCTTGCTTTCCTCAGAGCAGGGAAGAAGCTGCGTTCAAAGGCTGCACGGGCAAAAATCAACCCGGGCTTATTTTGGGCTATTTTTCAGTTCGTACTGAACTCCCGGCTCTGCAAAAAAAAACCCCATGGTACCCACCAGGTCAGGTCCTGCCCAGGTCGGCTCCGTTTTAGCCCCCGAAAATTAAGCTTTTATTTATGCACTGGTGCGCCTGGAAATTTTGAGGCTGGAAATCCTAAAATCTGCCGTTATAGGGGAGATCCGCGATCGCGGCGGCGGTTCTTCTGTTTCCTGCGGTTTGGATTTTTTTTTCTCCCCAGAAAGGCAGCAAAACACGGAGCGGGTTTTTATTTGCTAAGACACTCAAAACACACCCGAGCATTTTCTGCAAATCGCTCGTGTCCTTCCCTAAATCCTCCCAGATCGGGCTGGTTCTAACGCGATGGTAATATTAAATAAAATTAGAAATAAAAATGCACTGTCATCGGGGTAATCCCAGGGAGAATCCAAATTTGAAAGCGAAATCCCTGTCTTTGCAGCCTTTTCCTGGATAAACCGCAAAATTCGTCGTGTTTCTTCTTTTGGCAGGTTAAAAATAATTGTAATTTCTGGTGGGGCCTGAAATAGAAATTTAGATTAGTTTTTTTTTAAATGTGAATTAATAAAGAGGAGAATAAAAAGAGGGTCAGGCGTGTGGTTGTGTCCCTAAAATCCCGTCTCAGTGAGGGTGGGGAATGGTTAAAGCCGACCCCGCCGGGACCCCACAGAATTGTTCCACGGACACCCACGGGTGGGGGCACCCCCGGAGCTGCCGCCTCTTTAACCAACCCCTCTCTCTGTGCGTTTTCTTCCAGGAGAGCCCCCCGGCTCCGGCTCCGCTCGCTGCTTCACCGCCGGCCCCGCTCTGCCCCACAGGAGAAGCCGCTGGCGTGGGGAGGGCGGCCAGGTAGGTGATGGGGCAGAAAAAAAAAAAAAAAAAAGGGGAAAAAACACGGGGAGCTCCGGCCCTGGGGTGCGAGCGGCTCCGGGAGGGGTCGAGGCGGGCCCTTTGCCTAAAGAAGTTGGAAGCTGCAATTCGGGAGGAGGGTGAAGGTGGGAGACCCCTGGGTGGCTCTGATGGGTGCTGCAGCCCACCCCGCCCCCCAAATCCCCTGCAAGCACCCACAGAAAATCCCGAAAATCGCGTTTTTCCCCTCACCCAAACCTGGAAGCGGACAAAGGGAAAAGGGAAAGGTGCAACACATCAGACCCCAAACCCTTTTGTGCAGGGGGGCTCACAGAGAAGCCAGGCTGGGGGCTGTCGATGGAGCAGATCCAGCCCTGGGGGGCAGAGCCCCAGCCCCGCCAAGCACTGCCGGGATATTTTGGGGTTATTTCCACATCCCACATCACCCTTTCCCCAATCCCAGACAGGCCTGCAAGTTCAGGGCCTCATGGGGCTCCCATTTTCCTCCCAGTGGGGGCAACTGGGAGACAGTGCCCTGACAGGGTGGATGTGCTGCGCTAGGGGTGGCAGTGGGAGAATCTGGCTCCAGGAAAGAGACAAAAGCCACGAGTAACTTCCCAGCTCAAACTCACAGATCCAAACCCTGATGGCTTTCCACTAGGAAAAAAATTCCAAAGCAAAGAACTTTCAGAGAAAATGAAAAAAAAAAAAAAAAAACAACAAAACCAAAAAAACCAGCCCCACACCTCTTGTTCAAGTAAAATCATGGGTTTGGGTTTTTGTTTTTTTTTTAATGGGATGTATATTATAACAAGAAAATCAATGGGTATTTAATGGTGGGGTTAAAATTACAGAAATAAACCAGCATTTTGTTCCTTCTGGGGTCTGCACACTGCAGCCAGGCCCTGGCACTCCCGAGAAAGGGGCACCAAGGGAGCTGAGCTTGAGGGGCAGAGAGGTGGACAGCTGGAAAGGTGGGTGGTGAGAGGATGGCCACGGCTGGTGGAGGACACAGTTGGCGCTGGGATGGGTGGTGACCGGTGGCACTGAGGGCACTGGCGATGGCGGTGGCGGCAGCAATGAGATTCGTTGTGCTGAGGGTGGTGAACTCCACGGTGGCGCGGGTGGTGATGATGAAGAAGATGAAGACGGTAACGATGATGATGATGGCGATGGTGGCGATTGAGGGTGATGGTGGCGATCGAGGGCGATGACGGAGGCGCCCACGGTGGTGGCACAGAGCAGGGAGGACATGGCAACGGCGGAGATGGTGGCGGCGATGGGGCAGACGGGGGGGATGATGGCGGGGATGGCGATGGCGGGGGATGGACAGAGGTGACAGTGGGGGGTGACGGATGGCGGGGACGCGCGTGTGCGCGCGGGCCCCTCCCTCCCCAACCCCATTGATGAAGCGATGGGCGCTGCAGAGGGTGGGAACCGGGCGGGTGACGTCAGGCGGGCCCAGCCAATCGGCGGCGGCGGCGAGGGCGGGAGATGTGAAAGCATGAATGAAAAGTGCCGCGCGCCGCTCCCCCCGGCGCAGAGGCTGCGGGCAGCGGCTGCGGGCAGCAGGTACGAGCCGAGCGGAGCCCGACCCAACCGCCGGCAGGCCCCCCGAGCTCCGCCGAGGCTCCGGGCCCGGCCCCCGGCTCTGCCGGCGCTCCCCTCCGCGGTAGAGGCGCAGGCGGGGGCGTGAAGCCGCGGCGGTTCGGAGGAGAGAGGGCTCCGCGCCTCCCGCAGCGCGAAGGTGAAAAGAGGGATGCAGGTGAAGAGGATGGAGCGGAGCAAGTGGCTGGGAGAGGGGAGGGATGCGGTGGAGGCGGGAGGGGGGAGGGAGGGATGCGGCTGCCACCGGGAAGGAGAGGGATGCCGGGTTCCTTCCCTGAAGAATGGAGGGATGCGGGCTGCCCTGGAGCGGAGGAGCGGTGGGGGGGATGCACATTTCTTCTCCTCGGAGGAGGAGGAAGGAAGGGTGGAGGGATCGAGGTCACTCTGGTGAAGGAGAATGAGGGTTCCCCCCACACCCGGAGAAAGGAAGAATGGAGGGAAGCAGAGCCCCTGAAGGAAGGACGGAGGGATGCGTGGTCCCCGCGAAAGAAGAAAGGACGGAGGGATACGGGGCGAGGAAAGCGAGGGATGCGGGTCCGTTCTGGGGGAAAGCTGAGCTCTCCCCCTGAGCGAACGGAGGGACGCGGGTCCCGGTCCCTGCCCGAGATGCGCGGTCCTTGCTCAGGGCCGGGGTCCTGAGCCGCGAGCGGGAGTCGCTCCCTTCCTTCTTTCCTCCCTTCCATCCCTTTCATCATTTCCTCTGTGTTTTCTGTGTTTATTCTTCGCTGTTCCCCCAGATCTTGGCAGAATCCAAAGCATCACAAGTTACTATTTATATTAACCGGCAGGTTTTTCTCGCAGTCATTTTGTTTAGAGAGCGTTAAACGCATTTGTGGGTGGGGAAATGTCCTTTTGGTCTTTTATGCATATTTTAAGTTGCGGGCGCAAATTATATTTGCTTTGATTATTACCAGTTTGAATGCATTAATTTGATAGTTATTAAAAATAATGTGGGCTTAATTCTCGGCACCTGCAGAATATCATTTGGTTTGCAAATGAAACAAATTGAAACTCGGCAGAAAATAGGCAGCTCCTGCATGGTTATCCTGCAATTCTGCTCCAAATTGTGTTTCCCAGGGGCCTGATCCTGGTTGTCCCAGCGATGCTCAGGACTCTGTGCCCTGGGCTGGTCGGGCTGCGGGAACAGGGCCAGGGCTGTAGCTGTGGGAGAATATTTTGTATCTGGCTGCTAATATTTGCATCTCTTTTTTATTCGTTTTCCTCCCTCGTTCCTTCCTCAAAAGCCACGTGCCCCCGAACCCCTGGAGAAGAGGAGGTTGGCTTTTTTCCTGCTGATGCTGTAGACTCCAGGGGTTGGTTGTTATCTTTGGTTATCTAGCTGTATGAGTGGTGTCGATTCTTCATAAAGCTAGATAACCGAAAGTAAAAATAACCCCATTACACGCCTGAGGAGGATGTGGAGAAGAAAGGAAATTCATCAGAAGGAAGAGGAGGAAAGAAAAATTAAGAGAGAGAGAAAAAAAAAAAAAAAAAGAAGAGAAAGGAAATGAGAGGCGGAAAAAATGGGGGAAAAGACAACTTTCAGAGACTGGAATTAAAACCTGAGGTAGGATTTTTTTTTTTTTTTTTTTTTTTTTTTCTTTTTTCTTTTTAAAAGAACCTATTTGCCTCCTGTGATTTTTAAGAGTTTACTGATTCTGGGCATAGGAAGAAACCGTCTGTGTTGAGAAAGACAAAGATGTTGCCACTCTCTCCTCGGCCGTTAACTGTAATTGAATTAACAAAGTAAAACTTCCAATCAGATTATGAATTAGTTAAGTCCAGGACCCAGACTACAGATCAAGGATGAACTTTCATTGCATAACCAGTCGTAGAGCATCAGAGAATCCATAAATCAATACAGATTACTGTGTTGGATTATCTGTTTAATAAAGCAGCAACAGAGCAATGTTTATTAATGGTTATTTTGCAAATATGAGTGCTGGATTCTTTTTCCTTTTTTTCTACCTTCCCTCCCCCTCTTCCCTATCTGTTATACAGATACATATATTTTCCTCCCTGACAGCTATAACTTGATATCAGTATTAGAAAGAAGGATATGGTGATTTGGAAAATGGTTTCTTGCAGTTTCCTTTGTTTTTCTTCCCTAGTATCTATATCCAAATGCTTTCTTTCTTCTTTTAACCCTTTGTCTATGAACGTTTCTTTGAATGGACTCAAGATTCAAATTTGGAGATTTACAAGAGATATATATTTATATTTATAACTTGTGTATGGAACCACGTGAGACTAATTGGGGAACTTGATTTTGCTTAATTTATCCTCTCTGCAAATTGATGCTGGTTCTTATCCCTCTTTACTGGATTATGCGTCAACCTCTTCCTTATGGAAACTGAGATTTTTATTTTTTTTTTATCTGCTCTACTGTAGAAGGGAATTTTGGGTCAAAGAGGTGAACTGGGTGCTTCCCACTTGCTTTTAATAGTCAGACTGGTTGTCTGAGATGCCACCTGCAAAACACAGCCCTATTTGAAAAGGTGTCTTGATCTTGCTTAGAGGAACACAAAGGTCTCATGGTGGATTAAGATAAAATAATCTCAGAACGGTGATTTCAAGGAGAAGAGACTTTATAATAATAAAGAGCTAATGCGGGTGACGGCACCTGAACTAATTTTGGAAAGGAGCAATTATAGCTTTGTGACTTTATGAAAACCCTCTTGTGAGAGATGTAGAAATGAGCTGACTTTTGACCTGTGCTGGACCCGCTCGTTTCGCTCATGTGCTCATCGCGATTTTTTAAAAAAACCAAAAGGGCAGGAGAAACTGTCCCTGACACTTCCTTTGGGGAAGGGCTGTGGTGCTGGGTGTGAAGTAGAAGATTTATCCTGCTCAAAACGATTGCTTGAAATTAATAAACAAGGTATTTTTGCCTCACCCGAATTCACCCGTAATTCAGAATAATTTAGTGCATGTGTTAACTGGGAGTTCTTGCCATGGGAAAAGCTTAGTGAAAACCTTTTTCCAGTTTTTTCCCACCGGGGTGCTGCCATTGTCCCTGGTGCTGTTCCCACAGCCCATGTTGACAGTGACAGGGGTGTAGGGAAGTTTTTTATGAGCTTTTATTTGATACTCCATTCTCTGTTGCCATCCCGCTGCTCCTCCCAGGTGGCTCATCCCCAGTCAGAGAGGGACATTGCAGAGGTCAGGGAAGCTGGGAGACAGCTCCAGGAGTTTTGGTCAATGGACAAGGAGAGAGAGCATCTTCCAGGACAGGGAGAGATCCTCCGTGAATGCTCACACCCCGAGCATCTCGTAGGATATGAGCTGGACACCCTTGGCTTTGGTGACAGCGGGATGTCACCGCACGGAGATCTCCTCGTTCATTCTTGCCAGGCAGACCGAGCCAGGAGAGCTTTGCTGGTCCAGCTTTGTTGCCACTCCAGCCATGCTGATGGACTGGGATGTTTCCGTGGGTAGACTTCCACCAAAGTCCTGGCGTGAAGGGGTGCGGTGGCTCCCCAGGGGGACAAGGGACTCTTATTCTGGGTGAGCACTGGGAAGATGCCACGTGCCACCCACCATTGGCCAGTGGCTTCGCTCGAGGTGGAGGAAAGGCTCCTTTTCTCCAATCAGGGGCTGGGAGCGGTGCTATGTGAGCATCTTTTGGTGTTCCTGGTGACCAATCCTGCTCTGTGCGGCACCGCCATAGGCTGGTTTGGATGGTGTCACTTCTTGGCTGTAACAAAGGCATGAGCAGGAATGGGGGGATGTAAATTGGGACAAGGACAAAACTCGTCCAAGAATTTAGCAAACCATGTGTGGAGGGCCTGGAGCCAGGGGCAGGAGGTGCCTGTGCTTGTTGGTGCAGCTTTAAAAGCCCACCAGGCCCAACCTGGCTTTCTGGAGCTTGTGCAGCTCATTCCCAGCTGCAAAAAGCTCCTCTTAAAATGCTTTTGCCCCCTGCTGCCATCCAGGGATGTGGTGACACCGTGGGGCTAAAGCACCTCTG
Organism: Malurus cyaneus samueli; assembly: GCA_009741485.1. Lineage (NCBI taxonomy): Eukaryota > Metazoa > Chordata > Aves > Passeriformes > Maluridae > Malurus > Malurus cyaneus. The sequence continues at coordinate 695,852 of VKON01002018.1, forward strand.
TGTTCATCACCCATCCCTTTGTGCTTCGAGGGAAATGGGGACCATTTCCAGCCCCTCAGCTGTTGGACAGGTTCCTTGGGGTTCCTGGTGCCACAAGCTTTGCTTCAGCCCTTGGGGTTTGTGGGTGCTGCCAGAGCACGCCGCTCTTTGACCGGGTGGAATTTATTTTTAATTTGAATTTTTGTTGTGGGGTGGTGACCATTTCCAGTGGCGGGACTGTCCATTTGACTGTGGAGCTTTGAAACAGTCTTGCAAACAGCTGATTTTTAATTTTTTTTTTTTCTCCTTTTCTCCCTGATTTACTCCTGGAGTGCTCCAGCAGTAAGCCCTGTGTGTCTGCGTGACATTGATCCAAATTGCAGTTTACATGTGGCCGTTTAAGCTTGCTTGGACACTCTGATTTGACTGGTTAACACTCAGCACTGTCTACTCTGCTCTCCCTTCTGGCCACATAACTGCTGGAGACATTAATAGGAGACACTCGCATGTTTGGGAGCGAGGTAACAGCTCTCCACATCCCTTCTCCTGCTTAGCAGCAGTTTTGGGGGAAAAAATGGGAGAAAAAGCAATACTAATTTATCCATGATTCATTGAGTCATTGAGGAGAACGAGCCTATACAAATATAATTGTTGAAAATTATTAATTTCGCTGAGTAGATCCCCTTTAGCTTCTGTCTTCAGTGCTTACACTGGCAATGCAGAAATGCAGCAGAGCAGTTTGTTGCTGAGGCCAAAGCCCTTTTGCACCACTCTCATCCTACGAGCAATGTGCTGCGGGTTGGGGGACTGGCAAAAGGGCAGAAATACTCGTGGTGGTCGGTATTGCCAGTGGATATCAACTTTTATTTTGTGATGGATAAAATATCTGTATTTTTTTGTATTTTTGTATTGAAAATTTTCAGCCCCAAATGATGAATAGTGAGCAAAAAAATGCTTTTTTAAAAAAATCAGGGGAGGAAAATAGATATTGAAGGAATTTTCTGCCAGCCTTTTACAGTTTTAAACTGCAAACAAAAGGAGGCCCTGATGTCTCAAGCCCTTCGAGGTCTCCCTAGAGCATGAAGTGCCCCTTGTTCTCGGGTGCACTGTGGGTTGGGCAGGTGTGCAATGGCACTGCAGTGCCATCACAAAGAAATCACACCAATACGATACAAATCCATGTGTATTTATACAGTTTTTTAATACGTAGATATAATTCCTCCCTCCAAGCAATTGCAGCTGAATTTGGAGGGAGAGGGGATGGTTTTTAGAGATTCTCTTGTGGCAAGGCTGGCAGCCAGCACCAGTCCTCAAAACTCTGTTTTTTTGGGGGGTGCCCCGCTGGTCCAGCTGGGTTTGGGGAGGATCTCTGTGCCAAGGAAAGCCTGAGGGTTCCTGCCATGGGTACCCAGGGTGTCAGAAATGCTGATTGAAGCCTCCGGCTGCCGGACCGGGGCTGAGAGGGGAGCACATCTTTGTGCTGAGAACAGAGTCTTTCCTCTTCAAACAATCAGGGCTTCAAACCCCTGAGCGTTTTCAAGGGAGCGATTTTTATGTCGGGATTATGATAAACCGGCTGAGTGGGCGCGCTAAGCCGCCATAGGAATCAGATCAGGCCCTGCTTTAATTTCAGCAAGTGGCGGCTGTGTGGGAACGGAGGCAGGGGTGAGGCTCGGAATTAACCGTCTGGGCTCTGGGTGCCCCCCGGCTCGGAGCACAGGCTGCAGGAGGGGTGCGGGCAGGGTCGCGGTGTCCCTGTCCCCACCGTGGCTTTGCCACCGGCACTTCGCGAGTGGCAAAATCACCCTGGCGTGATTTTTGGGGCGGCCAGTGCGGGTTTCTGTAAGGCAGGAGAGTGCATTTCTTGAATTACCCCGCCCATCCCATGCTGCAAAGTGGGTGCCCAGCACATGGGACCGACCCGCTGGCTCTCCCGCACGCTTGCCCGGGGAAAGCGGGTGCCAGTGCCCCGAGGAGGGCGGGGGGATACAGCTGGAAGGAAAATGATGAGCTCTGTGGTCTTCAGGTCGCTGGGAGGAGACGGGCGCCAGCGGGCAGGTCGCTCAGATGCAGCCGGGGTGATTGGATGTGAAAGCGGAGCCGCGGCTCTCGCCGCCCGCGCTGGCAGCTCCGCTCTCCCCGTTGCCCGCCGCGGCGGCGGGAGGTTTTGCTGGCCCAGGCTTGTGTGACAGCGCTGCCAGCGTGACGGGGGGGAGCCCTAAATATAGTCCTGGGGCCGCATTCCAGGCTGCCCTGCGGGATTTTTGGGGATAGATATAGAAAGGGACGTGTGCGTGTGAGTCCCGACACCTTCCCGCTCGCTGCCTCCCTCTGTAAGGACTGGGGAAGGGGTGGCGGCCGCCGGGCTCGGGCAGAATCTGCTGCCGGCGAAGCTGTGATGATCCTGGGCAGTTTTATAGGAAAATAGATGGGTTTGGCTTTAGGAATTCCGTGCCCGCCGTGGAGAGGGACGCCCCGAATCGTGGGATTACGGCTGGGGGGTGTCCGTGTGTGCTGAAGTCTGCAATGCTGATAGAGAGGTCTTGGACCGGCACTCGTGGCTGAATCCATCTCTGGTTATCAGTGGATCACAGTCTCTTGCTCAGTGAATAACTCCAGGATTTATCCTGCTACGGCTCAGAGCAGACTTGCATGGACCTGGCATCTGTAACTGTACAGCTAAAGCTGTGTAATCCTCACCCAGCACCGACGGCCATGGCCTGAGCTTCGACTTTGACAGCCCAGGCTAGGTGTAAAAATCATTGTAATTCCTCTTCCAGGGGTTTTAGTGCTGCTGGAGCGGGGACAAAAGGGGCAGTGCCAGGATGTTGGTGCAGAAAGAGGCAGCGTCCATGTTGGGTGCATCTTCTGGGTTTCACTGCTTGGTCTCGTGTGATGCATTTTTACAGGTGGAGGATACGAGGTGGAGCTTGCTCTGGGTTAGGGAGAAAATGTAGGTTATCAGAGCGGGGAAAAAAGCTGATTAATAAGTGTTGGGAATTAAAAAGACTCAATACTCGTTGGTGGTGGGGTGGCACGGCTTTGAGCCTTGCATGTGGCTCCAGGGGGCTGTTGGCTCATCCTGTGGTCGTGCATTGTTTGGGTCAAGTCAGGTAAACCAGGTTTAATTTAACCTCATATTTTATTGGAAAAGCTCCTATTTTATTGGGAAAAACCCAAAACACAAGAGCTTTGCTGGATCAGTGTGTGAGCTGTGGGAGAGGGAAAGGGGGTCCCCCAGATCCTCCTCACCCTGTTTGAGACACTCTGGTAAAGAGGAAGGGTTGTCTCCAAGGAGTTTGCTTTATTCCATCTCTCTCTCCCCTCCTGGCTTTTAGTAAATTTCTGCTGTTTTAGGTAAAAATTTTAACAGTATTTTATGTAAAAGTGAAATATTCAGCTTTTACAGTATTTCACAGGAGCGGATTGTTTTAGGGATTCCCAGGCTGAACCGGGCAGGAATTTGTGTGAGCCAAATAACCTTTCTCTGGCATCAGCAGGCACCAGCTGCTTGGGAGGAAGGTGCTTGAAACCCTACAATTATGGGATAATGTATTCTGAGAGAGTTTCTTGGCTTTCTGTTCCTGAGCTGGAGAGTTTATGTCCCCTCCCTGATCCTTGTAAAATTTCACTGAACTCGGATATTCTCGTCACCTGCTCCTCATGGTGCCAGGAATGGGGACAACCCCTGGAGCTTGGGGCTGGGCAGGAGGGAAAAACCCAACTTTTCTGGAATTTGCTTTGAATTTGCCTCTGAGATCCTGCTTTTGGGAGAGGAGTTGTATCTTTGAAAAGATCTGGAGGGGCACCAACTTCCCCAGCCACAGATAGAGCCAACGGAAAAGCAATGGGGAATTGTGTCTTGGATTGTTTGAGGGAATCAGGCACGGAATTCACTCAGGAACTTGGACTGGCCCTGTCGGTCTCCAGGGAACTTTTCTTCCTGCTGGGGCCTGGCCAGGAGGTGCAGGAATTGGCCCCCATGGCTGGGGGAAGTTTGAGGGCTCGGGATGGATGGGACAGGGACCATGGAGGACAGGTGGCCCCACCCCACAATTTTGCAGACAAACCCCACTCTCTGGACATTTTTTTTCTCTTCCTTTTTGTTTTGGCTTTAAACAACAAACCCCACTAACGCACACACAGACACACACACTTTTTTCCTTTTTCTTCTTCTTCTTTTAAATGAAAAAAGGTCTTTTCAACCTCAAACCCACCCCTCTGCAGGAGCATTAGCAGAGCTGGCTGGGTTTCTGGAGGCAGAGCTTTCCCGTGGAGCTGTGCATCTCCTGGATGCTCTTTGCTCCACAAAACCACTGCTTTTTGGAGCCGAATGAGCGGGAGGAAGGCTGCCCGGCTCGGCTGAGGCTCTGCCAGCACCCGGGACAAGCTGGCGGAGATGCCAGAGTGAAAGCAAGCTGCCTCCCTCCTCTGGTGCGAGGGATGGCCACGGAGCAGGTTGCCATGGAGAACCGGGATTATTCTGCGCGTGTGTGCACGGGGCGGGGGGGAAATATCATAATTTTTTCTTTTTTTTTTTTTTAAAAAAAATTTTAACTGAACGCGATGCCAACAGCAGCCGCGCTCTCCCGACCTTGGGAGCGGCAACCTCCAACCCCATCCCGTCCCTCCTCCCCTCCTCCTGCAGCCCTAGCTCCTGCCCCAGCCCCTCCATCGACTCTTATCTCCAATAATCCCCCCGTAAGAGGGCTTTCTGCTTGTTATGACACCCAGTGAAAGCGTGGGAGAAAGATCCTTTCTTCGCCCTTGTCCTCCACAGCCAGCCACTAGCCTGAATGGGAGGCTTTTTTGTGTCTCTGTGTGCCTGACTAATTGAGCTGAAGGACTTGCGTCTGGAAGCGCTTGAAAGGGACTTTTGTTGCCACTGCGGAGTTTGTGGAAGGCGAATGAGCCCTGCTTTCTTAGGGAACGCGGGTCCTGGGCAAATTTGACTCTCGAGTGCTCACGCTCCCAGTTCTTTTGGGAATTAGGAAAAAAAAAAAGGGTGGTGGATTGAATTTTTTGTTTGTGTGTGGGGTTCGGGGGCATTTTTTTTTTTTTTATTTGAGCACTACGCACCTCAGGCGCTGGAGAATTGAGTCTGGCCAAAAAAAAAAAAAAAAAAAAAAAAAAAAAAAAAAAGTCTGGCTTGGAAGGTTGGTGAGCTGGCTGCAAAAAAAAAAGGACTTGGTGAGATGAGTTAAAACCGGCTAAAAATAACAGTATCAGCACTTCTCCCTCCAAAAATAACAGTATCGAGAGCCCTTGCCTCCAAAAATAACAGTATCGAGGGCCTCTGCCTCCTGCTTTTTTAAAGGCCTGTTAATCAAAACCCAAATCTTCCCTGTGATTGCATGGGAAATTGTTTTGTGGTCCAAGGATGCTTCCACAGCCCGTTGCATCCTGAGAGATGACGGGCATCAATTATCACAAGGTGGTTTAAGTGGCTGCTGCAAAATCCCTCGTTTCCTCTTGGCCTTAACGGCAGCAGTGAAAAGTTGGGATTTTCCCTAAAATTATTGTTTGATGCTGGGTGATCCCCAGGTGATTCCTGGGTGTGGGTGAGAAGGAGGAAATCCTTCTGCTGCCTGTAACAGCCCCAAACCCCAGATCTTCCTTAAAACACCCGACATCCTCTTGGTAGGAAAACCACAGGGGTTTGCCAAAGCAGTTTGGGGTTTTAAAGGCTCTTTTTTTTACTGGGAAGGTTTTGTGGCACCCGGACTGTCATCCCTGGTGGTATCTCCTGCTGCACTTTTGTTCCCATCCCAAAAATGTGGTGTTTCCTTGTGTCTCTGCCGAGGATATTTTCTCCCTGTTTTTGCTAGTTTTGTCGTGATCTGTTGCTGGATTCATTCAAAGATCCCCAGCCCATCTTTTCCCCATGATGGGGCCATACAAAGCCTACACATGGAAAATACCCCTCTGGGTTTGGGAGGAAAATGGGAATTTTGAGGCAAAAAACTTCTTGGCATCTGGCAAAGACTGGGCCATGGCTTTTTCAGTGGCTGGTGGGAGAAATGGGGAAGAAAGTGGCTGTATGGGGTCACTTTGTTCCTGTTATTTCCCATGGGATGTGCAGCCCCTGCACCTCATTGAGAAGCGGCTTGAAATTATTGTCAAGAAATATATTTCCTTTGTAATTTCTCAATTCTCCTTTATTTTTCCTTCATTCCAGTGATCTTGCAGGTTCCTCCACACAAAAAATTGCTGCCAGGGTCCGTTCCATCCCCTGTGTGGATAAACTCTCCCAGGGTGTGTTATTAATTCCCAATGCCAAGGGATTAAAACACATTGAAAGTTGCATTTTTGATGGGGTGATACAGAGGCTGCAAATGCCCACAGCACCTCCTTTCCCACCCTGGGCCCAAAGGCTGCAGTTTGGTGCTTTTGGGAGTTTTCCAGGGCCAAAGAGATGCATCAAGCACGGGGGAAACCCAGAACAAATGGGTTTGAAATAGATGTGGACGTGAGCAGTGAAACGTGGTAAAAAAGGGAGGTGAAGGCAAAGAGATGTGAATGAACAGGAGGCATTTTAAATTAAAAAAAAAATTATCAAAAATTTAAAAATTGCTTTTGGAGATGGTGCCAAACCCTTTTTGCAACGACTCCACCTGGAGTTTTTAAATCCAGCAATTTCTGCGCTGCTCTTGGCCAACATTGTGCTAAACCCAACCTTGGTTTTGTGTCCCGCAGCCCGATGCCCGTCCTGCCGCAGCTCCAGGGATGCCCGTGACACCAGGTATTTATTTGTTCATGCATCTGATCCTTTCTGTCCCGGGAAATGACAATTTTTGTGCTCTTTGGGTGCTTGTGAGGCAGCATCTGAGGGGTTTGTCCCATCAGCTCCATGCCAGGATAATGCAGTGTATTGGTCATCAGTGATGGCTGCACCCAACAGCATCCTCCAGCCCTTCTCCTAAACAGAGCTTGGCTTTTTGTTTTGTCTTTTTTGTTTTTTTTTTTTTGTTTGTTTGTTTTTTTGGTTGGTTTTTTATTTGTTTTTGGTTTTTTTTTTTATTTTCTGGTTGGGTTTTTAAATTTTTTGTTAGTTTTTTTGGGGGTTTTTGTGTTTTTTAGGTTTTTTTTAGTTTGTTTGGTTTTGGTTGGGGTTTTTTGGTTGGGCGTTTTAAATATACTTCCCGATAATTAATTTTCTTTAAAAAAAAATCATCCCCGTTCCAGTTCAGAATGATGTGTGAATTAGGAAATTGGGGCTTGGAGTCAAAAACAATGAGGGAAGCAGAGCCAAGCTCTTGCTCTTGTCGGCTGGAGGCCAGAAGACATAAAGAAACCCAAAATTGCCGGTGCATTTTTTTTTTTATTTTTTATTTATTTTTAATCTTTTTTTTTAGTAGGGAAAGGAGTTTGCCAAAGTGCACACCTCAATTATATTTTCCCCTCTGCAGAGGCCTTACTAGGCTGAAATCAGCTTAATGAAATAAAAGTGTTCATTTTTTTTTTTATAACTGACCGGTAGTGTGGGGTATGTGCATTTCAGAGCACAGTAAACTGACTCTAAAACAATCTTTTTTATGGTGTCTCAAACCAACCCTTAAAATCTGGGAAATTCTTGCCCTTGCACAGATTATTACTGCTGCCCTCAACGCCTTACAGCTCAAATAACAAGAGATTTTGAGCAGATCGAAATAAAAAGATCAAATCTAAAAGGAGGTACAGAAAATATCAGAAAAATCAGGAGGTTTTAGAATGGATGAGGAATAATTCTTAAGCAAAACACAGCAATAATCCTAAAGCACTTTATTATTGTGAATCAATACAACATTGAAATGAAATATTTAGGATTCTCCAATGCATTTATTTCTCCACCTTAGAGCTCATTGTAATATTCATAATTCCTGCAATCCCAGCATTCGGTGGGCACGAGGTCACTACCCAGAATTTCCCTGTTTCAGGTCCCAGCTCAGGGGCCTTTGCATTTTTTGGGGTTTGGATCAGAAATCAGGATTTTTGGTTTGGAGGCGGTTTGGAGGAACGGGGCAGTGGCCCCACACCGAAGTTGTGCATGCCTCAAAAACGCTCTGAGCATCCTTGGGTGCTGGATAAGTCCCAGGGATGTGAATTGGGACCCTGGTGTCACCAACACCATCCCTCTGCTCCTCCTTCCCTCCCCAGAGGACCATGAGCTCACCCAGCTCTGGGGGAAATTGTAATTTAGTTTTTTTCCTCAATGTAAACACCGGAAAAAAAAATGAAGATGGGATTTTGGTGCGTTTTGTGACTTGGTTTCCAGCAGAAGAAGAGCCAAGGCCGTCCCAGTGAACGGGTTTGATGTGAGCAGCTGAACCCTTGTGGCTGCCAGGACCCTTCACCGCTGCACCACCGGAGGGTTTCACCTTCTGCCGAGAGCGGCCTGCTTCTCTTCTTTCCATTCCCTTCCTTTTCATTCCTCTCCATTCCTTTTTTTTTTTTTTTTTCTTAACTAGCATTTATTTAATTATTTATTTTTCTATTTATTTTTCTCATTTCCCTTTTAATTTCCCTTTTTATTTTTATTTTCCTTTTAAATTTTTCGTGGTTTTTTTGCATTTAATTTTTCCTTTTTTTTGTTTGCTTATTGTCATCGTTGTTTTTCCATTCTATTTCGCCCTTTGTTTTCTTTTCCCATTTTCATTTCCATTTTTTTTTCCCCCCAATTCCACGCTTAAGCCTGCTTTGTCTTGTCTCCTGCCGGAACATTTAACGAAGGGGCAGCCGCTCCCACGCCAGTAGGGTTTTTTTTATTGTTGTTGTTGGTATTTTTTTGACGCTTTGTTCCATCCCCAGGGTCCATGGTGCCCATCGGGGTGTGGGTCGGGGTGCCCAGCATGGATTAGGGGAACACAAAGCCCCAAGGAAGACACGAGGGCTCTTGTTATCCAGGCCGTGCAGGAAAGAGTTAACCCATTAGAAATTCCGAGCCCTTCTTCCGATAGTTAAACCTGATTTGCATGCATTTGCATAATGAATGTCATTTGCATTCTTGGAGGTTGGCTACTTCTGTGGGAAAAGTCAAAGCGGGATTGCGGGGAGGGCGAAGGGGGGTCGGCGAAGAAAGAAGGGAAGATTTTTTTTTTTTTCCCCCCCGCGCATCCCTGCCCCTCACCATCCTCGCCCAAACGCTCTTTTTCATTCCCTTCCCCATTTTTCCCTAATTTTTCCCCCTCGGCCGATGCCTTCCCGCCTATCCCTTCCTCAGGACGCACAAAGCCGGGATGGGCCACGAAGGCGCATCCTTTCCCCCGCTTCCCCTCCTTTAATTTCTGCCTCTAATTCCATCTTGGCTCCCGTTCCCTCGCTCGCAGGGGGCCGCAACCCTCTCCCTCCCCTCCCCGTTGGGTGCATGCGTGCTGAGGCAGGAAAAAAAGAAAAAGGTGGGAGCCACCATTTTAGGCAGCTGACGTGCAAAATGGCCGATCGCCTTTCCCTTGGCGCTCGCCACGCGGGCGGGAGCGTTCGGGCGGCGTCGATGGCGCGGGGTGGATCCTCCGGGTGCCACGTCCTCCCCAGCCATGGTGAGCTCGGTTCTGAGGGGGCTCATCCCGCCCGAGGCTGAGGGGATTTGGGATTTCTCTTTTCCCGCCGGCGCTGGGGCGTCGCGGCCACGAAAGCCCCCCGTCACAAGGCGCCAACCCGCACCCCAAAATTGGCCTTTTTTCACCTCATCTCGCGTTTTGCACTTGGTATGGCACCAAAGGCACCTCTATCATCTATTTTTACCACATTTTTAAAATAAATTATTGTTCAAAATGCCTTCCATGCCTCCTGGGGACATTGTAGGGCTTGAGGCTTGGCTGCAGGATTTTTTTTCCTAGATGCGCTAGATGACGTTTCATTCTTTGTGTACCGTGATAACATTAGCGAAACAGCTGTTAAATTTTTTTTTTACCCCTCATCCCTCTTTTGGACCAGAAAAATTCAATAGCCTAATTTTTTTTTTTCTGTTGCTGAAACCATTTCGTGGCTGTTTAGGAAAGGAATCAATGTGAGACAAGAGCGACTTCAACCCCTCCTTGTGCGCCCTGGCCTGAGGTGTGAGAGACTTTTCCTGGCCCAGGTGATCTGTGGGCACAAAATTATTGTGCTCAGGTTAATCTGAGAGAGGGGAAAAAATCTCTTCACGCAACTGGCGGGGTGGGAAGTGATTAATTTTACGACAGCACTTGAAATATTTTGGGGTGTTTTGTCTGAAGACCCGTTGGAAGAGGTTGGTGGTTTAGGCGAAAATCTTGGTGTTCCATGAGGCTGCGTTTGTTGTTCTTTTTAATTTCTCCCCATCCCTCTGTTGCCATGAGACCTAGAAACTTAAAAGCCTAAATATGCTGAGTGAGTTTAACCCTGGTGTGACGGGAATTTTGCAAGCAGGTTAAAACCAACTCAAAATTAATCCCTAGAAGGAAAATAAATCACATTTTTTTGCCGGTGGGCTGATGCCGGAGCCTCAGACAAGCCTGGATGGGGGCAGCCCAGTGGGGTTGGGTTTGTCCTCCTCTGTCCTGGTCCCTGGTGAGGTCTGGAGATGGGAAGGGACAGGGGAAGGGGTGGGAAGGGACAGGGGAAGGGGTGAGAAGGGACAGGGGAAGGGGTGGCTGTCGCTGCTGCAGCTCTTTAGCTCGAGTTCTGAAGGGTGTGCAGCCACGCGCTCCACTCCGCCTGCCAAACGTGCTTAGTCAGGAATGGGAAATACTTCCCTAAAACTTGCAAAAATGCGCTAAGGCTCTTAGCTCTTGGGCTAAGCTGCAGCTACTTAGTCCATTTCTCACTGCTTTTATTTATAAACTTTAGTCCGTGCTGGGGGAATTTTTTTTCTCCCTTCCTTTTTTTCTGGTTCTTTCCCCGGGATGGGACACAGGAATGTGTCTGGAAGGAGAGGATGGGTCTGGGCACTGCTGCTCAGCTCCCACCGGTGCCCCTCACTGATTCTTCACAGGATCAGATTGTCCCCCATTTCTGTAGTGTTTGAGATGATTTATGGGACTAATGGACAGGAGAACAAGCACTTTCTCTGGCCCTTGTTCTGTTAAACCTCGTCCGTTCTGGGTGTCTAAATTCATGTGTAAACTGTGAGTAGCCACAGCTGGAGGCAGAGTTTAGACAGATGGGAAGTACACAAAGTGAACATTAATATACTATTAAAAGAAAAAACAACCCTGCAAGGATTCTCCAAAGCATCCAGAGGGTCAGGGCTGCTCGGGTTTGGTATTTTCAAGCAGGGATGAGCGGTGCTGGGGCTTTGCTGCTTGGTTCCTGCTACACTTAAGGGCCTTCAGGCTCCTCCTTTGGTCCAAGACTTCCCCTCAAAAAGGATTTTGCTGGTGATGGGTGTCCCCAGGCTCAGCCACAGCTAAGTGCATGGGACACCCAGGATAAATTCCCCCAGCCTCACGGTGTTCTGAGTTTAGCTTTGGGTTTTGGTGGAGCAGTCACTGCCTCAGACAGGGAGGGAAACCTGCAGAGCACAGCTCCCCAGAAAGCAAGGAAAGAATAAAGAAGGTGTTTTTTGGACTTAGATTTACAGTTTTTGGTCCTGCTTTGTAATTTTTGAGTACATGGAGCTGGCTTTGCCACATGATTGGCACCAGAACCAAATCCTTCCAGAGCTCCTCTCGGTCCCTACCAGGGCATCTCAGGTTCAGAAACCAGCCCAGCTCCAAGGATGCTGAGACTTTCCAGCTGAATTCTCTCTGAATTCCTTATTCCCAGTTTGTGCCAGAAACGTGGCTATGATCTCCTTGCCCTGGTGTAATCCAGCTCCTGACATTTAACATGTTCCCATCCTCTTTTCTCTCTCTTGCCAGGCTGGATGTGGGTTCACCCTCCGTGATGCTCATTTTCTGGCTGACCAATCCCAGGTCTCTGGCCCTGGTGAGAGTTCACTGGGAATATCCTGGTAAGTGGATTTTTTAAAATTCTTGACTTTTTAAAAAATTATTTTTCCTAAGCTCTTACACTGAGTCTGACACCGTCACACTGCTGGGATGGGCTGAGTGTCTCTAAATGCTTGGGGACTGGTGAGAGCTCATGGTGACCACGTGGTGGGGAAAACAAGGGACCAAATCTCCATGGTCACCAGCACCTTCCTTGCTGGCCACCTCAGACCTCAATCTCAAACACCTGGATTTTTTTTCTGTGTTTAACATCTGTTCTCATGGGTTTGTTAACTCATAATCCCCCAGCCCTGGGGGAGCTGTCTGTCCCATCCACAGGAACAAAGGGCTCCTTTGGGGTTCTTTGATGGGGGATGTGTTTTGAATGGAAAGGGGGCAATAAAGGTGTTTCTGTTGTGTTTGGTTTTTGCTCAGATTGGCTCATTATTCCATGAACACAGGAGTGGGGGTTTAATGGAAACCCTTCCCTCCAAAAGCCATGAGATCTGATGAGAAGCCACCAGCAGGACCTTGAGGGACCCTCAGAAGAAGCCCCTCACCACGGCTGATCCTGCTGCAGCCTCCTCCTCTCCCAGGCACACCCTGGACATGATGTTCACCCTGATTTTCACCAGCATCCATCCTGGCTGACCAGGGCTGCTGACCAGCACCTCGGCGTGGGGACATCGGCCACGGACAGGGGGACATTGCCATCCTGCCACTGCACATGGCCCTTTCTGGTGAGACATGGCTGGGATGGGGAGCACAGGTAGAGCCCACAGCGGTGGGCAGCTGGCCTGAGGAGGAGGTGATGTGCAGGGGGAGAGGTGCTGGGAAGGGACAGTGTGTTTATTATCGAGGCGCAGCTGAAGCGAGTCCTTTGCCAGTGGTCAAGTCTGAATCACAAACTCCGCATTGTTTCCGAGTGTGTTCAGCACATTTCCCTTCTCCCCCTCCCTTTCCCTTTCCTCTCCTCTCGCCCTTGCACAAAGCTGTCATTGTGCCGGGGACTTGGTGATGGCAGCGTTGTTATTTGGTCAAAAAAAAAAAAAAAAAAAAAAGAAAAAGAAAGAAGTGGGGGGGGACCCAACAAGGTGAAGAGGTTTAAATCAGCTTAGCCCAAATGCCAATTAAAAACCAAAGAGGATTAGGCTTGTGATCAGCAGAATAGACAGTCATTGTACCCGGGAGGAGGTTCCCCCTCCCCACCGCAGGTCTCTCTGGGATCGGCTCCCTCGGCAGGACAGGGCAGGGCAGGGGCTGTCCCTGAGCCCAGGGCTGGGCTGTCCACCTGCCAAAGCCTTGGACAGGGCAAGGAGAGCCCCACAGGTTCCCTGTGCAAAGACATTTTCTTGCTTTCTTTAAGTGTGTGCAAGGACTCTTGACTCGCCTTGAGTTCAGCCGAGCAGGGGGAGGTTTCAGCCTCTCTGCTAAGGGCAAAGACTGCCCTGAAATCAGCTCTCAGGCTGAGAGCATCCCTCGGGGGGCTGCTGGAGGGTCTCTGGGGTGAGCTCCTGTGTGGGGGCTGGGCAGACACTGTCCCCATCTCTCCAGATCCCCATGGTGCTCCAGCTGCTTATGCTGGCTGAGGGCTCTCTCCCACTGCAGGACCATTGGTCAAACCTCTGCTCCAGCATCACCTTTGGTCTCAGTCTGTGGTGACAAAGTAGCAGGATCATCACATGAATTCTCCTCCGGCCAGTGGAGATCCAGAGAAGATTTAGCTCTTCTCCACTCCATGGCCTGGAGGTGTCATGTCAGTGCTCTCTGCCTGGTTTAGTCCTCTCTGCCACCCACTAACTCTCTGTTTCCATGGTTTGAAGCTTGAAGTAGCCAGAACCCGTGGTTCTTGTAGCCCACTCACTTGTGAGAGGAGCAAGGGCTGGGTGAGGTGTGTCTGGGTGCTTGCCTGGGCTCAGAGCCATGGGGCTCACCCAGCTCTACATCTGTGAACTGGTAAAACCCCAGGAAGATGCAGCATGGTAGCAGAAATCAGTCTGTGGCTGTGGCCATTTAATTCCTGACTCTGCTGACAGAGCAGTGAAGGCAAGTCCCCACAGCCAAAAATGCTGCACTGGTGTGAAAAAGGCGTTGCCAGAGCAGCAGTGTCCTGATGTCACACTGGCTACTTAAAACTTGCCCTCGCTTAGGTGGAAAATGTAACTCTAGACTCACTTTGAGGTTATTTTGTAAAGGAAATGTGCCAAGTGCAGGTGGGAGCTGGGCCAAGCAGGGAGAGGTTTAAGGGACTTCAGCCACAAATTCAGGTGGATCTTGAGCACCTCTGTGTCTGAGTGGGGGTGAGCAGCCTGGGTTCCCCCTCTTCTAACCTGCCTGGCAGTTGGGGGTGCAAAGGCACCCCCTCCACACCTATCCTGCCTCTTTTTAGGGTCTCTGAGAGGTGAATCCTCTCTGCTGATGGAGACCATCTCCTGGCTGAGGTGACTGGTGGATCCCACTGTCCTTTTCAGCCCGGGGATGGCTGTGATGGAGTCTGCTCCACTCCAACCATCTCCTGGAAGATGCTGAGCTGGGAGTTGCTGTGATCAGCTTGAGATGCAAAATGCTCCTGGCCTTGAGCCAGGGAAAGGAAAAAGGGAGTGAAAGAACCTTTTCCTTGGAGAACAGAAGTTGAAAGCGTCCCACTTCTGGACCAGGAGCTGCTTTCTCTCCGGTCTTTCTGAAGGATCGCAGTTGTGCTGAGGCTGTGGGTGCTCAGGGAGGCAGAAAGCAGGAGAGCAAAGGAAATGCACTTTGAGGGAACAGGGAAAAGTTGAAGGGGATGTCGTGGGCTGGAAGGTCCCTCCTTTGGGGATGCCCAGTGGCACCCAGGGAGCGCCTGGGGAAGAAGGGGCAGCATCATCGGCCGCTTTTTGTGGCCGCCGTGTAATTTATGATATGAGAGAAGTCCATTGTCTGGACCCATCCTGTATTTTTTCCGAGGGCTTTGCCTCTCTTCCCAGACCCCCGCTGTGCTCCCGCTACTGTACGGTTGCTATGGGGCTGCTCCCCGTGCCGCGGCTATGCGGGGCAGTGCCGGGGAGGGCTGCCCGCCGCTGCCGGACCCATCTGGAGCCCCGCGCCCGCTGCCGCAGCCCAGCCGCCCGCCGGCCCCGCTGACGGTGCCGAGGCCTGGTGAATGGGCTTTGGGCCATCAGTTCACGGCCACGGAGGGCATTTCAGCTGCTGGACCGCAGTGAAGCCATATCTCTGCTTTTACCGGTGGCTCTGTGATGGTGGGTGCACTTGACGATGGCCCACGATAGGCCCCTGATTTCCCGAGGGCCCTGAACCAGGGAGCTTGCCGGCCGGGGCGTTTGGCTCCATTCTCCCTTCCCTTTCAGCGCCGGCAGTGTCCTCGGTGCATACAGATCCCCCGTCCCTTTCTCCTCCTGACAAGTGCACACATAAATAAATTACCCCACCGGGCGAGTGTGGAACAATCTGTCCCCTAAATTCTATTCATCGCCAGACAGGACTCATTATTCCCCCGATTAAAGCCGCTGGAGTAGCTTGCAAGGGTTACAGTTACTCTGTCAAACTGTAAATAAGACACTAAAAATAAAGGGCGCTGGCGAGAGAAGGGGGAAAGGGAAGCCAGACTAATGCCTGCTGCTAGGGAAACCGAATGAATCCCTAATGACGCCTGTGTACAAACTGCAAATAATGAAGGAAAAGTGACAAACAGACCTCGGCCAGGCTGTGGTGAGGTCCTCACTCCGTGGTGGCAGTGGGGACCAGCTCGTCCCTTCCTCCAGGGAGAGCCACCAAGGAGCAGGACCCCCTTCTATACCCCTCTGAGAAGAGCATTTAAGCCCTTGCCCTTCACTAACGGGAAGGTTTAGGTCTTGTGGGTGTGTTTCTTTTTCAGGCACAGAACCCACCCCTGCCTGAGTCCAAATTTGAGGTTGCAGGGAGAAGCTCCATCGTTTGTGCCCTCAGGGCATCGTGCAAGGTGGCAGCACCCAAACTTCAGTTTGTGCTCTGCTGTTAGAACAGATCAGAGCTCTGATCTAGCACAGGGCTGGCACCAGAGGGGTTAAATTCATCCTTCTGCCCACCCAGAGCCCTGAGGGACACAGCCCAGGCTTTTTGCCACCTGCAGCAGCTCATCAGTCTCACGGCTGAGGTGGGGACACAGGGCTGAGTCCCCAGCCTGGATCTGCTCCTCACCACAGCTTGTGCCATGATAAATCACACAGGAGGATGTGTCCAGCTCTAGAAAACCTCTTTGGATAAAGCACTGTCCTTCTCTTGCCAGCAAATCAGCTATAGGCTTGTTGTGGGTGTTTCTCAGTTCCAGAGGGACTGAAATGTGAGAGTTTTATTTCAGGTCCCGCTTGAACTATTCCCACCACCTGCAATGGGTGAAATGCTGTAATTCTCTGTGTTGCTCGGGGAAATACTTTGATTTGTGCCCCTCCAGATGGATTCTTGCTCTCCAAAGGAGAGGGAAGGTCCTGGTAGGGTCGTGAGGTCCTTGGGAGCCAGAAGAGATGTGTGACCAGGCTGGACACTGAGCTGTCATCCCCCAGATCGGTGTGGATGCCTCAGTGCACTCCCACCCTCCCCCAGAGCCTTTCTGGAGCCTGATCTGCACAAAACACCCAGGAAAGACACAGCCAAGAGCAGGAGGAGCAGAAGACACCAATCCCTGCCTGGTGGAAGCTGCTCAGCCTGGCACCCACCAGCAGCAGAATTGCAAGGGGCCTCATGCAGGCAGAGGGTTTTTCAGAGAAACGCTCTGCTTGGGGCTTCTGCAAAGCTCAGACATCTTAAAAGGGATTTTTCAGGCCAGCCGAGCTAGTCTGGAGCCCAGCTGCATTTCCCAGTCAGGTCAAACCTGGGCTTAGCAGATTTGTTTCCTTTCTATCTTAGGGGAAAACAACCCTTTTCACCCACAATTCCTGGCTGTGGGGCCTCATGACTCCACAGCAACATTCCTGGGGACATTCCTGATGGCCTGGTATGTGCAGAATTTCAAACAGGCTCCACAGCTCCATGTGCTCTCCCAGCTGGACTCTATTATCTGGGAGAAACCCCAGCATGTAGCAGGAGATCCATTATTGCCATTAGCAGTGGTGGTGTCTGTGCAGCTCCAACAGACCCTGTGCTCCTATCCTTTTCTTGTAAAATTTACCCCCTTAGCTGGAAAAAGAGCAGTGTGAAAAAGTCCCAGAATCAGCCAGGCCTGAGCAAGTCAAACCTACGCCATGGAAATGGGCAGCTCTTCACCACACCTGCTCCTTGGAGGGTGCTTTTAGAAGAGTTTTGGGCTTTGGGAACCTCCTGCTATCCTGGGAGAGGGTTTTGATCCCTCAGGTTTTGCTCCCTTGGTAGGAATGTCTTTGTTTGCAGACTGAGGATCCAGGGACAGTGTCAGAGCCAGGGATTTGGGAATACTCAGATCCCCTTGAGACCACACTGGGAATGGCAAAAAGGAACTTAGCTGGGCAAAAACGAACTTAGTTGGGCAAAAAAGAACTTAGCTGGGCAAAAAGGAACTTAGCTGGGCAAAAAAGAACTTTGTTGGGCAAAAAGGAACTTAGTTGGGAAAAAAAGAACTTAGTTGCCTTTTCCTGCCTGAACCTCTTGGGTCACATTTTCCAAGGTTTCTCTCAATCTGTAAAAATAGGATTATTGCTACTTTTTAATGGAAGCCATGATTCCCCTCCATGTTAATCAGCCAGTGCCAGAAACTCGAGTTTTACCACAGTTTTTGAGGAGATGGGAGGTGTTGGCCCTTGAGCAAAGCACATCCTGACCTGATTTGCCCTGGACAGATGAGGATGAGCCAGGACTCCATTTTAAATATCTTTATACCAGTTCTGAGGAAATCCTGTTCCTCTTTTCATTACCTCAAGACACCTTTTTCCCCCATCCATGGATGTCATCTGGTTGTGTCCACAAACCAGAAGCTGGCAGCTCACCCTTGGACCTTCCAAGATGGCTCAGCAAAGTCCCAAGGACCGTGTTTCTGTCACACCACTGTCAATCCCAGTCCATTTTTGAGGATTAGAATGAGGCAAATACCTTCAGTTTGGTTTAATCCCCATTACCTGATTCTGGAGGAGTTTGCTGGCACACACACATTTCAGTAATAGCCAGGTAACTCACAGGGCTAAACCACTTCGGGTTTTTTTTTTCATTATAACCTCCTTCTAAAGCACCTTTAAATGCTTCCCTGCAGGCTCATGCAAAGGCTGTTAAGGGCTTCATTTGAATAAATAAGGGCAGAGGTAGAGGAGGAACATCACCACAGCCCCCTGGAAACCTGAGGCCAGTGATGGCAGCAGTGGGCTGGCGAGTGGCAAAGGGCCTCCATGTTATATATTCCATAAAGTAGAGTAATTAAGTATTACTAGTTTTGATGACTTCAAACAGAGTGACTCCAGGAAATAAGCCCCTTCTTTATAATTAGTGGGATTTCCTCTGCATCAAACGGAGAGATTGATTCTTTAATCTGCTCACATGCTTTTGATTTGGTCTTTCAGCTGCTTGTACCAACTGCTTCTACTCCCTGCTCTTGCCGATAAAACCTTGCAAAGGAGATTTTAGGAAGGCATGACCTGAGTTGAGGTCCAGGATTTTCTTTGTGTGTGGCTGTTTTGTGTATTCCTAATTTGCCAGAGATGATGATCATGGTGATAGCAATAATAAAAAATAACATAGTCAGGGGTTTTTAACACCCACATATGCTTAGGTCAGATAATTGGGTTTTGGGGTTTTGGTGATTGTCTCCTCTTTCTTCCCAGCACACCTCTTAGCTCTGGCTCGTGCTCTTTAACACCTGAAAAGGTAATTTTGGCTACCAGTCCACCTGTGAGCTGGCCCATGCTGTTCTTGTAAAGAGAGCACAGACCTAACTCTGGGGTCTGGCCAGGATGTTGGAATTCCAAGGACTCTGCTGAAGTAAGGGCTTGATCTGTGCAGGGTCTTTTTAGAGAATTTCAGGTGTTGGACCTCATTTAGGACTAAACACAGGAACTTGGGAAGCTCTGTCTGATATTTAAATGGATTATGGCCATCCCATCCCAATGTCCAACAATGTCCAAGGGGTGTCCAAGGCCAGGCTGGACAGGGCTTGGAGCAACCTGGCTGGTGGCAGGGGTTGGAATGAGATGAGATTTAAGGTCCCTTCCGATCCAAATGCCGTGATTCTGTGAAAATCCCTGAAAATGTCTCCGTGTTCCAAAGGAAGAGTTCAGGAGGGAGTGGGGAACTTGTCCTCTGCAGGTGCAAGGAGCCAGTGGTGAAAAACTGCTCCTTCCTGGGTATTTCCATGGGATTGATGGCACTGTATCCATCACACGGGAAATGTGGGCTCTGAGATTAAACCTTCCACCCCCAAAGCAGCTCAGATCTCGAACCAACCCAGCAAACAGCCCCTGGCTGGATTTCCTTCCGGCACATGAGGTTCTTCTGGGAAAAAAGGGGGGAAAATTGGGACTATGCTGCTTTCCATCTACCTTTTGATCCTGTTGGAAAGTGCAGGATGGGCAAGAGAGAGAGCTGTGTGGCATCCCAGAGAGTGAAAATGAGGGGACAACGGCTCTGTTTTGGCAGCTGTAGGATGAGGAGTGGCATCACTCCCACCAACGAGGTGCAAAGGGCAAAATGGGCTGTGCCCACCCCTGTCTGGCAACACCAACCCACAGGGAGGAGCCGTGGGGTGGGGATGGATCATCCCAGGCTCACCTGGAGCAGGAACAGGAGCGGGAATGCCGCCAGCAGCGGTTGGTATGCCCTGCACAAACCTCCCCGCGTCTGGAGCGCTGTCGAACACGGATCGTATAATTAGGGAGCCGGTGAATACGTAACTGTACATTATGCAAATAGTGATCAAAATCACTGTTTTCAGCAGAAATGCCTGAAGATCAAGACAGAAGCTTCATGCAACCTTAATTTAATCTGGTCCTGCAGGAGTGGGGAGGTCTGATGGATGACCCAACCTTGTGCCTGCCCGTGTTTAGCAAGGCAGGGGTGGGAGGTGGGGGAGGAGTGCTGGAGCATGCTAAGCGAGGGGAAAATGGCACTGGAATCATGTTAGCAAACAGGGAAAAATGTCGGAAAGTGCTGATGTTTACAGTGATTCTATTTTTCTTTTAATTTCAGGCGAAGAACATAAGGCTGGAAGAATAAGAAAAATTTTTTTTAAAAATGAAGAAAAGAAAGAAAAAGAGGCTCCAACCCCAGGAAATCTGTGTTAATTGCTTATGAATGTCTCTGTCTAAAAAATTATCGAATTGATGTTGTCGTGCTTTTTTTGACAGCCTGTCTGTTACATTTTTTTAAAATATTCATGCACCGAAATCTAATTACTAGGCAAATTTAATGATAATGAAATGAAGGCACTTTAGCAGAAAGCACAGGGCCTTGTTAATGTTTTCTCAGCCTCTGTCTTGTTCATATTTTTGAATTTTTTTTTTTACAACTGTCTTTCTTGCATATGGAAAAAAAAAAAAAAGATTGCTGAAAATAAAACTCGGATTGCCGATAATGTTTGTGGTGGCTCTGTTTGTAATGATGGGGAATTTGCAAGGTGATTAAAGGTGTTTTGCAAAAATCAAATGAGCCTAACCTAATCAGATAAGGCAGATGAAATATTATTATTAGAGGGGTACCATTAAGAGCACGCCTGAAGGCTTTAACAGAGATGGAGTCTCTTGTGAGCTGTGCAGGGCCAGCAACAGCTTTGCCATCCCCTGGGCCTTGAAGCTCCTTTCCAGGGCACAGCACTTGTCTGGGCTCTCCTTAAGCCAGGCCTAGGTGGTTGGAGGATTCACACCATGGCTGGAGGATGCATGAGATAGCTGGAGTGGGGTTGTGATTAAAGGGGAACGCAGGTGATGGATGGAGCATGCACGTGTGACGGTTGGAGGAGGCTCAGGATGGCTGGAGAACACGTGAGGGATGGAGCATGAACATGATCAAACATGCACAGGATGGATGGAGCACACATGTGACAGTTGGAACGTGTATGATGGATGGAGCAAACATGGGATGGGTGGAGCACACATAGGATGGGTAGAGTACACATGGGATAGGTGGAGCACACATGGGATGGTTAGAACATGTGTGATGAATGGAGCACATGTGATGAAACACACGTGAGATGGATGGAGCACACATGGGATGGTTAGAACGTGTGTGATGAATAGAGCACACATGATGGAGGACACATGGAATGGCTGGAGCACACGTGAGATGGATGGAACACACATGGGATGGGTGGAGCACAAGTGAGATGGATGGAGCACACATGGGATGGTTGGAGCACACATGGGATGGTTAGAAGTGTGTGATGAATGGAGCACACATGATGGAGCACACATGGGATGGGTGGAGCACACATGGGATGGTTGGAGCATATATGGGATGGGTAGAGTACACATGGGATAGATGGAGAACACATGAGATGGATGGAGCACACATAGGATGGATGGAGCACTCATGGGATAGGTGGAACACACATGCTGGAGCACACATGGGATGGTTGGAGCACACATGTGATCAATGGAACACATGATAGCCTGGAGCATGCACATGATGGACCTTACATGTGATGGCTGGTCCATCTTCTCCAGGCCCCTCCTGCACCCCTCTGGGTGGGCACTGAGCAGAGTGGCAGCATCTGGGTGGCAGAAAAAAGCCATGATCCCTCCCACGGGCCTGAGGAGATGCCACCTGGAACCTCAGGAGATGTCACCATGGGCCTGAGGAGAGGTCACCTGGAACCTCAGGAGATGTCACCATGGGCCTGAGGAGAGGTCACCTGGAACCTCAGGAGATGTCACCATGGGCCTGGAGAGGTCACCTGGAACCTCAGGAGATGTCACCATGGGCCTGAGGAGAGGTCACCTGGGACCAATGAGCCATCAGGGCAGGGGACAGGCTGATTGCCAGGAGGGCATGGAGAGTCTCTGGCCGTGCTGCAGGATGTGGGGGTGTCCAGGGTGTGATGGTGTCCAGGCTGTGGTGTCCAGGCTGTGGTGTCCAGGCTGTGGTGTCCAGGTCTGTGGTGTCCAGGCTGTGATGGTGTCCAGGCTGTGAGGTGTGCAGTCTGTGGTGTCCAGCTGTGGTTGTCCAGGCTGTGATGGTGTCCAGGCTGTGGTGTCCAGGCTGTGTGGTGTCCAGTTGTGGTGTGTCCAGTTTGTGGTGTGTCCAGGCTGTGGTGTCCAGGCTGTGATGGGTGTCCAGGCTGTGAGGTGTCCAGCTGTGGTGTGTCCAGGCTGTGGTGTGTCCAGGCTGTGGTGTCCAGGCTGTGGTGTGTCCAGTCTGTGGTGTCCAGGCTGTGATGGTGTCCAGTCTGTGGTGTCCAGGCTGTGATGGTGTCCAGGCTGTGATGTGGTGTCCAGGCTGTGATGTCCAGTCTGTGGTGTCCAGGCTGTGGTGTCCAGGCTGTGATGTCCAGGCTGTGGTGTGTCCAGTCTGTGGTGTCCAGGCTGTGTGTCCAGGTGTCCAGTCTGTGGTTCCAGCTGTGTGTGTCCAGGATGTGGTGTCCAGGCTGTGGCAGGTGTCCAGTCTGTGGTGTCCAGGCTGTGGTGTCCTGGCTGTGGTGTCCAGGTCTGTGATGGTGTCCAGGCTGTGATAGGTGTCAGTCTGTGTGTGTCCAGTCTGTGGTGTCCAGGCGGTGTCCAGTGGATGTCCAGGCGTGTGGATGTGTCCAGTTGTGGTGTCCAGGTCTGTGGTGTGTCCAGGTCTGTGGTGTCCAGGCTGTGATAGGTGTCCAGTTTGTGGTGTGCCCAGTTTGTGGTGTGTCCAGGCTGTGGTGATGTCCAGGCTGTGGTGGCCAGGCTCTGATGAGTGTCCAGGTTGAGGTAATGTCCAGGCTGAGGTAATGTCCAGTCTGTGGTGTCCAGGCTGCAGTGGATGTCCAGGCTGTGGCAGTGTCCACACCACGGCCAGTCCTGCCCTGCAGCTCCCAGCTCAGTCCCTGCTCTCTGTGTGATCTGAAGCCTCTGGCTGCTGTTGAGGATGGTGGCAAAGATTTCCCTGAGGATTCTGCTGACCCTGATCATCTCTGCAGGATCTGCACTCCTGGAAGACCCTCAGGAAATGCCTTTTGCTGTGGTTGGAGTGGCCTGGAGGAGGTGGCGTGGGTGGGAAGGATGTGCCAGCTGGGCTTGCTGGCTCCCTTTATGGGCTCATGGCCCTCAGGCCCTTCCAGGATGGCTCAGAGTGAGGAGTCTCCGTAGTCCTTACTCCCGGAGAAATGAAATGTGTGGGAATTCAGGATTCTGCAGACCTGGCTGTGAACAGGGATAGCTGGAACTGTTTTTTTCTCCCCAGAAATGCCGCTCTTTGCACGGTGGGGTCACCAGTGGCAGCTCAGTGGGTTTGAGTATCTGTGGCAGGTCTTGAGGGAGGACCAAACAGTGTTTTGGATCTCTTCTGACTCACAAATTCCCTCAGTGAGGGTGAGGATCCCTGCTTGGCCCTCCTGCACTCCAGCCCGGCTTTCTCCCATGTGGCAAATCTCTTGGAAGTAGCTCCTGGACCACATTAATCCCCTTAATCCTTCCTGCAGCCATTCCCTGCTGCTGATCAGGCGCTGAAGGACTTCCTGACACATTTCTGAGATGCTGCAGTTGGCTGCAGAGGGATCCCAGCTCCCCAGAGCGAGGGGAGGAACCCTGACCCGCTTTGTGCCTCCAGCTTCCACACCTTCTGCTCTGAATCCTTGCACACTTTGCAGGCCTGACTGAAGGATAAGGAGAGAGTCCTGACTGCTGTCAAATCTTCACAGATTTGAGATCTCAATTTCCAGGCTTGCAGCAAGGAATTCCCCCTCTTTGCAAAAAACTTCCCTTCCCCACCCCATCCCCACCATCAGAGCTGTGCTCCCACCTGCCCTGAGGAGATGCTGCAGCAGGAGGAGTTTAGACTCCTCCTTTAGGAATTTAGGGTTTTAGACTCTGCTGTGGGGATCTCCAGCTCTGGGACCCCACAAGTTCCTTTGATAAAGGCTTTTGTGTCCCCTTTCTGTGCTTCTCCCACACCACCTTTCTTGGTTTGAAAGACAGGTGTTTGCCAATGAAGGCAGGGACTTCTTTTGGAACAGCGAATGTGACCCTTCTTTCTTCCAAATTATTTGGAAGGAAATTATTATTATTTATAACTTTGAAATTATAGGGCTTTCAGGCAAAGATATGGGAAAAAAAGGGAATGACTTTTTTTTTACTAGTTTGTGTAACAAGTAAACAAGCAACAACAATGATAGCAACAACCAACCAAACCACAAACCCATTGACTCTGGGCTGTCACAACCTCATGTCTCCTAAAGTGCTTTTTGTGGTTTTTCTCTGACCTTCTCCCTCATCTCATTGGGGAGAAGAGCAATCCCTGGGCTCAGCACGCAGAATCATGAGATGGTGTGGGTTGGAAAGGGCCTCAAAATGGTTGGAAAGGGCCTCAAAACCCATCTCAGACATGGACAGGGACATCTTCCACTCGATCAGGTTGTTCCAAGCCCTGTCCAACCTGGCCTTGGACACTTCCAGGGATGGGGCAGCCACAGCTTCTCTGGGCACCCTATGCCAGCACCTCCCCACCCTCGTTGTAAAAACCACCTTCCTTATATAAACTATAAAATTCTTCTGACATGTGGGAAGCTGGTTTTTGCTCAGCTCTGTCCTGAAAAAAAAACCCTTTCTGAGTGGACTCAGGAGCACACACAAACACACACACATAGAGCTCCTGA
The DNA here is from genome assembly GCA_009741485.1 of Malurus cyaneus samueli. Classification (NCBI taxonomy): domain Eukaryota; kingdom Metazoa; phylum Chordata; class Aves; order Passeriformes; family Maluridae; genus Malurus; species Malurus cyaneus. The sequence continues at coordinate 720,401 of VKON01002018.1, forward strand.
GCTGCATTTATCCTCCAAAGTGACAGTTTTCTATTAGAGAGCTACAGCCCAGCACGATGATTATAATTGTCACTAATTTCTTTCTTGAGCAATCAGGTTTGCACCTCGACACAGTGGCATAAAATGAGGTGGATTCCCCCCATTCAAGGCAAGGTTTGCTCTCCAAATGTTTGTAAACCCCCCAATTTCTTTTGGGGAAGCTGGTGCTGTCTCTGTGGGGATGCCAAGTTTTGGTTTGTGGTGGGAAAGGGACAATATTAATAACACAACAAACCAGGGACTGGGAATGCCTGGTGCAAACCCCTCCTGGGCAGGCAAATCCCAAACTCGCCCTAAAGAAGGTTGGGATGGAATTCTCTTCACTGCTTTTGGTTTGGGCTGGACCATCCCAGTGCACAGAGCCTTCCTGGGCACAGCCTCATGCTGCTGTCCTTGGCAAGGGGAACCTTTTGCTTTTCAGGCTTTTCCCACCAAACCCATTAAATTAAATGGGATGGGATAGAACGGCAGGAAAGCAATGTGGGATGAGTGAAAAGTGGCTGTGGGGCTCGTGAGGGTTTAGAGAGGCGAGCGAGACATGCTCCTGGATTGCTCCTGCATTTCTATCAGGGTCATGAGAGGAGAATTTGGCCCTCTCATTTATTTATTTATTTATTTTTAGCTTAAGCCTCTGAAGAGAGTGCTGCAGAGATTCCCAGGGGGTATTGGTTGGCAGAGGTCCCATGATACCCTCAAAAATAGCCCCCCAAACAGAAATAACTCAGTAAAACAAAGCAGTGGATTGTTCAGCCAACTAAAATTACCAGCATGTCAAATAAAATATGTACAGCATTAAAATAAAATTTGCATTGCAATAATGCTTTATTAAGCACATTAGGAGATTAAAAGAATCAACCCATTTGTTCCCATTCATGTTGCGTCAGGATTTGCATTTCTTTTTTTCCCCACCTCCAGCTCGCCCCTCTCCCCTCGCTTGTTTGGCGAGCGATTTTCTCAACGAACCTTGCAAAGCTCTGCCCCGAAAGAAGGTGTGTGTGGATATGCCGAGGGGTTTTTAAATCAAAGCACTTGACTTGGTGGTGTTTGTCTGCATGAGTGTGCAGCAGAGGAGGGGTGGGATGGAGAAGAAAAGGTTTGTCTGCTTCCATTGCAGCTAAAATGGTTAATTAAGACAATAGAGGCTCTATAACAATCGGGGCCGGGGCTGTGAATGCTTGTCTAGACTCTATAGTTCAGCTGCAACTTCTCTGTCGGCGATATTTTATACTTGGCCCGGCTCATTTCCCCTCCCCTCTTTTCCCGCCTCTCAGCTCATGTCCATAAGTTCTCTTTTCTCTTTGTTTTGTTTTTTTTTTCTTTTTCTTTTTTTTTTTTTTTTTTTGTCCTTAATCGAATCTTTTGAGAGATCAGGGCCGGATGACAGCTCTGCTCTGTCTGAGGGTTTGTGCTTGCTGCCTTCCCAGCTCCTGGCCGGACGGATGGACAGGAGTGGTCATTGTTACTGGAACCTCTGCACAGCCTGGGCTGGCACAGGGACAGGGGCATCTTGGCACAAAGATTTTATCTTTAATGCTGGAAGCCTTGGAATGGGCTGGGAAGGGAGTGAGGAGACAGCGATGCTCAGGGCTCTGTGTTTCTCTGGCTCTTGCAGCCCAGCTCGCTCTGAGCAGGGGCTGATCCTTCCCTGGCACAGGCTGAGGGAGTCAAGAAATGCCACCGGTGTCCCCTGCCAGTGCACCTTACCTTGAGTGGACATTGGTTTTGTGACATTGCTCTGGCCCCTGTAACCACCAGCTGCCCCCCAGCCAGGTCACAGCTTCCCCTTGGGCTGTTCAACCAGCTCTGAGAGGCTTTGAGGTGGAACAAAATGAGGAGGGAGAAACCTCCAGTGACACCCGTTTTTTCCACTTCCAGCATTTTTAACCTGGCCTTTGGGAATTGCATTGAAATTACCCTCAAAATAAAGGACCAATAAATGCCAGGACTTCAGTTAGCAGCAGAGGGATCTGGTAAAATTTTTGGGCTCCATAAACTTGAGATCAGCCTAAAACTCAGAAGAAGACAGGGGTGGCTGTTATTTGGAGCAGTTCCCCCAAAGCCCAGGAATGTTCCCCAGAGCAGAGGTGTGGGTGCTGCTGTTGGGGTCTCACAGCTCAGAATGTCCCCCCATCTCAATTTTGCCACTTCTGGTGCCTCAAACCTCTCTTTCTCTTCCACAAGACCGGGCTCCCGTGGGGCTGGAGAAGCCTGGCTGGTGTCTAGGTGGCTTTAAAGGCAGCCTGAAGTGGCTGCACTCGGATAATGGCATGCACAGCGGGAGGGAACCTCTCTGGAGGAGGACGCGGGGATGCAGCCACACGCTTGAAATATGGGCGAGATTATTCCAACTGCATACATGCAAATGAGGCCCGTCTGCAGACAGGAGAGACAAAAGGTCATTAGCTTCCCATGTAGAGCCCTTCGTGCAGGGCCTAATTTACTGTCTTCCTCACCCTTTTCTACAGATCTTGCATTTTTAGGTTTAAAATGGGGATATTTTGGCAGGTTTGATGGGTGTTGAGCAACTCGGGGTTTATTAGATGTTGTAGTGCGTGCAGCGAGCGGGAGGGACGTGCAGGAGTTCAGCTTTTCCTCAAAAGCAGATGTTTGAGGCTTGTTACACACTGCAGGTTGGCTGGTGAATTGAGCACTCCGAAAGGCCAGATTCCCCAGGTTTTACCCCAAAAGCACAAATATCTGCTTGCCCAAAAGCTTGCTGTCAGTGTGGAATTAAAGTGTGGAATTTCTGATCCCCCATGATGATTTTTTAGGTGAAACTGGTGGATGGGGGATTGGACAGCCATTCCTTGGAGCTGGTCGTAGCTGCTGGATCTGAACGAGCTGGAAGCATCCTTGGGGCACCCAGCTGTCCCCACAGCACCCCTGGGTGTCTGAAATGTGGCTGAGCCTCGCACAGACCAGCACATGTGCATGCTCAGTAAATCCTGCCCTGGGTTGGGCAGAGGTGGCTGCCCTCGCTGCTCTTCCCCTGTGAAATTTGGGAAGAGTCCGATGTTTCAGGGGCTCCTTTTTGAGCACCTCCAGGTGCTGGTGAGACATTTGGGTGGACACAGCCCAGTCTACTCTAACAAATGGAGCTTCCCTTGATGTTTTTGGTTTGGGCACTGGCAGGAAGACTGGCAGTATTTTCCTGTGCATCCTCAAACACTGAATTTTGGCCACTGTGCTCACCGTGAAGGTCCTGCGGCAGGTGACGGTGGTGGGAAGGGTTGAAATGAGGTGGGGGTGGGTGTAGGCAGGGCAGGGTGGGTTCTGTGGCGTGGTTTAGCAAGGCAGAGGGGCAGAGATGCTGCGGGTATGGGATCCCTGGGGCCACCCCGAGGTGCGGGATCGCGGATGTCTCGGGTGCCGGTCCCGCGAGCGGAGCGGCTCCCGCCGGCCCTGCCTCCCCCAGCTCGGGATTGAGAGTTTATTCACGCACTAATCAAAGTGACATGATGGTCGTGGCAGACTAAAGCCATTCACTCCCCGAGCTGGCGAGGTCGGGAGGTCGCCCAAGTTCACAAGAATGGGGCTTTTGTGATGCAGATCGGCAGAGAGCGGCCAGACGAGCGTGGCAGGGTCCCCCCACGGTGACGTGGAGCGGGGCCGATGTGCTGGCATGGCCCCGAGTGGGGGCTCCTCTGCCCCCCGGGGCAGCTGGGGCACGGAGGGGACCCCGGGATCTGCCCCGTGGGGTGGGTGTGATGGGTGTGAGTGCTCCAGTAGCGCAAGGACGAGGTTGACAAACAGTTTGGGGCAGTGAGGATGGACCCTTGGGTAGCCACCACCCCCTGCCCATGCGTGGCTCTGAAGGGATGGCTTTGGGTCTCTGTTCTCAGCTTGGTCTGGCAAATTCCCACCAGTCCTGGTGCTGCTGTTGCGATTTGTGGGGTCACACGGAACCTCTTTCCCCCCTGAAAACCCCATGGTGTCCATGAGCTGTTGGGGGCAAGCAAACCCCACAATGTGCACCTGAAGACCCCACCCTGGAGCTGCTGCATGTGGCTGGGGAAGGGGAGATGGTGCTGAGCAGGAGGGATGAGGATGGAGAGCTCATTCCTGAGCTGCACCAGCCTTTGAGCATCCCCTCCATCCACAGCCTCCCCTCCCTCTGCCTCCTGCGCCGTCTGGGCAGGGCCATTTGGTAGCTTTACAGATGTGATGACAATTTTGGCACCTCTCTTAAAAGCGAAGGAACAAACCCCCACCCCCCAAAATTTTGTACTAAATGGGCTCTTGACCAAAATGAGAGTTTCTTTGAGGGTGTTTCGAACAAAGCACGCTGATGGAAGGGGAACCCCGAGCCACAAAAGGGCTTGGCTTTGATCCTTTCTGCTTTTATTGTCGGTGGAGGTAAAATAAATGGTTTAAAAATAAAAGGTGCAAGGGTTGGTTTTTTTTTTTAAATTTAAGCAATACTTTCATGGCAGATTTGAGGCAGCGACTGCGCTCAGGCACCTCCGTGGGCGCTGGCGTAAGCAATGAGGAGTGAGGTCACTTTAGGGTTGAGGACTGTTCTGGCTAAAAACAAAGGCCAATCAATTTGAGCAAAACTGATTCCTTTTCGCTGCAATGGGAAGCCTTGGGAGGAATTATCCAACAAAATTAAATCCTCAGGGTGGGGGCTGGGGGTGAAACGGGACATGACGACACTGCGGGAGAATTTGTTTAAAAACATGAGCAATTTCTGCAAGAAAGGGAGGTTTCCCCTTTCTGGGAGTGAAAGCACGGGTTATAACCCCAAAGTGTTGGGTTTGGACTAACACAGTTGGACTTTTGACTTGTTGGTGTGAACGTGGAATGTCCTGGGGCTGCTGGGTCTTTGCTGGGGTGGAACAAGGGCTCGCTTGTGCAGGGCAGGCTGGAGGTCTATCACGGATGCTGTTGCTGGCCACCCTGATAGAGAGATACGGGCAGTGGCAGGGCATGAAATCTGCTTGAATTGGTGACTCCCAGCTCGCGCCGGCCGATGTGCCTGAAATGACTAAATTACCTCTGGGCTGCCCCGAGGTCCCCCTGGGCTGGGAAGGGCGGGCGAAGCTGCTCTGCACAGCTTGGGGAGGCTTTGGAGCCAGGGTCTTGACTGTGTTGAGGGGGTGAGCTCGCTCAGCAGTTGGGCAAAATCGAGTTTATTCCTCTTCAAATCGTGCCTCACATTGAATTTCATTTATATTTGAGGTGCGTTCCGTGACATTTTTGCTGCAGATCAAACTGGAGACTTCCTGTTCAACCTGGTTCTGTAGGGACAGGGATGGGTGAGCCCAAATACGTCTCTGCCTCCCAAAAACCCCTGCTGGGGTTGGCTGCAGCTCCATCTCTATCCTATGGCTGTTTGCAGCACTGGATGGAGCAGAGCAGGTTGGAGGAGTAGGGAGGGATTTACTCCCACATTTTCTCATATCTGCTTTTTTAAATTATTCCAAGGAGCCTTTTGGTGCCTCCTGGGTGGTGTTTGGGGAGATGGAGCACGACGATGCCAGGCACATCCCGGGCTGAGGCTGCCGCCCCTTTTGTCTGAGGGCATTAAAACCCCAGAAACGTTGGGGTGGCGGTGGGGGACCGGGGGCTGTCAGCGAGCTGATGAGTGGCTCCTGGTCGTTACCCCGTCTGGCACCGCGTGCCTCCTCCCACAAATGCCATTGGCACAGCTCTGCACAAACAGCTTTTTCAGGGCCGCCATGGTTCTCCCGGCTGCCATATCGAAACCCCTGTTCATCTGAAAGTATATTAAAGGGTGGCGCTGGCCTCCGCGCTGAATTCTATCACATGTGATTCCACCACGGAAAAAAAAAAAAAAAAAAAAAAAAAGAAGAAAAGCCCACCCCTTATGTGCCTCTGCCCTTCGCTTCTCTGTCGAGGGAGTGTCCCTGCTCACGCTTCATTTGAAGCTTGGCAGTGCATTTCCCCCTCCCCAAGCATAGCAGAGCCCTGGGAAGTGAGCACTTCACCCCACAGCTCTTCACCATTTTGGCCCCCTCGGTGCTCCAGCTCCCCAAACCACCCAGTGAGGCACCAAAAGGCTTCCTGGAATAATATTAAAAAAGCAGATATGAGAAAATGTGGGAGAAATCCCTCCCTACCCCCAACCTGCTTCTGCTCCATCCAGTGCTGCAAAACAGCCATAGGAAGAGATGGAGCTGCAGCCAACCCCAGCAGGGGTTTTTGGGAGGGCAGAGACGTATTTTGTGGCTCAACCATGCCCGTCCTTAAGAACCAGGTGAACAGGAGAGTCTCCAGTTTGATCTGCAGCAAAAATCCAGTCACGGAAGCGCACTCTCAAATATAAGAGAAATTCATATGTGAGGCACGATTTGAAGTAGGAATGAAACTCGATTTTGCGCCAATGGCTGAGCGAGCTCACCCCTCAACACAGTCAAGACCCTGGCCCAAAGCTCCCTGAGCTGTTCAGAGCAGCTTCACGCCGCCCTTCCAGCCCAGGGGGAACCTTCGGGCAGCCGCAGAGGTATTTAGTCATTTCAGGCACATCGGCCGGCGCGAGCTGGGAGTCACCAAAATCAAGCAGATTTCGATGCCCTGCCACTTGCCCGATCTCTCTATCTAGGGTGGCAGCAAGGCATCCGTGATAGACCTCCGCCTCCCTGCACAAGCGAGCCCGTTCCACTCCCCAGCAAAGACTCATGCAGCTCCCGGGACATTCCCGTTCACACCAACACAGTCAAGAAGTCCAACTGTGTTAAGTCCAACCCAACACCTTTGGGGTTATAAACCCGTGCTTTCACTCCCAGAAAGGGGGAAACCTCCCTTGTCTTGGCAGAAATTGCTCATGGTTTTAACAAATTCCCCGCATGTCGTCATGTCCTCCGGTTCACCCCCAGCCGCGCCACCCTGTAGGATTTAATTTTGTTGGATAATTCCTCCCAAGCTTCCCATGCATGCGAAAAGGAATCAGTTTTTGCTCAATTGAGTTGGCCTTTGTTTTTAGCCAGAACAGTCCTCAACCCTAAAGTGACCTCACTCCTCATTGCTTACGCCAGCGCCGCACGGAGGTGCCTGAGCGCAGTCGCTGCCTCAAATGCTGCCATGAAGTATTGCTTAAATTTAAAAAAAAGAAAACAATACAACCCTTGCACCATTTTATTTTTAAACCATTTATTTTACCTCTCACCGACAATAAAAGCAGAAAGGATCAAAGCAAGTCCCTTTTGTGGCTCGGGGTTCCCCTTCCATGCAGCGGTGCTTGTTCGAAACACCCGTCAAAGAAACTCTCATTGTTGGTCAAGAGCGCCAATTTATAGCAAAATTTTGGGGTGGGGGTTTGTCTCGTTCGCTTTTAAGAGGTGCCAAAAATTGTCTATCCTCAACATCTGTAAAGCTACCAAATGCCCTGCCCTAGTACGGCGAGGAGGCAAGGGTAGGGGAGGCTGTGGGATGGGAGGGGATGCTCAAGGCTCGGTCAGCTCCAGGAAGGAGGCTCTCCATCCTCATGCCCTCCTGCTCAGCACCAGTCTCTGCCCTTCCCCAGCCGCATGCAGCAGCTCCAGGGTGGGCCTTCAGGTGGCACATTGTGGGGTTGCTTGCCCCCAACAGCTCATTGGACCCCAGGATCACCATGGGGTTTTCCAGGGGGGAAAGAGGTTCCGTGTTGACCCCACAAATCGGCAAGCAGCAGCACCAGGACGGTGGGAATTGCCCAGACCAAGCTGAGAACAGAGAGCCCAAAGCCATCCTTCAGAGCCAACGCATGGGCAGGGGGTGGTGGCATCACCCAAGGGTCACCTCACGTGCCGCAAACTGTCTGCAACCTCGTCCTTGCCGCTACTGGAGCACCACACCCATCACACCACACCCCGGGGCAGATCCCGGGGTCAGCCTCCGTGCCCCAGCTCCCCGGGGGCAGAGGAGTCCGCCCACTCGGGGCCATGCCAGCACATTCGCCTCGGCTCCACGTCTCCGTGGGGGGACCCTGCCACGTCTCGTCTGGCCGCTCTCGTGCCGATCTGCATCACAAAAGCCCCATTTCTGTGAACTTGGGCGACCTCCCGACCTCGCCAGTCGGGGAGTGAATGGCTTTAAGTTCTGCCACGAGCCATCATGTCACTTTGATTAGTGCGTGAATAACTCTCAATCCCGAGCTGGGGGAGGCAGGGCCGGCGGGAAGCCGGCTCCGCTCGCGAGGACCGCACCGAGACATCCGCGATCCCGCACCTCGGGGTGGCCCAGGGATCCCATATCCCGCATCCATCTCTGCCCCTCATTTGCCTTTGCTAAAAAAACCACGCCACAGAACCACCCTAGCCCTGCCTACACCCACCCCCCACCTGCATTTCAAGCCCTTCCCACCGACCGTCACCTGCCGCAGGACCTTCACGGTGAGCACAGTGGCCAAAATTCAGATGTTTGAGTGATGCGACAGGAAAATACTGCCAACGTCTTCCTGCCAGTGCCTCAAACCAAAAACAGTCAAGGGAAGCTCCATTTGTAGAGTAGACTGGGCTGTGTCCACCCAAATGTCTCACCAGCACCTGGAGGTGCTCAATAAAGGAGGCCCTGAAACATCGGACTCTCCCAAATTTCACAGGGGAAGAGCAGCGAGGGCAGCCACCTCTGCCCAGTACCCAGGGCAGGAATGTACCTGAGCATGCACATGTGCTGGTCGTGCTGAGGCGTCTAGCACATTTCAGACACCCAGGGGTGCTGTGGGGACAGCTGGGTGCCCCAAGAATGCTTCCAGCTTCGTTACAGAATCCAGCAGCTACGACCACTCCAAGGAATGCGCTGTCCAATCCCTCCATCCACCAGTTTCACCTAAAAAATCATCCAATGGGGATCAGAAATTCCAGCATCTTTAAGTCACACTGACAGCAACGCTTTTGGGCAGTGCAGATATTTGTGCTTTTGGGGTAAAAACCTGGGGAATTTGGCCTTTTCGAGCGCTCCCAATTCACGAGCTCAACTGCAGTGTGTAACAAGCCTCAAAACATCTGCTTTTGAGAAAAGCGAACTCCTGCACGTCCCTCCCGCTCAGCGGTGCACGCACTACAACACTAAAAACGCCCGAGTTGCTCAACACCCATCAAACCTAGCCAACAATATCGCCCATTTTAAACCTAAAAATCAAGATCTGTAGAAAAGGGTGAGAAGACAGTAAGAGTTAGGCCCTGCACAGAAGGGCTCTACATGGGAAGCTAATGACCTTTTGTCTCTCCTGTCTGCAGACCGGGCCTCATTTGCATGGTATGCAGTTGGAATAAATCTCGCCCATATTTCAAGCGTGTGGCTGCATCCCCGGCGTCCTCCTCCAGAGGAGGTCCCTCCCGCTGGCATGCCATTGATCCGAGGTGCAGCCACGTCGGCTGCCTTTAAAGCCATCCTAGACACCAGCCAGCGCTTTCCAGCCCCACGTGGAGCCGGTCTTGTGGAAGAGAAAGAGAGGTTTGAGGCAGCCAGAGAGTGCAAAATTGAGATGGGGGGACATTCTGAGCTGTGAGACCCCAACAGACACCCACACCTCTGCTCTGGGGAACATTTCCTGGGGTTTGGGGGAACTGCTCTCAAATACAGCCACCCTGTCTTCTTCGAGTTTTAGGCTGATCTCAAGTTTATGGAGCCCAAAAATTTTTATCCAGACACCTTCTGCTGCTACCTGAAGTCCTGGATTATTGGTCTTTATTTTGAGGGTAAATCTTCAATGCAATTCCCACAAGCCAGGTTAAAATGCCTGGAAGTGGAAAAAGGGGTGTCACTGGAGGTTTCTCCCTCGCTCAGTTTGCTGTCCCACTCAAAGCCTCTCAGAGCTGGTTGAGACAGCCAAGAAGCTGTGATAGCTTGGGCAGCTGGGGTTACAGGGGCCAGAGCAGATGTCACAAAACCAAATGTCCACTCAAGGTGAAGGTGCACTGGCAGGGGACCCCGGTGGCATTTCTTGACTCCCTCAGCCTGTGCAGGGAAGGATTCAGCCCCTGCTCAGAGGCGAGCTGGGCTGCAAGAGCCAGAGAAACACAGAGCCTGAGCACGCTGTCTCCTCACTCCCTTCCCAGCCCATTCCAAGCTCTTGTCCAGCATAAAGATACAACATCTTTGTGGGCCAAGATGCCCTGTCCTGTGCCAGCCCAGGCTGTGGCAGAGGTTTCCAGTAACAATGACCACTCCTGTCATCCGTCCGGCCAGGAGCTGGGAAGGCAGCAAGCACAAGACCTCAGACAGAGCGAGAGCTGTCAATCCAGGCCTGATCTCTCAAAAGAATTATTAAGGACAAAAAAAAAAAAAAAAAAAAACAAAAAAAAGAAAAAAAAAAAAACAACAAAAGAGAAAAGAGAACTTATGACATGAGCTGAGAGGCGGGGAAAGAGGGGGGGGAAAATGAGCCGGGCCAAGTTAAAATTCCGACAGAGAAGTTGCCAAGCTGGAACTATAGAGTCTAGACAACATTCACAGCCCCGGCCCCGATTGTTATTATGAGCCTCTATTGTCTTAATTTAACCATTTAGCTGCAATGGAGCAGACAAACCTTTTCTTGCTCCATCCCAACCGCCTCCTTCTGCTAGCACACTCATGCAGACAAACAACCAACCAAGTCAGTGCTTTGATTTAAAACCTCCTCGGATATTCCACACACACTTCTTGTCGGCACGAGCTTTGCAAGGTTCGTTGAAAAATCGCTCGGCGACAAACAAGCGAGGTGAGAGGGCGAGCTGGAGGTGGGAAAAAAAGAAATGCAAAATCCTGACGCATACATGAATGGGAACAAATGGAGTTGATCTTTTAATCTCCTAATGTGCTTAATAAAGCATTATGCAATGCAAATTTTTATTTTAATGCTGGACATATTTTATTTTGACAATGCTGGTAATTTTAGTTGCAGTGAAAATGGCCACTGCTTTGTTTTCTGAGTTATTTCTGTTTGGGGGGCTATTTTTGAGGGTATACATGGGACCTCTGCCAACCAATATCCTCCCTGGGAATTCTCTGCAGCACTCTCTTCCAGAGGCTTAAGCTAAAAATAAATAAATAAATAAAATGAGAGGCCAAATTCTCCTCTCATGACCCTGATAGAATATGCAGGAGCAATCCAAGGAGCAGTGTCTCGCTCCCCTCTAACTACGAGCACAGCGGTCTGCGTGTGAATCGGGAATCGGCCAAGCGTCTTACCACGGCCAGGCGATGGGGACGATAGTATAAGCGTTGAGATACGGTTGTTTTGCGTGGCATCGCCCACTTATCATCCCTTCTCTGCCGTTCTATCCATCCACTTGTAATTTAATGGGTTTGGTGGGAAAGCCGAAAAGCAAAGAGGTTCCCCTTGCCAAGGACAGCAGCATGAGGCTGTGCCCAGGAAGGCTCTGTGCACTGGGATGGTCGCAGCCCAAACCAAACAGCAGTGAAGAAATTCCATCCCAACCTTCTTTAGGGCGAGTTTGGGATTTGCCTCCCCAGGAGGGGTTTGCACCAGCAATTCTCAGTCCCTGGTTTGTTGTGTTTTATTAAATATTGTCCCTTCTCCCACCCACAAACCAAAAAATTGGGCATCACCACAGAGGACAGCACCAGGGCTTCCCCCAAAAAAAAAAAGTAAAAATTATTTTAATTATTAAAAAAAAAAAAAAAAACATTTTTTTGGGAAGGGGGAGCCCCCCCCCAAAAAAAAAAAAAAAAAAAAAAAAAAAAAAACCCTTTTTTTTTTTTTTTTGGGGGGGGGGGGGGGGGGGGCCCCTTTTGAAAAAAAATTTGGGGGGGGGGGGAATTCCCCCCCACCTCATTTTAATCTCTCTCTT